>WNWU01000004.1:48009649-48038595 GCA_012654045.1 Ptyas mucosa | reverse complement strand
TTATTATTATTATTATTATTATTATTATTATTATTATTATTATTATTTATACCCCGACCAGAGACTACATTACAAGGTCATAAAAAGGGGAACGACATTGTATTATGATGATAGCTTAAGACTCCTCATGCTGGGTATGAAAGCACAGGTCGTCCTCGATTTATGACCATAATTGCACCCAAAATTTCTGTGGCTAGGCGAGGTATTTGTTAAGTGAGCTTTGCCTCATTTTAACCCTCACCCTAACCTACCTTTCCACAGTTGTTAAGTGAATCACTGCAGTTGTTAAGTTAGTAACCTGGCTGTTAAGTGAATCTGGATTCCTGGGTTGACTTTGCTTGTCACAGAGTCTCAAAAGTTGATCACGTGAGTCCGGGACATTGCAACCCGTCATAAATATGAGCCAGTTGCCAAGTGTCTGAATTTTGATTACGTGACCATGGTGAGGCTGCAATGGTCATAAGTGTGAAAAACAGTAATAAATCTCTAGATCAGTGGTTCTCAACCTGTGGGTCGCGATCCCTTTGGGGGTTGTACGACCCTTTCACAGGGGTCGCCTAAGACCATCGGAAAACACATATTTTCAGTGGTTTTAGGAATAATTTTATGGTTGGGGGTCACAACACGAGGAACTGTATTAAAGAGTCGTGGCATTAGGAAGGTTGAGAACCACTGCTCTAGATGAACTGTTATAAATTAAGACTACCTATACTTCAGCCATATTGTTGGGCTGGACCCTTAGGCTTCTGAAGTGAAGATCTACATTCATAAATAAATATTTATCAGGAATGCGGGTGGACATAACTTATTACTGCAAATAAATGAATAAGGCTGAGTGTCTTCCCAGATGAACACACTACCAAGCAAAGTACCCTCTGTTCTAAAATGGCCGTTGTGGGTTCAGATGGATTATTAAAGATGCTAGAGTTATGGCACATATTGCCATATGTAAACATCTTACTTTTGTTACTGGAAGTATTTTAAAATAAAATCATATGATAGAAGCAGTATTTTTCAAGTTGTGGAAGAATATATTTTACTTTATATTATTTGTAATTATATTTTAAATTATAATTATTTATAGTTTATATATTTTATTCAGGATCCAATCTGGGTTGGTCACCAGGACCAGAGGTTTTGTTTTTCGAGCTTTTGGAGTCATGCTGAAACTCATCTTCAAGAAACTTCTCTCTAGCCTTCTCTTATCTCTAGAGAAGTTCCCTGAAGATGGGCTCCAATATGTCCCAAAGCTAGGAAAACGAAACCTCTGGTCACAGTGACCGACCAGATTGGATCCTGCAACATTATCCTTGGACACATATATTCACCTTTATTCATATATAATTTACGTATTATATGTATATAAAATACTTATGCGTATTTGTTTAAGTGGTGATCCCAGTGGTTATTGGCCCATTAGGTGGCATGCCAAAAAAAGCCTTGGACAATACTTAGAAAATCTGTGCATTGAAAAATATTTCCATTTCTCTATTGCAAAATGCCATACTGCTTTGATCTGCCCATATTGATATATTACAACATCCTAGATACTTGGAAAGAATTAGATCTGAATAAAGACCAACATCAGCTGAAGAACTGGCAGTTGAGATTTCATGCTGTGGGATGTAATAATATTACCCAACTCGGTGACTGCGTGTTTTATAATTGCTAGAAGTATTTAATAACAAAGAATACGGAAAACACAAAAGCAGCACAAGAGAAGAGTTGTGGCAAAGGAAACAAACTCAGAGAGGAACAAAAAGGAATGAAAGGGTGTAAATCATTCTCTCCAATGGCCTCAATGAAGAACCTCCAAAATATCAATAAGGTATACCAATAACCTCCGAGACCGCCTGCTGTCACCGATGACCTCCCATCGACCCGTGCGCTCCCACAGAGAGGGCCTCCTCAGGGTGCCATCAGCCAAACAATGTAGGCTGGTGACCCCCAGGGGGAAAGCCTTCTCTGTGGGGGCACCCATCCTCTGGAACCAGTTGCCCCCGGAGATTAGGAGAATTCATGACCTCAGTGCCTTTCGCCGTGCCCTTAAAACACATTTTTTCCAACAAGCCAGGCTGGCTTAAGAAGAAATTTTAAATTTTAATTGGTTTGTTAGTTTTAATTCTGGAGCCAAATTTATATATATTTTAATTGTTTTAATATTTGCATTTTATGTTTTTATTTCTGGCTGTACACCGCCCTGAGTCCTCAGGGAGAAGGGTGGTATATAAATTGGAAATAAAATAAAAAGTAAATAAGGTGGAAGCTGAATGAATTTCGGAGGAAGTGTAGAAAAGTAGGTAGAGCCTGGAGGTGGAATCAAGAGGGGAAGTCCAACCCCTCTTGATTTCCATTAATTCCTTTTTTTAAATTAGGTTATAAAATATAAAAATATAAAAGAAAATAGTAGGAAAAATAGGTAAGGGAAAGAGGAAGGAAAAAATGTAGGAAAAAGAGGAAAACCAAAGAAAAGGCGTTTACTTCTGACTCCCTTTGGTGCAGTAGAATAAGATAATAACATCAAACCTCAACTTTTTACTTTTATAGAACAGTATTCTAAGTACCTCCCCCTGCCTCTGCCTCCACCTGTTACTGGTGCGAGGCAAAGCAGGGGGCGGGGCGGGAGTGGCACTATGCCACGCTACCTGCACGATTGGCCCCTGCCACCCGTCGTCCTCCAGCTCCGCCCCACCTGTGATGGCCCTGGTGAACAGGAAGGGTGAAGAGCCTCCGTCCCCAAGAGGCAGCCGGGACTCCCCTCCCCACCTTGCCCCTCTGCCTCCTGTTTGGACAGGCAGCCTAGTGGTTGCAGCGCTCGGACTCATCTGCACAGCCCCAGAGTGTGCTGGCCAAGAGGCTGTTAGGCTGCAGCTGCTGGCTGACACTGTCGGCCCCTGCGCGCTTTCCACCTCTTGTGCTAGCCACCCCCACTCACCGAGGGCTGACGATCTTAACTGGAACTTATTTTTGGGGTAGAGTTTATATTACGAGCATCTGGAAAAATCATGTTAGGGCTTATTTTCTGTTTGGGTCTTATTTTCAGAGAAACATGGTACATATTAAAGAAAGCTTATGAATTCTTAAAAAATATTTTAATAGATATACAAAGAGGATATATTTTTACAGCAGCCACATTTCAAATATAATCTTATATGATTTTTTTTAAGTTAGACTCATTGCTATTTTACTTTAAATGGACATTTTGATTTTAAACTGGATTGTTTCTTCTAAAAATTTTAACGTCATCCTCTCCGCTGCATATTTTCATCAGTACGTAACAAAAGGTTTCACATTCAGTTCCAAAATCTTATTGGAAAAAGCCCTATACCCCTTCTTGTCTTCTTGCTGTTAATATGATCAATTTTAGCTGACCATTTGTGCAAAATTTCAACTCATAAATTCACCATTAAAAACTAAGTTCCAGTATTTGTTGTCAAAATCTATTTGTGAAATTTCTTCTTCTTCCGATTTTTCTTTCCTGCTGAGAGGGCCTCTTTCTCAGCAATTATGTCCTGGTACTTCCTTTTATTGTACCTGAATAAGAGAAACAATTTTTGTGAAGAATGAATGCAACCAAACACAGAATCCAACCCACCCACCCCCCATCCTGTATACAATTATTGTTTTAAAAATTCATCAAATTAAATTCCAACTCTGTGGAATTTAATCATGGCAATTAAATATAGCTACTAAGTGAGAGTGCATCTAAAACCCAGAAGCATGAAAAAAATATCAATTCATCTTTTAGTTAAGCTATTCATGTACATGTAGTCCTTGACTTATGACCACAATTGAGTCCAAAATTTACGTTGCTAATTGAGAAATTTGTTAAGTGAATTTTGACCCATTTTAGGACTTTTCTTGCCACATTTGTTAAGTGAATCGCTGCAGTTGTTATATTAGTAAGATGGTTGTTAAGTGAATTTGGCTTCCTTCCCCACTGACTTTGCTTCTCAGAAGGGTGCAAAAGGTGATCACATGACCTTGGGACACAGCAACAGTCATAAACCTGAACCGGTGGTCAAGCATCCAAATGTAAATCACGTGGCTGTGGGGATGCTGCAATGGTTATAGCTGTGAAAAATGGTCATAAGTCATTTTTTTCCAGTGCCATTGTAATTTTGATCAGTCACTAAACGAACTGTTGTAACTCGAGGACTAACTATGTTTCTTGGCTGACCACCTTGGAAACAAGATACTACATCAGATTCTTACTACAATCCAACAAGGTCACTGCAACTAATTATTAGCACAAGATTATCTACATGGCTAGAGCATTGAGAGGTAATATTTGAGGGCATCTGCTGGTATGCTGAGAATATTACTTGTGTCTCAAGCTCATAGGTGGCAAGACCTAAGTTTGCTTTTAACTTAAGGAACATTTGCTAACAGTTATAGAACTAATATATAATAAATAATATTGAAAAAGTATACAAATTAAAGGTCTCCAACTAATGAAAACATCATAAAATTAATCAAACAAGATGGATCCAAAGGCCCAATAGCCTAGAAAACCTCTTTGGAGTAGCTTCTGGTAGACAGGATGAGATGTTCACCGGGGGAGGGGGGCTGTCTCAAAGAAATGGTGCAATTGCTGAAAAACTGGGCCTACCTAAGTCCCAGCTATGCAATCTCATCAAATTTCAATCATTGCCCCTCCTGTCTTGAATAAAGTTCATTCAGAAATAAGATCATCTCCCATACTCTTATCAAAGCTTAGCTCTTGGGGCTTGGATTTAATATTGGTCCTGCCTAACACAGGGAATATGTATATGTGAGTTGGCATCAACTGTATGTAGGCCATTTTGGATTTTAAAAAAATGTTGCTATTTTCAGTCCAATTAGTATATTGGGTTTATGCACCACCGAGAGTCTTTTATGACTGGGATGGGTTGTTAAGCCTAGCAAGAAAATAAAATAAAGGGAATACAAGATTGTCTTCCCGTACTCTAAATTATTGCCATAAAACAAGAAGGCCTGTGATCCTTAACACCTCCTAGACTTCATCTGAATGAGGAGAAAAGGATTTGTTGCATATACAGTAACTATCAGGAAATAATAAAAACAATCCAGAAATCACAAAAGGCAGCAAATCATATAAGAACAAAAAATGGTCAATGTCTTTCAAATGAAAGGGAAATCAAGGTGACAGCTCATCTAAAATTGAGAAGACAGGCAGACAACCATTGTGCTCCAGGAAGGCATTTTTAATTCTAAGTACTGCAATGGAAACCCTTCCAAATCTTATAACCCAAATCATGCATATTAAGAGGCATTGCAACACATTACAGGGTCTTCCATATAGGATGAACTGCATCATATAGGATGGAGGAACTCATTCAGTTATACCTAACAGCAATGAAACACATTATTTTACAACACCCAAATGACTACATTAAAGTGTAAATACCGTCTAAACTCTGAATCTGCTATAAGTTCATCCACAATTGTTTTCTTCCTCTCTTTCTTGGGAATACGAGCATGATAGAAATCTGCTGGAGAATCCACAATAGTTCCAACCTGAAAAAGAAAATGCAAGATGAATTTGTTTTTATTGATGGAAAATTAATGTAAGGATAACATTTATTGATACTGAATTCATTTGGAGTGCTCACCCTCGTCTTTTAGTGTACAGGTAATTCTTGACTTAACAACAGTTCATTTAGTGATCATTCAAAGTTACAACAGCTCTGAAAAAAGTGACATGACTGTTTTTCACAGTTATGACCCAAGGTCACATGATCAAAATTCAGACACTTGGCAACTGACTCATATTTATGACTGTTACAGTGTCCCAGGGCAAAGTCAATAGGGAATCCAGATTGACTTAACAACTGTGTTGCTAACTTGACAACTGCAGTGATTCATTTAGCAACTGTGGCAAGAAAGGTTGTAAAATGGGGCAAAATTCACATATGTCTCACTTAGTCACATAAATTTTGGGCTCAACTGTGGTCGTAAGTCGAGGACTACCTGTACAGAAACTTAAATCAGCCTTATTGACTGAAAACAATTTCAGCAACATTACGGAAGAACAAAAACTATTTTGAAAACAAAAAATGGGATAGGGAATCAAAATACAGTTTACAGAGAAAATCCAAAGGCCACGAATTCCTCATTTACTGCTGAGAGGGGGAAAAAACTCAACAAGAAAACAGAAACTGGTAACATACTCTTCTAAAAAAAAATATTAACCATTATTTTAAGCAGGAGTACTCCATGTTGCCATGCTAAATATTACGATATCAAAAATATTGTACAAAGAGTATTTTGTACAAAAATACAAAGAAACAGCAAACAAGTTATCATTCCAAGAAAATGTCTAGACAGAAATGAACAGAGAACGAGCCAGTTCTAAGTAGCATTAGCTAAAAAAGTGATTCATAAATCTAGCATTCTTTTAAACATGTTGACAATATTTTATAAAAATAGTAATATGCCTAAAAACTGCAAGGGAAGATGATGGGAAGATGATGACACAATTGGGGTCCGTTCTACCTTTCTCTTCTCTTCTACATCTCCACCCCAGACCAATGATGCCCCTGATGTGATGTCCCCTGCCTGGAGACCGTGTGGGTCTGGATGGGGAGAAATAGGCTCAAACTCAACCCTTCCAAGACCGAGTGGCTGTGGCTTCCGGCATCCCGGTATAGTCAGCTGTTGCCATCACTGTCTATAGGGGGTGAATCTTTACCCCCCTCCCCAGAGAGGGCTTGCAATCTGGGTGTCCTCCTGGACGCACAGCTGTCTTTAGAAGAGCATATGACGGCCGTGGCCAGGGGGGCCTTCTATCAGGTTTGCCTGATCCCCAATTGCGTCCGTTTCTGGACCGGGACGCCTTGCACACGGTCACTCACGCCCTTGTTACCTCTCGGCTGGACTACTGTAATGCTCTCTACATGGGGCTCCCCTTGAAGAGCACTTGGAGGCTCCAACTGGTCCAGAATGCGGCCGCGCGTGTGATTATGGGTGCAATCCATTGCGCTCATGTAACACCTCTCCTGCGCAAGCTGCACTGGCTCCCAGTGGTCTTCCGGGTGCGATTCAAGGTGTTGGTTACCACCTTTAAAGCGCTCCATGTCTCAGGACCTGGGTACTTACGAGACCGCCTTCTGCCACCGATAGCCTCCCACCGACCAGTTTGCTCCCACAGAGAGGGACTCCTCAGGGGGCCGTCAGCCAAACTATGGGGGAGAGCCTTCTCTGTGGGAGCTCCTGCCCTTTGGAACGAACTGCCCCCGGAAATACGCACAATCTCTGACCTCCGAGTTTTTCACTGTGCCCTCAAGACCCTGCTCTTCCGACAGGCAGGGCTATCTTTGTAAAGGACTTTTAAATTTGGAGTTTTAAATTTTTGGGTTTTTAATGAATTTTGGCTGTAAATGTAATAATTTTAACAATTTTTAAATTTAATTGGGATATTTATATTGTGTTTTTTACTTGGCTGTGTACCGCCCCGAGTCCTTCAGGAGAGGGGCGGTATAGAAATAAAATTATCTATCTATCTATCTATCTATCTATCTATCTATCTATCTATCCATCCATCCATCCATCCATCTACCCATCTATCCATCTATCCATCTATCTAGAGGTACCCTGACCTGTCTCTTACAGTATTTTGGAGAGTTTCCCAACTCCCCAGAACATCTTTTCAGCAGGTACAAATGGAAAAACTGATAAATGAAAATCAACGCCCTTATTTCTCTGCCACGTTATTGCTTCTCCATCAACTACAGAACAAGATACAATCCATATGCCATCTTCAAAAAGCAAAACACACACACACACACACACAAGAAATTACCAAAGCAGCAAAGGCTGTGCAGCAAATATAAGCTAATAAGCTGATGAATAGTTAAGAAAAAAACTAAAAAATGATACATTTTCCAAGTCCTTGTAAAGCATTTCCAAGAGGTTTTTGTAGCAAAAGTAAAACACTAGCAAAATGTACAATGTTTTGAAGTATATATAACTTTGTAAGAAAAAAACTAGACAAGTTATTTTTATGTAGTTTGTTTATAATTGCCACAAGTATTATTGCTAATTTAAGTAGTAGTTAAAAATTGTAGTAATCGGTTAAAAGACTTTAACTCTGTGGACTGCAAGCCACTTTACTCAATGTAGTTGCCTGGATTTCATAGAAACATCTTAATAATAAATGTGTGGGGTTTTTTTAGCAAGCCTGATATTTCTTTTGGTATGCAATGAATAGTGAACATATTATACATACACACACCTTATATGCAAAGCATTAAATACCATCAACATTCTTACCTGAAAATACTTGGGAAGGCCTTTCCTGTCGTTCTTTTTGTAGAACCGTTTAGGATCTATGGCGGCTCTCATCTGCAAAGCCTTAAGGTCATTTTTCAATTCCTCCGTCATTTCTGGAGCTTTCATACCAAACCAACTGTCACCTGTTGTTTTTGCTCGGTCTTTCTATTTTTGGAAAAAAGTTACAAACATTCTTTCAAAACTCATCAGGGTTATTCAATTCTTATGCCATAACCAGTTGATCGAGACCAAATTTTATAATCCAGCATTGAAGAGGGCAATACGTCCTTCCCTGCAATTTGAGCTTTCTAGCTTTATATTAAGATAATTTTCAAAGTATTTAAAGTATTTTTACCACTTCAAAATGTATGTACTTGAAAGAGCTGTTCCTATCTGAATGGTCTAAATAGATTAATTTTACCAGGGAAATCCTGAGAGATCATGATGACACGTTACAGGTAGTCCTTGACTTACAACAGTTCATTTAGTGACCATTCAAAGTTACAATGGCACTGAAAAAAGTGACTGACCATTTTACACACTTATGACCGTTGCAGCATCCCCCATGGTTATGTGATCAAAATTTGGGTGCTTGGCAATTGTCTCACATTTATGAGGGTTGCAGTTGATCATGTGATCCTCTTTTGTGACCTTTTCACAAGCAAAGTCAATGGGGAAGCCAGATTCACTTAACAACCCTGTAACTAACTTAATAAATGCAGTGATTCACTTAACTGTGGCAAGAAAGGTCGTAAAATGGGGCAAAATTCACTTAACAAATATTTCGCTTAGCAACAGAAATTTTGGGCTCAATTGTGGTCGTAAATTGAGGACTACCTGTACTTTGGAGTCAAGAAGAGATATTGTCACATACTATATCCAAATGTATTTACAAAGGGGACCTTTTTATTTTCTTCAACAG
Organism: Ptyas mucosa; assembly: GCA_012654045.1. Taxonomy (NCBI): domain Eukaryota; kingdom Metazoa; phylum Chordata; class Lepidosauria; order Squamata; family Colubridae; genus Ptyas; species Ptyas mucosa. The sequence goes on along the minus strand of WNWU01000004.1, from coordinate 48,029,399 downwards.
CTTTTCTGAAAGCAAGTTCATGTTAGAGAAGCAACTACATAGGGAGAAGGAACTCTTTGTTTGGATTACTTTAATGCATTCTACATGGGGCTGCCCTTGAAGACCAACCTGGAAAGCTACAACTGGTCCAGAATGTGGCAGCGCATTTATTTCTATTATATTTCACTTTCATTCCAAAAGGCCACAAAGCATAGGAGACCACATGTTATCATCCCATTTTATAACTATTGATGAAGCTAGTAAAAAGTGAGGAATAAACCAGTAGATACACACCCTTGCAGAGAATTTTTTAAAGGCAGACTTTAAATATGGCATTAACAAGCTGTCAGATTAACAGAGTTGGAAGGAACTTTGTAGGTCTTCTAATCCAACCAACTGCCCAAGCAGGAGACCTTACACCACAATCGATACTGCAATGGAATTTCACTTACCTTACGTTGCTTCTTTAACTGATGGATGGATTCTCTTAAAGGTGGAACACATTCCTTTTTCTCAAAATCAGGAGTTATAATACTCTTCTGCAAAAGCTGCCGAGAGATATTTGATTAAGCTAGGCCATAGCTACAAGTACAATGCAAACAGGACTCTAAAGGCCTTTGGAAAACAGGGAGTTAGTAAAATGACCCAACGCTCAAATAGTTCTGGAAAAGTTGCTTGCAAGCTGAGGTTTTCAAGACAGTCTTATTAGGAAATACTTAGATGACTGCCTGGAAAACTTAGTTAATGAGCAGTGCAGGAATAGCCACTCATGTACTGACATGTCAATAAAGTAGCACAAACTAAACCTGATGTGAAGTGTGTCGCTAAGTATGGACAATTGTACTTGATTTCTAAAAATGCTCAAAGAATATTAGAAAATATAGATTAGAGAACAGGTTAAATAATGGTGTAGTCATTTTGAAGGGGTTGAATAAGGAAGTTTGGGACTACTAAGAATTTACCCATGGTTTAGCATCTGAGTACCATCAGCATTGCTTTTTCTGACTAGATTTGACCCACCTTAATAGTTAATAGTGAGGGAAGTGAGGGAGACCAAGGTCTGCAGCTGTTGTTTTTTCAGCCCTTAGAGAGGCATGTCCAACCTGCAGCCCATGGGCCACATGCAGCCCTGGACAGCTAGTAATGCTGCTCCACAATAAAGGAAGCTTGTTATCTATAGACATCATTTTTATCATATATTTTATATGCAGCCCAAGACAATTTCTCTTCACTCATTGTTTAGCCCAACAAAGGCTAAAGGTTGGACACCCATTGTTAAGAGGCAAGACTAGTGCCTTCATTAAGGGTCTTTCAGAAATTAATAAAATCTGAATTATCCCAGAGAGCTTTGGATTCCACATCAAGTTGCATTGTGCTATTTTAATTTGATATTATTTAATCTTAATATTTCATTTATTTATTAAACTGATATGCTGCCCCTCTCACCAATAAGGTGACTCTGAGTGGCTGACAAACAGTAAGATTTAACTTAATATTAAATTTAATTTACTAGAACCAACTTTTTTGTTCCATTCCGTAGTTGATGTGAACCACTAAGTGTCACCAGGTATAAATTAAATGTAAGTATGTAAATTAAATATTTTTTTAAAAAAATCATATAAATGTGAATTGTGGCCAAAAAAAAAATTCTTACAAAAGATCCTACAAAATGTTTGCTTTTTAAATAGTCCAGGTATTTATAATGCTGCTAGAATGACATTTAGGATTTACTACTAATTCTAATTTTCAATTTAATTACTATCTTTTGGCAATTACCTCATCTGTTTTTTTCTCTTTCAGTGGTGGAACATCATGGGACCCAGGTTTCTGCTTTCCTGAGTCAAAATTAATATATAATCCTCCAAACTCTTTAATGTTTAGTCCAGGATCAATACTGCTTGAAAATGATACTCTAGAAGAGAAAGAACTGATTATCTAAAAATACTGATATATAATCCAATCAACACATATTTGTCTATCATGAGCACATTACAGAAAATACTTTTTAATTAAACACTGACAAATTTCAAAACTTGGGTACTTATGTTTACATATCCACTAGCTCCTTTACAGGGGAATTAAACATGATAAGAAAAAACTCTTTACTATTTTCTATTCTGACTAATATTATATACCTCACCAAACTGAAGCCAAACAAATCACAAATCAAGTTGTGTCCGATGCCACACTGTAAAACAGAATGTAGTTTGTTTGGATTTGGGTTCGGTATGTTGCACTCCTGCCCGTTGGTTTGTAAGCAGAATTTAGATTCAACATGTAATATGAAGCCAGCCAATAAGCCTTATTAGAAATGTGATTAAATGACCTTTGATTTAGTATGAATTTTCACACAAGTTTTATCAAACATTTTATCTTATTTTTTGCCAAATTCATAATCAATTGGCAAATGGCTCTTAGAAGTTAGAGAAACACTTCTAAAACCTTAGGCGGCCAATTTGCCTTTTTGTGGTAGGAACTTAAGATCTTCAGGACCCAGAGGTTTTGTACCCACTACACCTTAGCACAAAAGGAGCCTTGGTAGTACAGTGGTCTAAAGCACCGTTATTAACACCAGCTGTCTGCAATTATTGCAGGTTCGAATCTCACCAGGCTCAAGGTTGATTCAGCCTTCCATCCTTTCTAAGGTAGGTAAATTGAGGACCTAGTTTGTGGGAGCAATAAGCTGGCTTTGTATAAATATACAAAAGTATGAAGGCTATTGCTTAGCGCATTGTAAGCCGCCCTGAGTCTCCGGAGAAGGGCGGCATATAAATCAAATTAAAAAAAAAAAAACCTAGCCACTCCAACCAAACCATTTACTAAGCATATAAAGTCTCTTCAAAGAACTTACAATCCTCTGTTCGCATTTAATTCATCTTCATCCTCATCCATGAACTCTTCTTCACTTTCTTCCACCTCTGATGAATCTTCACTTTGTTTTTCCTCAAAATAATAATCTTTGTGAGAATCTAAGCCAGGAGTTTTATCAATGACAAACACCTCTTGATTATTTGACTGGTTTTCTCTCAAGGGGCTTTCAGTACTTTCTTCAACGCCAGTGGCTATTTCGCTGTTTTTCAGTTTTTCCAAGTTATTATTTTCAGGTTCCTCACTTGTGAGAAGTGACACAAAAAGGTCTTTCTTATCTTCCCTGCTTTTGGTTGCACATGAAGAGGATTCAGCAATTACCTCTTCTAGGCTTCCATCACTATCTATGCTTGAAACCGAAGGTCTGCAGTCATCCCTGGTAACAATTGGTGATGTGATTGTTTTGTTGGTGGGGCTACCTACTTCAGAAATGTCATCACTATCTATTATTTCTTCTCTTTTATGTAAGCAGCTCTGTCTAACATTTTCAGGTGTTAAGCTCTTTTTATTCGCTGTTGCTTTTCCTGAGGACTCATTAGATTGTTCAAGGTTTTCTAGATCACATGGGGATCTTCTTGAATTCTGTGAAGGCAACTGATTTTCAGATTCCTGCATGGGTTTTTCTGAAGATTGATCATGCATTTCTTCTGGACTCTGAATTATTTCAATTATATCGGCTGCTGTTTGTTTTGAAACGGAATGCTCCAATTCATCATCATTGTTCTTTAGTATCTCTTGCTTAGGCAAGTTTTTATTATCTTCCCTTATTACATCCTCATTACTGCTTGAGAAAATCTGTTTCAGATCATTGCTGGCAACAGATTCAGGAAGACACTTTGTTTTATTGGGGCTAAGGTGCTCTTTTATCCAGTTTGAAGAAAGAGAAGGTGCTTCTTTGGCATTTAAATCAGAAACGGTGGATTCTTCCGAATCAGAGATTACTACTGTTTCAGATGTAATTATACAATCGGGTGTTTCCATATCCTCTCCTAATGCATTGCTTTTTCTTTCAGTCTGGGATGTTGATTCTGCTTGCAATTTCAGTCGCATACTCCTGGTTACTCGTTTAAATGGGCTAGACTTTTCAAAGGAAACACCTGAGCACCACGATTCAGCATCAGAAACCTCTTCCGCTTGAACCTCACACACTGGTGACACATTACCCTTGACCTGTTGGCGTCTAGACTTTCTCACAGTTTTTGAGGTTCCTGATACAACAGAAGAACACGACTCTGCTTCAGAAATATCATCATGGTCTTGACAATTACTACTTTCATGTGTAACGTTTTTTTTGCTCGGCCTGTTTTTAGTTGAAGTCTCTGGGGTACAAGGAATTACAATTTGCCGCCTTCTGGTTATTCGTATAAATAATGGTGTTTGAAGACCAGACATGGAAGAACAGGTTGATTCTGCTTCTGAAACATCTCCATCGACTTGAGATTCTGCCAGGGGCTCAGCTTTACTTTTATTCAAGACTGTGCATGCTTCTGAAGGCTCTTCTGCATCCAATTTTGTTTCAGAAGCTTTCATTTCTTCATTCTGAGAGTCAGACATGACTTGTATATGGGAAATCCTTCTTGTTCTGCTTCTAGTTATCCTCACAGATGGGCTATCTTCCATTGCAGTCTGCTGTAAGAATGAAAAGAATGTCAGGTAACAAGCAAAAATAAAATAAAATAAAAACATAAATAAATCCATGCTCCATGAGAAACTCACAAATTCTGAACTATTAATTATCTATTGTAGTTAAGGAACAAAGTTATGCCTGCCATCACAAAGCTGATTTTCTATGTGCCAGCTTCTTTATGAACAGTACTAGTTTCTGACATACTTGCTTTGTAGATTTTATACTTGTTGGACAGAAAACATTATGTTGAGGTTAACACTTTTTTTATTAATAACTATTTTTCCTACTTCATAGCTATGAGAGATGCCCTGTGCCCAGTGTAGCTTATGGGGTATGGTCCAGCAGGAGTTGCCATGGACAAGGGAAAGTGAATTTAGTTTGCTACTCAATTTTCCAAACATAATCTAAGCATTTCATTTGCTATTCTGCATTTCTTGCCAAAAGAGGAGAGAGAATGTTCCTCTATCCCCCCTAACACTTACAGCGGATTATTAAATCACAACCTTGTACTGAAGAAAAAGTTACTTGGCTAAGAAAATAATAATTCATTTGCAGAGGAAGAAAAACTAAGGAAAAATAAAAAAAAGAAATGTGTCACTTAATGTTATATCCCAAGCCAACTGCCCCCCCCCCCAAGAATTTTAAGAGGGGAACTTTTACTAATCCAATTTTTACAATGAGAAAAATGCCCAATGATTAGTCTATCTACCTAGTTCTGAAATGAATGGATAAATGACCATGTCTGCTATAGGCTCTGATAAACTGATTCATCACAGAAGGATAGATAGGTGAGACGTGAGGCAGATAACTACTGTACTGGTGAACACATGCAGTATGATAGAAAAACATAGCAGAAGCCCTGTGCCCTCTGAATTTTACCAGTGTAGTTTCTAAGAAAGAGAACCTGTGAATAAAACGAGAGGGAGAGAAAACAGATGATCAATCAGTCCTCTTATTCAAAAAACCATCACAAAATAAGTTAATTAAAAGTAGAGAAAAATATGACAAACCTATACACAGATTTTGCAGCTAAGGGGAGAAAGGCAAACAGAAAGGAATAAAGGAAAAAAACACATGTTTACGGTTCTTGGCAAAACATTATTATATAATGTATATATAGACATTTTCTTTTGAGAGTAGGCATCAGAATTTCATTTTTAAGGCGTGCCAATGTTTTCACAGAAAAAAAAAATGACCATAAAGATTATCTAATTTATCTTACAAACATTGTTAAATCGAGGGAAGAATATTATTCCGCATTTCTTTCAGGTGTGCTTTGAGATTCCCACAGAAACAACCATTCTCATAGTTTTGACAGGATGATTTCCAGACAAAATTCTAATTAGAAAAATGTTAATAGCAATACTGCAGAGGAGTCCAACCCATTGCTCCGTAGATCTGTCTGTCTGCTTCGTCCACGACAGCAGACAAGATCACAGTCCCACCGCGATTATATTCCAAAAGGAACAAAGGCACTTCTTCTTTAGGATTAAGGATTAAGACCTCTAGAATTTCCACCAGGTCAGTAAAACGGCGGCCATAGCGCTGTCGCCCCACCTTTTTGCCCAAACCAGAAACGAGTTTCTAACAAAACCAAAAACCACCGTCACAAACCGAGGCGGTGCATTCCAAAGCTTGCCCCTGCCCTCCTCTTTCCTCAGCCGACGTAAATGTTCACTCTCAGCATTTGCGTTCCACTGTCAAGGCAGCAACATCCTCCCCGTCCCCGAGCGACCCAAAACCTCCCCGCCTGGCCGACGCCTTCAGCTCAGCTGCAGTCCGGCTCTTTTTAACACCGCGCGACCCAAACGCCAGCACAGAGACGCGGCACGCGCCCCCGAATGGCGAGAACGTTCGGCAATGGGAATGGCCGAGCGCGTTCCGAGTTCCAAGCGCGTGCGCGGGCCGAACCCGACGGAGATGTGCTCGGTGGGGGCGGGGGGCGCCTGCCTCTCTCTCTCTCTCTTTCCTCCTCTCACCTCCTCAGCTGGCCGTTCCAACTTCGACTCGCTCAGCCGCGTTACCCGCCTGGTGGCCACCATCTTTCCCCCGCGTGTGCAGAAGGAAGCGATCGTTCCTGTTTCGCTCCCAGGCGGCTTTGCCACTCCGAAAGAGGTCCGTCCGAGAAACTTCCTGCCCTGCCTCCGCCCAGTTCTTGGCAGGGACGGCTGCCAGCTATTGGTGGATGGAAAGCTGTTCACAAAGGCGCGAAGCCGAGATGAGAGAGAGGGGGAAAAAAGGTCTTCTGTGCAAAGTCCATAGCTTGTACTGCAACGGGGCGTTATTAGCAATTAAAAGAATGCGGGGAAGCGGCACGAATCTTTTTATTTCGGGTTATTCGGGAGTACTCTCGCCTCAGCCCAAGGCTCGCGTTTTATATATGGAGAGCAGCAATAGTCTGGATTACAATCCCTATCGCCTTCACCAGTTCCAACTGCTCCTCGTTCTGGATGATGGATTCAAGATTCATTCAGAGGGAAATGGGTTTGGGAATACTGGAATCGCAGGCAAACCTTTCAATTTCCACGATGAAATCGCAACGGAGATGCCCGACAAATTAATTTTACCTATATCTGAACATGGAAGGAAAAATTTTTTAGATGATGGAAAGGCACTGCTTTCCAAAACTTTTCCTTCATTACCCCAAATCCCTTACCAGAAAGTCCTTTTTACCCAATGTACCGCGTTTCCCTGAAAATAAGACCCTGTCTTATATATTTTTTTGAACCCTGAAATAAGTGCTTGGCCTTATTGCCACGCACAAAGCCGATTGCGCTTATTATCAGGGTATGTCTTATTTTGGGGGAAACAGGGTATATAAAAAGGTCAGTTTAAATGTCTCTGTTGTGATTAGGCAAGGGGTCTGGCCCTGGATGTTACCTAAAGAAAAACCACTTATACTTGATTTTGGGTAACTTACTTAGATTTGGGAAGTTGTGTTTTAAGATATTTGATTGGTTAAACCTCACAAATTTGGATTTTTATTCCCCTGCAAGTGCATCTCTCTATATATACTTTCCTTAGTTCTGAAATAATATCATGTGTCAAGAAATGATTGTAGAGTTTTTACTAATAATGTTAATAGATATTTACAGGAAAGTATTACTTCAAAAAGAAATCCTTTTTGCAAATAGCTTAAAAAAGGAGATTTAGAAACTACCAGCTACGTCCTGAATGTCAAATGGAAACTTCATAGCCATTACAAAGTTCATTTTAAATTAAACAATGTACAGTAGTTATTTTACCTATTCCATGAGACTTAACTCAAAAGGTTCTGCCTGGAAAAAGATCCCTTCTTTCCTCAATCCTGCCAGGAACATGTTCTGCTTTCACTATTACAGTGGATTGCATTTTTGAGGTAACAAAATACTTTAAAACAGATTACAAAGATAGTAATAATAAAAAACTATATTTTATGTGAGATTTTCAGCAAGCAGACCTTATGGAAGACTAGTAGAGAATTAGATAAATAGAATCTTCCCAACTATCTCCCCAAACTGATTAAGATTCAAACAGTTATTTGCATTTTTGGATCAAGATTTCTTTTAATCCATAATAACTGCAAACTAATAAAACATTCATTCATTACAGAAATTTAACATCTGACAAACTACAGAAAACAGCTGCTTTCTACAGTTCAATGCACTTTATATTCCAACCCAAATTTTACAAAAACAAAAGTTCTTTTGTATATTCAGTAACTTTTTTTTATCTGTATGTATATATATACATATATATATATATATATATTTAAAGCAGCACATCAAAATTTACTCCAGAATGTTTTCTGATAAATTTTATTTCAGTTGATGTACTCAAGTTTTTAAGGACTTCTCCCAACTAACCTGAAAATAGTCTTATGGCATTAAAATTCACTAACACCTCAATGAGCTCAATAGAACCTAGTTCCTGATAAAGGCTGAAATTTGAATTAAGAATGCTTTTTCATGCTTAATATATTGTGGAATTCAAACACCACCACCTGCTAAATCATCTAATGCAAAATTATTTTAATATAAAGTATAAGAGGTTTCCCTGTTGGAATGGATCCAAGTATGTGAATATGGTATGAAAAACATAATAAAACGTTTAGTAAAGCTATAACATTTTCTTTATAAATTAAAAGCTTAAAATCCAGATAAAGTTTGCATCCCTTACATAACTTTCATATGTGCATTAATACAGAAATACACATTAAAATGGCAAAAATGTACATTGTTGAACTACTGAAATCTCAATAAGCAAACCTCTTTAGAGATAATCTGAATTAAAATATTCATTTAATTGCAGCAGTTTTTAAATTAAATTAAGTGCTTAAGACCATTGAATCAATTTCTTTTGAAGAACCCGCAAACTTCAAAGTAACTTATCTGCACCTCTGGTTGTTTTTAAGAATTCCTAAAAACGTCTGAGAAGCTACACTCAGTGCAATGCTGAAATTTATATATACAACTTGTTATCTTTTTCAAAATAGAAGTATGTTTTAACGTCAGCAAAACCAATTTTTAAAAAGTTAGTTCTACTCTTCACTGGAGCCATATAATTCTGAGTTAAAAAAATCTTCTGAACATATGCCAAGAGAAGAATACAACAAACATAACAAAGATTATGCATGGCTAGTCAAACTCGGGTAAGATGTTTGAGGCGTAGTGAACTGAATATAAATTCATGACTCTATTAAATATTTCACATATTTTTACCACTTGTGAAGTCACCTGCTTATTCCACCAAAATGTGGTTTATTTAGTTTTCCATCGGCTCAGCAGCCATAAAGTATACCAAGTAAATTATGCCTTACAAATAAAAATACTTCAATCAAAATATAGCTAGCTAGATTTTGAATTTATATTAGTCATTAAAATATTCCAAAGATTACATACAATATCCCTAAATTAGTAAATTTTAATGAAAAACAATATTGTTATAGGTGAGCCAACTGTTCTCAACACCATATAGTATGTGAAAGTAAATGAAATTGAAAGAATGGGCTCAAGAGTACCAACCCATATGCAATCTGGGTTTTATGATAATTTTATCAATTAAAAAACTACTAGGTTCAATATGAAGTAGAGATAGGGTCTCTCTGAAGTAGCCAGTTGTCAAGATCAGTGTTAAGATGATGGGATCCTTTTAGCTTGCAAGATGTAGCCCTTGGATTTGATAATCCCTCTGCTTTTAACAATGACTGAATACCGCAGAAGCCAGAGGGGAGTCCATTCGTGCCCCTGGCAATCTGGGAGGCTTTCCTGAAGAGCTTCCTGGAAACCTGTTTCACAAAGCAGTTCTAAGAGTCGAACAGATTAGAAGAATAGTATTTTAGTATATGTGCTACTAGTATTATTTGTTAAAACAAATGTATATCCCCAACTCACTTCAAAACACACAGAGTAGCCTATTACAGGTAGTCCTTGACTCACAACCTTTAGTTTAGTGACCATTAGAAGTTACAACGGCACTGAAAAAGTGACTTTCACACTTACGAATGCTGCAACATACCCATGATCAAAATTCAGATGCTTGGCAACTAGTTCATATTAATGATAGTAATGTGATCACCTTTTGCGAACTTTTGACAAGCAAAGTTAATGGGGAAGTCAGATTCGCTTATCAACTATGTTACTAACTTAATTGCAGCGATTCACTTAACTCTGGCAAGAAAAGTCATAAAATGAGACAAAGCTCACTTAACAACTGTTTCACTTATTAACAGAAATGTTGGTCTCTATTATCAAGGACTATCTATATTTTAAGTGTTTAAAATTAATATTATTTCGCCTACTCCCAAATTGGGGCAGAATTCTTGGTAACAGCTGATATTTTCAAGATGCTACAGCTTCAACTAAGACTTCTGAGGTTGGAATTCTGTAATTGAAAATAACCAGCTCACCAGAGGCATTTTTGGGCTTTTCATTACTAAAATCCTCTTCTACACTACTCATCATAAATATACCGTATTTATCGGCGTATAACACGCACAGGCGTATAACACGCACCTTCATTTTAAGAGGGAAATTTCAGGAAAAAGCTACGCTCCGACAGCCGCGAGAATTAGATGTGAGGAAGGCGCGGGTTGCCGGTACTTGTTAATACTGTAAAAACATGGCTTCTTAACATTATATCGGCGTATAACACGCACACATCATTTGCCCCCTATTTTCAGGGGGGAAAAGTGCGTGTTATACGCCAATAAATACGGTAATCTCATGTAATATAGTTTCATTTAATGAATTGGTATTTTGCCACCATCCCACACAATGTTATGGAAACAAAAAGTTTTTCAAAGGTTTTCCAGGCCTTGTTTTCATCCTACCAACCCACAGTCAGAGGGCTTTAGAAAGTTTTCAGAGACTTCAGGTTCATTAATAGAATTGTTCTTGTTTATTGAAACAAGGCAATCCTCAGATTCTTAAGGTGACATTACCTTTTGGGTCGTTATGAGTTAACAGCTGAATATCAAATTCTTTTGCGAATAAAGTCAGATCTGGTGGCATTACACAACAGGAAGCAAGATTCACTTGGTTACTACTTGGTTTCACCTAAAATAAATGAAATATTCAATATGTAACAAAATTTGTGTTTTAATGGAGTTGAATTCACAATGAGCAGCTTCTTTCTTACCTGTGCCCACCTGAACAGCTGTTCTAGCAATGTTTTATCTAGATCAGAAGTCCCTATGGCAACAATCTTTTTGTTCTGGACTAAGTTTTCAAGCTCTGTCCAGTAAGGTTGTAAATATTCTAAAGAAAAATTAATTCCATCTTCAGTTGGAGGGGGAGAAATGATCACAGAATCTAACTGGTCAACACCAAGAGCTGAACATGCTAAAAATAAACAAAGCAAAAAAAATTAGACAAGGAATAATTTTATACATACTTTTAAAAAGCAGAAACAAACTTATATGTAATTCATTTATTCAATCTGTTATATTTATTTTATATCACATTCTATGCCAGGGGTGTCAAATTCAGGGCCCTCGGGCTGGATCTGGAAATATCAAAGGTTTTCTAGCAGAGGCAGTGCCTCTGCTAGAAAAAATGAGGCACGGGCACCCCCCCCCGCAACAGCTTTTGGCCTCCAGGGTAGTCCAGGAAGCCGTCCAGGCCCAAAACGAGGCCTCCAGAGTGCTCCAGGAGGCCGCCAAGGCCCAAAACAGGGCCTCCGGAGTCATCCAGGAGGCCTTCCAGGCCCAAAATGGGGCCTTCAGAGTGCTCCAGGAGGTTGCCCAGGCCCAAAACGGGACCTCTGGAGCACTCTAGGAGGCCGTCCTTGACTCAGACGGTTATAAAAGGGAGGAAAAGTAAAATATTTTACCTTTCAGGCTTGCAGGATTCTGCTACTAGACTATGTCAATAATTTATAGTTCTAGTCTTCCTATGGAGTTAGTTTCTTGATCTGGTCTCTCTCTCATAAGATGATTAAGTAGATCAAGTAATATTAAAAAACCAAAATCACAGAAATTTACGCCTCCCTATTTTTATAAGTTTATAAAACCATGTCTGCGGAGGTGCAGTTCCGTGTCATGCCCACCAGGGCCACCCCCACCCGGCTCTCCAAGGTCAAACCCCACCCTGATGTGGCCTTCAATGAAATTGAGTTTGACACCCGTTGTATGCAATGCATCTAGAAAATGTAAAATATAAAAATAACTATAAATTAAAGAAACATAAAATGAAGTTTGCTTAAAAAAAAGATGAGGAACATAAAACCAAAACCAAAAGATGTACTCTCCAGCAGAATTATTAATTCAGGAATGGATTAGTCAACAAAATTCTGAAATGTTCCATTCATATCATCCCCTGATTATGAGAGTTCAGTATGGTCTGGCGGACAAACAAAATGATCTGGAGCTCTTCAAATATAATTCACTCACAAACCAATAATATTTGCATGTTCCTTCAGCATTCATACTGGTATAGCATTTTGACAGTTGTAAGAAGTATGTCATAAAATACATGGTAAAGTGATTTAGACTGCAAATGCCACCATAGGCCTGTGAATCTACAGATCTTCAGAATTGTAAAGATCCGGCAAATTCATTTTAACTTGCACTGAAGTATCTATACAAAAAGGAGGGAAATATACTGAAGAGTAGGGGGGAAAACTAGATTTTATACATTGGCTTTGAAATTCAGCTGTAAAATAAAAAGTTACTTTCAAAACTAACTGAAAAGTTAACATGTCAACCATATCTTCCCTTATACACTTCTCCCCTTTCTACACCCATGCTTTTTTTCTCAGTAGCCCCAAATAATTTTAGCATGTTATCAGAAAAATAAAAACCTAATTATTGTCGAAGGGCACAGGAGACTTCTAACTTGCTTGGCAAGTTACCGTAAGAGAACTCGAGTTTACAAAGTCTCTGTTTCCTTTAGTGACACAAGCTTGCATTTACTTCTCTAGAACAAAAGGACAATCTTTGTTTTTTGTCAGCTGTAGTTCAAGGACAGAAAGGACATGAGTGTCTTTTTTTAAAAAAACTTGAGATAAATCTGTCACCTGTTGTAGTTACAAAAGCATTGTACAATGTACAAAATATAACTGGGCAGTCACTCAAATTTAGATTTTGAACTTACTCATATTGACTGCTTCTCTGATTGATGAGGAGTTTGATCGTGTGACAAAGAGCTTTGCTGAAAATGAAAATGCAATCGTTAACAAGGAAGGCAAGCAAAATGCAAGATCATGTTTTTTTGGCTAAACATAAAAGCTCAAGGTTGATGTGAGGGATATATTTTCAATGGCGAATCGCAGTTTTTGTAAAAAAAAGAAAAATGTTCCTGGCATCTTCAGTGAAAGTTAGAGAAAAAGTTTTGAATCCAACCACCTCTAAAGATATTTGGTTCCATTGTCAAATTGCACTTACTATTAGATATTTTTTCTAACCTTCTTTGTACCTGTTCCAATTTCTCCAACGTCTTCTGAAAGTGTGGGGCTCAGAACTACTACTTCTCATAGTTTGAAAATTATATTTCTATTGCATTTATCTTTTTGGCTGTCGTTTCATGATTCAATACAATTCCAAGATCCTTTTTCCGTTTATTATCCTATATCTGGAAGTCCCCCACTCCTGACTTTAGTTTCCTTTGCACATTGTCTGTTATTTTTTTCCTATTTTTATATTATTTTCAGCCTACTAATAAGAACCTATCAAAATCATTTATTTATTTATTTAATCAAATTCTGAAACCACCCATCTCCCTCACAGAGAGACTCCGGGTGGCTGAATAATATTTAGTTGTGATGATTTGCCCAGATTCATTTTGTAACCCTAAGCTTTGATTTAATGTTGTATAGAAATGCCACTAGTATGTAGGCACATTATGAGACATAACTATATTAAACAGAACTCCTATTCACCAAATGAATGCCCATTTCAATCCCATGTTTTGATGCTCTGTAACCAAGGAGTTTACAAGTAACGTGAGTTAAGTAAAGTAAGTAAATTATTTTTTACTTTTAGATTATTCACATTTCTGCAACATCGAGCACAAAACTGGTTTTTACCTGAAACTTTCAATTCTTCTCTTTCTTCAGAATTAATCTTTTCTACTGCTTGTGGGAGAGTACAGTCAATAATGTCCGGAATTTCCTGAAATAAATATTTAAATATTATTTTTATCCTGAAATAAATAATTATGAGCAGCTATCCTTTTGGGGCAGCTAAGCATTTCCAATACACTGTCACCTGCAAAAAACATAATGACACTTTAACATATATTTTCACTCTTATGTTCAGTTTTTATAAAACAAAGTGGATATCCAAGATAACATTTATGACTCCTCTTGGTCTAAGGTTATCCCCCTGATCCAGAGGGGCTAACCTCTAATTTGTTTATGCTTTTATGTAAAACTGTAACAGTTACAGAGTTGGAAGGGACCTTGGAGGTCATCTAGTCCAACCCCCTGTTCATGTAGGAGACCTGTACTAGGAATGTGAACTGCCGAACTTTCTGATCGACAAGCTCAGTGTCTTAGCCACTGAGCCACCTAGTCAGTAACTGGCTGGCATTATTAGTCAGGAAAAGCAAAACATTGTATCTTGATATGCATCTCATTTACAGGTCATATGTTCATTCTCAGTTCTGAAAACAGGTGTACCATACTTGAAATGGGCAGCAATCTCCCTTTCCAATAATTCAGCTTCAAAGTACTTTCTACAGATTTGTGTTGCTGGGGTTTTTTAACGAACACAAAGAGACCTTGAACACCCGTAAAATCCATTCATAAGTTTGCTTTTTTAAAATGAGGATGGGGTGGGATACCAACAGACTGGCAAAACAGAGTACACAGGAACTAAATAATCTCACATGTACATATGGATGCTGCAAATAATCTATAACTTCCCCATTAACTGCAAATTTTAATTTTCCAAAATTATCAAATATCATCAGCTTCTTTAGTATATTTGTAAAACTACCAGAATTTACCAAGAGCATATGCACCAAGACAAATTCCTTATGTGTCCAATCACACTTGGCCAATAAAGAATTGAATTCTATTCTATTCTATTCTATTCTATTCTATTCTATTCTATTCTATTCTATTCTATTCTATTCTATTCTGATTTAACCTTTGGCCTGTTTAGATACAAGGAAAAAAATATCCAGACTGCATAAGTGTTTCAAATGTGGAACACTGCCAATTCCTGCTCCACACAGACTTGATGTTCTTATTGTATCTTCAATGATTCAAAAATAGATGCAAAAAGCATACAATAGACACTGAAACAATTTTGAAACAACTAGGAGCAAACGCTTGATATTTCTTGTTTTATTTTTACTTCAGGGTGCCCACTGCCGATAGGTGAAGACAGACATACTTTCATGCATATTCCTTAATGAGGAACTTTCTATTTACATTTTATCATGTAAATCTTGATTAGAAGTAGTAACAATTCAAAACTGATTTATGTTACACCACCAGCTGTTTTTTTAAAAAAAGCAAATTATCCTATTCCCAGTGAATGAAATATTATTTATTTAAATATTTTTTCTAATTTATTTTGTTCTTATTTTATTAGTAACAATATTTTTGCTGAGTTTGTAAGAAGCATATTTGTAGAAGTGAACAATCCCTACATCTTCTTCAGTTGATTTTACTGTTTTATTTAGTAGTTCTTATGTTAATTTTAGGTTTCATTTTTACACTATTCTGACTTGCTAATCTTAACATTTTCTCTTCCTAATATTCTTTTCTGTTACCCTTTTATTTAATTTAATCTTACTTGTCTGGCCTAAAGACCTTTATTTGTTTTGTAATTTCTTTGTGCTGGTTAATGTTTATAATAAAGGATGGTGGTAATGATTAAAGAAATATGAAAGGATCGCTTACCTGCATCAGATCAGGGCTGATTTTTGAATTCCATTCATTTAAAGTTTTCTGAATGCAATCCCGCAGCTGTAAAGAACATTCTAATATTAACATTTGGTTTCTGTTATTCAATGTAAGAAATAAATTAAATAAATGTAAGAAATAAATTAAACAAAAAACAATGTAAAAATAACTTTCCAGTATTCATCTATTCCTTCTGCCCATATATGTAAGCGTTATGAATTATAGATATCATAACTTACATAGCACAACCAAGCAAGCAGTAGATGGTACATTTCTAAATTGTTATTCATAGGCATTATTAATAAATGGATATATTCTCATTAGTGCCAAATGGGGGCAGCACTTAGCAAAGTGAGTAATCATAAAACAGATATGGTACTTGCTTACTATTTGATGTATAATCACTTGGGAATACCAGGGCTCTGGGCTTAACAAAGGAATCAGCTCTTGGGAAAAGCAAGGGCAATTCACTTAGGTACTGTTGTCAAGAAAATGGCATGAATACACCTATGAAATTACAAGAGGCTGAACTTAACTGAAGACTTTAGTAAAGGGAGCAAATAAACTGCCCATTTGGGGAACTACATTCTGAATCAAAGATAGCATACTGCTTTTTATGACACTCTTCCATTGTTATCCCCAAGAAGTATCATCAACGTTAAGCCCATCCTTGTGAACTTCCTGGACATATCTGGTTAGTTATGGGTGTCACAGTATAACTAGATTAAACTGGCCATCAGCCTGATCTATTACCACTCTACTTACATTTCTAAAATCTCCATCAAATTCAGGAGTTTATCAAAAGGCAAACAACTAGGGAACTGGAATTATTTGATCTCTTCTTCACTATAATACTGGAGAAACGGGAGAAGCTTCATTGTGTAAATCATGATTAAGCACAATGTCTGTTTGAACTTACCCATTAAGTATGCATTCCTGCTTAAAAATAATACCTTAACCTCATTAGCCATAGTCACAGTAGTTTGATTACCTTTCTAGATCCCACCAAACTACAGCCCCCATCAAACTGTGGAGTATCTGAAGACAAGTTTAAGTTTATTTATTATAGCTAAACCTATTAATTCTCTTCTCAGGTGACAGACACAGGCCAAAATGAATTGTGGTATCTCTTTTTAAAAGAGGGGAAGACCTATCACTTATCTTGCTACTAATTATTTGTTGTCAAAGAACAGTTCATGGGTGCCATAAATACATCCAATGCCAGCTGCACTGATTGCCAGTTTGCTTCCAATTCAAGGTGCTGGTTTTAACCTTTAAAACCCTTCATGGCATGCAACAGGGTTCCCTAGTTACACCAGCCTGCCCCAATGGATCTGGCAAGAAAGATATGATGCAGGTACCATTGGCTAGGGACCTTCATTTGATGGGTCCCAGGAGACCTGCCTTCTCTGCTGTGGTGCCCCACCCTATTGAATATTCTTCCCTCCAAAATGAGACTAGCTCTTTTATAGTATTCCCCAAAGCCCTCAAGTCTTCACTATGTTGTCAGATGGTGTGTGTGTGTGTCACAGGGACCTACTCAGATTGCTCCATTGTTGAGGTATTTTATCACCCCTCTCTTATGGGTTGTATTTTCACTGTTTAATAAGGTTTTTTTTAATATTGCAATTTTATGTATTTATTTATTGTTCTTATTAATTCTTGCTTGCTGCCTACAGTTCCCAATGGTGAGATAGGCAGCTATATTATTTGACAGATAGATAAATAAATAAAAATCCTAAGCTTCAAATTGGTAAATTGACAATAAGAACTCATTTTAAACAACACATTTGTCTATTATTTATTGATGGCACTTTGGGCTTGGTAAGTTCCTTTAATAGGAAACTAATAAATAGTACTTAAAGGTAGCTGGAGGCCTTTCCTCTTTGTTTTTATTTTATTTATTCCTCACATTTCTATACTGCCTATCCCACCTGTGTCTCTGATTGTCGGTTCCTACCAAGATTCAACTACATTATAAATAAATCATTAATAAATAACACCTCTGGAATTCTGAGTTATAGCTCGCGTGTCCCCCCCTTGTTTTAACTGGCTCTAATGCATGGCATTTATCTCTTTGTTTATCAACCTTACACAGCCGACCACTTCACAATGTGGCTCCAGACTAACCATTCTGCACTGCCTTACAAAGTCTCTAAATAGTAATGTGCATTAATACCCACAGACTTCAATGTGTTCATGGATAGTTCTCCTAACTGTTGAAAATACTTCCAGTTTGGACTGGCGATTTTTTAAAATATTGAATTTGGGAGAATCTTCCACTCATACAGTTATCTATTGAGAAGCTTCAACATGTTAAAACAATTCCAGGATTACACTTAGCTTTTGAAGAGTTGGACAAAGCATCTAGCATTCATTACTAGCTTGCATGAATTGAAAGAACACACCCAAAAAAGAAACATACCCAAAGACTGCATATGCAGGCCAAGATTAGAAGTGTGCAATAAATGTGCAAGTCTCAAAGGTATTGTCTAAGAAATGAAAGGCCTCTCTTGTATTAGCTAATATCAGTGTTCATGACACCGCCAATGAACAACAATGGTGTATAATAGGCCAGAAGGCTATTGGGAAAATGTTCTGTGGTCAGATAAGGCTAAGATAGAACTTTTTTTGGCTTGAAAGTAAAATGTTAAGGTTTGTCAAAAGGTAAATACTACATTTGAGCATAAGAACAAATCTTTGAAACATGGTAATGGCAATACCTCTGGTATGCCAAAAATGGTTTGCTGCCTCTGGACCGGGACACTCACTAACAGAATTATGAATTTGGAATTGTTATTAGCAAATTCCACAGAAAAATGTCAGGGTATCTATCTGAAACTCAAAAGAAATTGGCTCACGTAGGAAGATAATGACCCAAACACACAAGTCGTAAGACCAAAGATAGGTTAAAGCAGAAGAAAATCAATGTTTTGAAATGGCCAAATCAAACTCCTGAGCTTAATCCTATCGTAATGTTGTAAAAGGATTTGAGGGAGGAAGCTCATGCAAGGAACTCCTCTAACACCCCTGAGTTCATGCTGTTCTACAAAGAGGAATAGGCTAAAATTTCTCCATGCCAAAGTGCAGGACTGATTAACATTTATCAGAAATGTTTAGTTGCAGTTATTGCTGGCCAAAAGGGGCTTACCAGTTACTGAAAACAAAATTCGCATACATTTGGCACGCAGGTAATATAGCTCTGGATCATTTTCCTCAATAAACAAATGAACAAGTACAATGGTTTTGAGACATTTAATTGAATTCTATTTAACTAGTTTTAGGACTTGCACGGAAAGCAGACTGCGCTTAAGGTCATATTTATGCAGAAATATTGAAAATGCAAAAGGGTTCACAAACCTTTACGCATCACTACATGTTATAAAACGTATCTTAAAATTTGCTTGATTAGTAAGCCAAACTTTAATTAATGAGTTTTAAATACTGGGCCAAAGGAAGTTTGCAGTAAATATAAAATACTTGAGCATAGTTGATAAAGTAACTTTGATTCAATTTTGTTTGCAGTTTTTGATCTTAACCATTACAGGCCATTTTAAGGTAGTTAAAAAAGAACACGAAGTGTCTCAAGTGTTAACATCTCACAGTAGGTCATACTTCCACAAATGACCTGGGGTTAGAATGTGATTTTCTGCTTTCATTATATCAGGATTCCATTCTGCAATTACAGCCAGGGTGAGGCAAAGATATTTGGCAGATACATGCTGCAACAAAACTATTACACAGTTCAAGCTGCTCTCATTTTATATTAAGCTAGAAGTATATTAGAACATTTTAAAATGAAAAATAAAACAGAAAAATTTATCTTTTCAGGTGTTATTTTGAGTATAACAATCTAACCCGGGTCTCAAAAGAAAGGCAGAGAACTGTGTTTTCCTATTATTATTATTATTATTATTATTATTATTATTATTATTATTATTA
>WNWU01000004.1:47919326-48009639 GCA_012654045.1 Ptyas mucosa | reverse complement strand
TATTATTATTATTATTATTATTATTATTATTATTATTATTATTATTATTATGGCCATGATACTAGGAGTTATCTTTGGCAGTGTTTATAAATCCCCAGTTTAAGGCAAATTTTTAAAACCTTCATTATAACTTGCTGATCAAACTTTTGTCTGTTCATATTCGTGGCTTGAAATGTAACATTCGAAATCAACAATTTGGCCCTTACATGTTCCATAACATGCCACTATTTCCGTGGCTGGATGAAAATACTCTTTTACCTTCTCTTCCTGAAGGCGTTTCCCTTTACCAGAAATACCTTGAAGGCACCTTTGTAATCTTACCTCATGGGCAGGAAGCACTGCCCAAGTTTTACTAGAACTTTTACCTCTCAGTTAGGGAACATGTTGACTTTTGTGGACTCTATTTTGCCAGTGTACAAAAGCACCACCTAATAGAAAATTTCCATTTATCACAAACTCAATCACACTGAGATCGCCATAATTAATATTCATCAGGTTGTAACATGTATTTCTTTAAGTTAAAAATCTACCCTATACACCATTTGTGGATGGTACAGTAGATATGTTGTGTATGTGTACAGTATTATATATAACTTATGATAGGACAAACCAAAAAGAGGAAACAAAGGAGCGGCATTATTATCCCCAATTAGAATAAGTTATATGTTTTCCACATGCAACAAAAATTTATACCCCAAGAATAGTGGATTGGTTGCACTTCTGAAGCTATCCATCCTGTAGCAACTACCATTAACATGCTACAACTCTCCCTGCCCATGTATCCTGCAGCAGTGCCAAAAGCCAAGCCTCTGTATCTCTTCTAACAATAGTACAGCAACATTTAAATATTTATTTACAACCTCAAATATCTGAGAACATTTGTCCCTAGCAGGAAGGAGCAAAAGAATGGAGGCTGCAATATGGAATACCCCACTATGTTTTAACAAGAGGTTCGGCTTTATCTCGACCTGAACAGGGATAAACCTTTTAATTACACCCCATGCAATCAGCTCTACAATCATACAATGGATGAATACTGTTAATAAGTTTATTACTACTGTACTACTACTATATTCCCTACTATTGCTATATTTTTATGGCTACTGTTTATGTCCACAAACACTATGTAGAGACAAGTACACATTCCAGAGTCCTGTAATTAGTATAACACTTTATGAACCTGGACCCAGTTCTTCAAATATTTATGCCATAATACACGTTAATCTTTGTGGTGCCACAAAGTTTTACTTCAATCCATTCAAAGTCAATTATTCTGACAGATACCAGAGTCTGACCTTTGGAAAGTTTGTATACATCTATTACACAACCAAGTCAACATAAATATAAATATTATAATCTGTATACAGTATATTTTATTCATCACTTGAATTATGGATTTTGATTTATTTTTTTTTTGAAAAAAACCCCCATAATTCATATCCCGGTTTTTTAAGCGTTTTAGGCTTTATGGCAATTTTGCAGCTTGTTCCTTACCTTTGAACTCTACCTGACTTGTCCCTACATGACTTTTTTGTGTCATTGTTAAGTCCAGAGTTCTTTCCATGGAGACTTTTGATAGGGAAGGCCCAAGCAAAAATACCGTAGATGTTACAAAGCAGCGTTTTATATAGATGGCTTGCTAGATCAGGCTTAAAAGAGACTCGGTTAGCTCGCTCTGCAGTTAGGCGAGAGGAACAAACCTACATTCTGGGACCTCCAAACCACCTTTATTATGTAGGACGGCAGTGAAATCGGCCACAACACGAGATTTTATTTGATTTTATTTTATTTTTTGCCCCAGATCCATCCGCATTCACTCAAAGCTCGGGGGGGGGGGAACCCCCCCAAAATAGGTAAATGTCATTCCGTGCAACCCGGAGTCCACCTCTGTCCATCGTCTCGTCGGGAAGGCATCACGGGACGCCCCTTAGTCGCCGCCTGTCTCCCCCCCCCCTCTACACACACACACACATACAAACACACACCAACCATCTCTTCTTTAAGCTCACCTCTTCGCTGGGGGTGGCCGGGCATTTCTTCCGCAAGCGGCCCCAGTTGAGCAGGTTGCCGGTTTGCAGGTTGAGGGTGCGCGCTTGTCTCAGCAGGACGGCCGCCCGGCCGCTTTCGGTCCCCATGCCGGGAGTCCCGGATATCGCGCTTCTAACCTTCTCTCTTTCGGCGAGGAGGAGCCGCTGTGCCGCCCGCCGGGCTCGGTGGGGAAGTCTATATAAGCGCACGCGAGTCGCCTCCTCGGAGGGTGGGGAGCGGATGACTAAGCAAATAAAAGCGCTCGGTCACCCTCCCAATCACATGGCTCGGGGACAATAGGGGCAGGTGGCCGGTCAGGGCAAAGGGAAGGAGCGGAGGCGGCCGCAGCAACAGCGGGGCTCTGGGCAGCGGAGGAGGCGCGCTGCCGGGAAGAGCCTCAAGCGCTGAGCGACCGGTTTAGCTCCTCCCAAGAGAAAGCGCAGCCCCGCCGCCGAGCCCCACGTCTCGCCGTCAGCGCATGCCTGAACATCCCCAGCGTGAGTCGTAGTTGCAAACGGGTACCCGCCGCTTTCCCGGAGACGAAAAGAGCGTTGAGTAGCGACCTCTGCCGGTTGCCGGAGGCTTTTCTACCTCTTCACCCGTATTGTACACACACAGGCTTGCAATTCATTTAGTGACTGTTCAAAGTTACAAGATCACTGGAAAAAGCTGGTTTTTCACGCTTAACGACCGTTCCTGCATTCCCCCCCCTCCCATAGTCACATGATCAAAATTCAGCCGCTTGGCAACTGGTTCAGGTTGATGATGGTTGCCTGCGTCATCTGGGAGTCATGCGTTGAGCATCCTTAGCCTTCTGACAAGCAAATTCAATGAGGCAGCCAGGTTGATTTATCCACTGTGTTATTGACTTAACAAAGGCAATGGTTCGCTTAGCTGTGGCAAGAAAAGTTGTAAAATGGGGCAAACTCACTTAACAAATGTTTCACTTAGCAACGTAAATGTTGGGCTCAATTGTGGTTGTAACTCGAGGAGTACCTGTACTTACTTCAGTTTTAAGTCTGAGGGTGTCTTGCATTGTGGTGCTCTGGAGGAGCCTGTGACAATTTGTGACGGCCAACTTGCTGCAGCCAACTCACCGTGGGATAACTCACTGCAGGCAGGGGTGAAATGCTCCCAGTTTGGACCAGATCGCCCGATCCAGTAGCGATGGCGGCGGGTGGCTCGGAGAACTGGTAGCAAAAATCCCTGCCCCCCACCCCCCTGGCATGCCCAGTTGAGCCACACGATCATCAGAGGCTTTTTTTTTTAACTTTTAAAAGCATTTTTTCTACAACCTCTTCCAACGAAAAAATGCTTTTAAAGTAAAAAAAAGCCTCTGATGATCATGCGGCTCAGCTGGGATCAGCAGAGGCTTTTCAAAGCATTTTTTTCTGCAACCTCTTGGCCGAAGAGGTGGTAAAAAAAAATGCTTTGAAAAGTCTCTGACGATCCCAGCTGAGTTGCCTGATCGGCAGAGGCTTTTCAAAGCATTAGAAAAAATGCTTTGAAAAGTTAAAAAAAAAAAGTTGGCCACGTCCACCCAGTCACATTACCCCACCACCAAGCCACGCCCACAGAACCGGTAGTAACAAATTTTACATTTCACCCCTGACTGCAGGACAACTAATATCAACGAAACGGTTGAATAGCATCATTAAAGAAAGGATGCGAAAGGAGGGAGAAAATGAAATGCGAATGATAAAAATTAAAATATATTTTAAATAATTAAATTGAATTGTTCAATTGTCCCGCAGCAAGTTGTTTCATGGTGAGTTAGGTGCGGTGAGTTGTCCCTCGGCGAGTTGGCAGTTGTGAGTTGGCAGTTGTGAGTTAGCTGAGGCAAATTGTCCCATTCCAATCTGGAGACTGGTTCTGCTTTGCTTCTGTTTAGTGACCGTTTTCATCCTTAATCTTCTATTTGGTCCCACTGTCTTTCCGCTGCAATATGTAATCCTAGAAGAGAAACAACAACCGCAAGAAGAGAAAACTTTTGGCACCCTTTGAATGTTCTTCCAGAGTCTCATTTTACTACTTATTTATTTATATCACACCTTTATTATTTTTATAAATAATTCAACCCAGTGAGCATATCTAATGCTCCTTTCTCCTCCTGTTTTCAATGTGCTTTTTGCATGGTTTATCTCATCTCTTATCTCATGACTGTGAATGCGAGAATCTGAATTCATTCATTTCTTAGCAATTATTTGTGTTGTTTATCCAATCAAGAACCTGGAGGAACCTGCTTTTACCTAACTCTGCATCCAGCCCATGTATCAATGGCACTGTTTTACTTTGTAGAAATATAATACTGTATATGGTATTACCAATATTGGAAAGACAGGAGACAATCAAAGTCCCCGCTTGTAACTTTTGTTCCTACTTGGATTACACAACAATTTTAGATTCAGATAATCCTGTATCTCATGAACTTTCAGAATTCTTAATCTTGTTTACTGTAAAGATCAAGTCATTGCAGAGTTTTTATTTCTCAGCCTTTTTGGAAAATAAGTTCTAAATAATTACAGAGTTACAAACAATTTTAAGTCATTATTATTTCTTTCAACAGACTATGTAATTTGTATTGCTGTATAACCAGGAATACTGTATACCAGCAGGGCTGACATGAGGTTGTTAATTCCTACTGGTAGCTCTCAGCTTTCCTG
This sequence comes from Ptyas mucosa, assembly GCA_012654045.1. Lineage (NCBI taxonomy): Eukaryota > Metazoa > Chordata > Lepidosauria > Squamata > Colubridae > Ptyas > Ptyas mucosa. The sequence continues at coordinate 48,004,948 of WNWU01000004.1, read as the reverse complement.
AAATTTACTTCGGAATGGAAAGGACTAATTGAAATGGTTGCCTGTTGCATCACTGAATGATGTAGTGCCCTGTCCTTCCAACAGATTTATTTTTTTCCTCATACAACCAAGCTTTTTTTAAAAAACAAAACAAAACTCAAAAACACATGTCTCAGAGGATATACACCAATTAATCCAAAGCCAAACCATTGCCTGATTATCTAATCATTAGCCTTCTGCTATATCATTTGTACAACTAGCACAAAAAGATCCAAGATTATAATTTCTTCATATACTCACTTTCTACTCAAAAGTAATTACAGTTGAGTCCAGCAGGGTTTATTCTCAACTAGATTAATACAATTTTGCAGTTTGGAGTTCTATAATAAAAATTATCATTTAATATAATAAACACAGCTGCAAGAATGGGATCAATTATATAACAGCTTGTATGAAATTAAAACGGAAATATTTCTGATACTTGGATTATGTAATCCTCCTTTTGTGTGAATTTGATACAAAGAATGCATTCTGAAGTTTGGAATTTGCTGCTTCAGGCTTTTATTTCTCACTGTCTATTGGTCTCCAATAATGGTTAACAAAATCTTGGCTGCTTCCCAGAGTGCTGCAGTAAAAATGGAGTGAATATATTAACAAGAGCACAAGGTGAGAGGATAACATCTCATTCTAATAATATACCAACTATTTGTTATTTAATATTAGTATGTCATTTAAAAATGAAGGAACATAAAAGTTACCTGGTGAACACATAATACAGTTTTCTATGTATATTAAAGCAAGATGGAAAACTTTTGTGTGGCCCGGGAGACATGATTTCTAGATCATTTTCATCCCAGTGGTGTAAACCTATAGGGGAATTGCAGTGATATGATGATGTAATCAAAGGGAGTAGAGTTTTTTTCTCTATCTCATTTTGTGGTTGTATTTTACAAATGTGGAAAAGTATATCAAGCCTTCCCAAATAAGAACAACTGAAAAGGAAGTGGAGCAAATGAACTTTGGAAGTCGCCTGCATCTCATCAATTTTTCCTCCCTGCATTCAAAGTTTTATACTGGCACATTAATATGTGTGATCAATTACATGTTAAAAGCATATGGATACCATGGCCCCTAATAATATAAGCGATTTTAGGACCTGAGATGTCAAACAGAAATTTGCTGTTAATAATAAGATTAATAATGTGACTTGTGGCAGTACCTGGAAGCAAAATGTTATGTATCTAATTTTGGAGGGAAAATTAGAGTGGGGAAAAAGCTCGATGATTATTGGCTAACACACTTGGCAAGCAGCTATATAAGGAGAGCTGTCTTACTGTAAAGCTGCTAGATTCTCACTGTATATTAAAGAGTTGTTGTTCACTTCGACCTGGCTCCTGGCTCCTCACTCGCCTGATCTAACACAAAAGAAGAGAAAGAACTAGAGAAAGTAACCCAAAGGTGCTTTTTCAAGAGGCAACTAGATTTTCTGGTTTTTCTTTGAAGATGTGAACAACTGAAGAAGCTTCTTGGATGAGAAGTGAAATGTCTTCAAAGAAAAACCAGAAAGTCCATTTGACTCTTGAAAAAGCACCTTTGGGACAACCATGATCTAGATGACTGAGAATCTCCATAGACATTTAGAGGAGGTAACAAAATACAAAAACCTGCAAATAGAAGTAGAACAACTGTGGGAGAAGAAAGCAAAGATAGTACCAACAATACAATATTGGCATCTTGGGCACAATCCCAAAACAAGTGGAGCACCATAAGCATTGCAAAATCACCACCCGTCAACTGCAAAAGGCAGTTTTACTTGGAATAGCTTACATCCTGTGATGATACCTTCAACGTATCCACATCTGCCTATCCCAGGTCCTTGGGAATGACTTGATAGGTGGACAAAAATGCCGAATCCAGTCTGAACATCTGGCTGACTGTCCAATGAACCATAATAATATGTTGGTTCGAAAGAGGTTGTAATGTAAATAAACAATAGAAAATCAACACAGTCATTAGAATCTGAACATTCCAACAAATCCAATCAAGAGCATCGAAACATACCGTCGTTAGCCGGGAAAGGCCATGCATTAATTCCATTTTAATAATTCCATTAAAAGACAGATGTTACATGGCATCTGAAATTTCTTAAGGCTGGAGTTTCAGATTTTTTGGATTCTACCAATAAGATGAAAACCAGTTTGGTGTAGTGGTCATCAGGAGTGTAACTACCCTGTTTTCCCCAAAATAAGACATCCCCTGATAATAAGCCCAATCGGGCTTTTGAGTGCATGGCAATAAGACCAAGCGCTTATTTCAGGGCTCAAAAAAAATATAAGACAGAGTCTTATTTTTGGGAAAACACGGTAACTGTAAGGCATGCACGTGTGCGCCGTGTGCATGTGCGTGCACCCCCCCCACCACTATCAGAAAGACTTCTCCTTCCAGTAGCCACACATCTAAATTAAGAGGTAATTTTGCCCAAATAATTACAATATTTCAATCAGCTGTTTGGTAAAAGAATCGGAAAAATCAATGCTGTAATATTTATGCATATATGTTGCAATTTTATAGATGGGTTCCACTGACAGAATGGTAGAATGATAGAATCTTCTACACTCAGAACCTGAGATATATAGTGCTGTAAGCATTTTTATTTTATTAAACTTGCTTCCTAATTATACAATAACAAAACAGTTCACAACAATGCTATAAAGCAGGGGTGTCAAACTCAAGGCCCGGGCACCGGATCCGGCCTGTGGGGTGCTTAGCTCTGGTCCATGGGGCCACCCTGGAAACAGTGAAGGACAGCCCATGGTGCCTCTGCCAGTGAAAACGGAGCTCAGGAGGGCCGCATGCGGCCCTCCTGAGCTCTGTTTTCTCTGGCAGAGGGTTGTAGGAAGCTGGTGCAGCCGAAAACAGAGCTCGGGAGCCCATTTTCTCTGGCAAAGCACTCAGGTCACCACAGGCGCCCCCGACACAAGTGACGTTGAGCTGGCCACTCCCACCCCAGCCCCCAAAATCAAACACAACTCTGATGCAGCCCTCAATGAAATTGAGTTTGACACCCCTGCTATAAAGCAATATATATTAATTCCTAGGTATAAAAATGCATTTTAAATACTCCTTTAAAAATACCTAAAATATTCTACTATTGTACCCTACATGGTATGAACTTAGCAGCACAGCACAGACTTGTGATTTCCTCACAAACCAGTGTTTTATTTGCCAAGACATTTGGACTTCATGCAACAAACAATGGGTTGAGTGGCAATGATTTGTGATTTGACACAACCACTTCTGTTCTAAAAGCAGAGATTTGATACTGTTTTCACCTGGTTAGCTCTTCTCTGAGTAACCAAAGGAACCATAACTATTTTAATAACTCATCTGCAATAGCACAACAAAAGTGAACACCTGAAATATATACATAACGTTCTCACCAAGGACCAACTCATCTGAAAAACTGAATTATTATAGAAAGCCTCTGCTAAGAACAGTATCATGATATGTTTCCTGGGGATGGAGTCACCAGGCAGGGAGAGTATGGTCTAGAAACCAGGAGACTGTGAGTTCTATTCCTACCTTGGGTGACTTTGGGTCAATCACTTTCTCTCAACCTACCTCACCGGGTTGTTGAGGAAAAAATAGGAGGAGGAAAGTGTGTTGGATATATTCATCATCTTGAGCTATTTATAAAAAATAATAGAGGTAGGATACAAATAAATAAACGGAGGGAGGAAATTCTAGTTCTATCAGTTTGGAGATCTATATCCCTGATCCTCCACTGAAGTATAATTATGACTTTATTGGGATGAGCTAATATTGGAAAAGCTGCAGTAAGCCAGATACAGATAGGAGTAGGTAATATATTTAGTATATTACCTACTCCTGCCATAACTGAATGTAACTTTCTCCTTCAAAAATTAAAGAAACGTTAGCGGAATTAAGTAAAAGACTTTGCTTCTCAAAAACTATATTTTTATTTCTAATCTTTGCTTCAAGTCTGAAACCTGTTTACTGATCCAAAAACACTATTTTTAACATAAAATAAAACCTGCTTAGATGCCTCGCCTTGTTTATTGAAGATGATACTCTTAACTTTCACTCTCTGTGATATATTCTTAGCTTATTCCAAGAATATATCAGTTGTACAATATCAAATACTGCCTCAGCTTCACTTAACTAATGTCTGGTTTTCTTTACAGTTTGAAAATGTGCAGCAAATGAAGGAAAGCAGAAATGTCCATATGTGTGTGCTGATTTAAGATAATGGATATTATGGCTATAAGCCACACCGAACTCTTGCTATGGGGAAAGGATAACTAACACTGAAAGAGAATTAATGCTTAACAGTTAATATTTCATAGAGTGCTTTTAGATTGAAAACCTGTACAGAGCAAATATCCCCTTACAGTAAAAATCCCAAAATATATTATCAAATTCTGAAAGCAGTATTTACTACCTAATAATTTAAATTTAATTTGTATTTATTTTTAAAAATATTTTACTGAAACTCTTGTGTCCCTTTGACTGTTTGTAACCATCACTTGGAAACAAAAATATGTCATAGGGCATCAATTTTTGAACCAAGGTACCTCAAATGGGCTAACTTACAGAATGTCGGGAGACCCATTACTCCCATGGAAGTGAAATATAGGACAGTTCTGGCCACACTGGATGCAGTCAGTCACAGTCACATAATCATCATTTCCAATGTTGCCTGACATTCCCACAAGTTAATGTGGAACCTGGCAGGAAGTGTAAATCAATCCTGATTCCTAATGCTCCCTGACAACTTCCCACAAGCAAAGATGACAGAGAACATTGGCAGTAGGGAAGCTGGCAAGGAATGTTGCAAGTTTGCTCAGATTAGTCTCCCGCTCCCTAGTTTCTCTGTGCTTGTGCTGTGTTAGCAACTGGCACAATTCCCATGCCCCTTCCTGATCTTCTCTGTAGATCCGTGTGTCTTCCTTGATTCATGTGGAACCTCTTGCCCACATTTATTGCACTGGTGTTCCCCAGGTAGAGTACTAGCAAACTACTTAATTTCTGAGATTAAGTGCTACTATCAGCTGAAATTAAAGTTAGCTACATGCTACCACAAGATCAGATTTTTTAAAAAATAGCAATATTTAAAGTTCATCCCAAAATAAATACATGTAACATGATTTAACACCCAGCTCCTACAAGTACTGTTATGTTGGGTGCTGTTTCCTGGTCTCAGCATTTCCTGCAAATAGAGATGGGAGCTTTCCAAGGAACACAACTAAAAGGAGAGGTGCTGCACTTGTGTTAATACGTTTTGTGCAGCACTTCTTGCAATGCTTTTTACTAGTCCATTCATTATTGTAATATACTTTATATGGGGCTGGCCTTAAAGATGATCCATAATAATAAAAGGGCCACACGGCCCCATAAATTCTTCAACTGAAGATATTCATCAAAGCGTTTGAGGGAGCTGAAAGGGAAGGGGAGGGAGGGATTTTGTTCAAAACAACTTTTTGTGTTTCTATATTTGAGATTTTAGGGAAGCTTTTGTTGAATAAAAAATATTGTTATATTCTGCTATTTTATGCCTTAAAGTTAATTAATGATTATTATCCAAATGTATGGTTATGTACACCATTTTAATAAACATTTGCACATTAAGCAGGTAGTCCTTGACTTATAACCACAGTTGGGACCAGAATTGGGGTCATAAGTTAAGTTACCACATGACCGAACTCAATTTTTCAATGATCATAAAGCAAATTGCCACAATTGTTAAGTGAATCACGAGGTTGTTAAGCAAATTCACTTTTCCCAATGGGTGCTTTTTGTCGGAAACCAGCAAAATACTGTACATGGTAAATCACTAATACTTGACTTGAGTGTTGCAACTGGTTATAAATTCAAGATGATTACCAAGCACCCAAATTGCAATCACATGACATGGGCAGTGGTGGGGTTCAAAAATTTTTACTACCAGTTCTGTGGGCGTGGCTTGGTGGGCATAGAATAGTTTTGTGGGCATGGCAGGGGAAGGATACTATAAAATCTCCATTCCCTCCCTACTCCAGGGGAAGGATACTGTAAAATCTCCATTCCCTTCCCACTCCAGGGGAAGGTTACTGCAAAGTCCCCATTTCCTCCCGATCAGCTGGGACTCGGAAGGCAGAGAATAGAAGTGGGCGGGGCCAGTGAGAGGTGGTATTTAATGGTTCTCTGAACTACTCAAAATTTCTGCTACCGGTTCTTCAGAACTGATCAGAACCTGCTGAATGCCACCTCTGGATATGGGATGCGTGTGACATTTTGCTACTCTTCGGAAGTGCCACAAAGCACCCTTTCTGAGCCTATCCAAAAAACTTTAACACAACAGTACATGTATAGTAGCTAGTGTTTATTGTGATGGAAAGATTCTAGTGTACCAAATTTTCTTTTTTTTTTTAATTAAAAAAGTTTTACAAATACAAATTTTCCCCCTTTTTTCCCCCCCACCCTAACCCAGCATTATAAAATACATACATATAAAGACAATATATAATTCCATCCCAACCCCACCCTAACCCTCCCCCTCCACCCTCTTCCCTCCCCCCCTTGACTTCCATTATATGCGATACTAATATTCCCAAACAATATATATGTTATTCAACCTTCCATATCTTTTTTCTATATTTACTAACATAATCATCAATCCTTCTCAGCTAAAAGCGACATAATATTTTCTAGTCTGATACTTATTCTGTACATACTCAATCCATAACTTCCATTCCTGTATATATTTCTCATGCATCTGATCTTTTAAAAAAGCTGAAATCTTCGCCATTTCTGCAAATCCAGCCATCTTCTGAGTCCATTGGTCAACAGTCGGTAAGGCATCACTCTTCTAATATTGGGCAATCAACAACCTAGCTGCTGTCACCATATACAAAATCAGTTTTGTTTCACCCAATGTAAAGTCTTTAACTATACCCAATAAAAAAAATTGCGGAGAAAATTGTATTTTTTTCTTTAAAACATTTTGCATAACCCACCAAATTTTTATCCAAAAAGCCCTCACCTTTTTGCAAGTCCACCATATATGATAATATGTAGCATCTAAACAATCACATCTCCAACATTTTGGCTGCACATTAGGGTACATACAAGACAATTTCTTGGGGTCTAAATGCCATCTATAAAACATTTTATAAAAATTTTCTTGTAAATTTTGTGACTGTGTAAATTTAACATTCTGAACCCATATTTTTTCCCATGTTTCCATCATAACTGGTTGAGAGAAATTTTGTGCCCATTTAATCATACAGTCTTTAACTAACTCATTTTCTGAATCCCTTTCTAACAGAACATTATAAACTCTCTTAATATGCATTGGACCTGTCTGCTTTATCTGTTCAACCAATTCTACTTCATATTCCATTAAACCAGTTTGTTGATCTTCTTTCCATCTCATCTGTAATTGATTGTACTGCAACCAAGTCAAAGATTTCCCTTCTTCCAACAGCATATCCAAAGTCTTCAGTCGCCACCTGCCCTCTTCAAAATAAAGTAACTCTTTATATAAGAAACCCCCGAGTGACTTAATATTTGTATTCCACATGGTATCAGCAAGATCCAGCCAGAACGGAATCTTATAATCCCAATTAATTCGGTGCTTCCTCCAGACTCTCAACAAGGCATTTCTAAGTAGATGACTATTGAACACTTTGTCCACTTTATTATCATAAAATAGATATGCATGCCATCCCCAAACAAGGTCATGACTTTCTATGTTCAACAATTCAGTCTTAGTTTTCCCAAACCAATCACTTAATTGTATCAATGCAGTTGCTTCATAGTATAATTGAAGGTTTGGAAGTTTAAGACCACCTCTCTCACGAGTATCTTGCATTATTTTCAGTTTGACTCTCAGTTTTTTATCATTCCAAATAAATTTATTCAGTCCTTTTTGCCATTCTAGCAGTGGTTTATCTGATTTAAGCACCGTTATCATTTGAAATAAAAAGATAAGTCTAGGTAAAACATTCATCTTTACTGCTGATATTCTTCCAAGCAATGATAACTGTAGTTTCTTCCAATTTTGCATGTCTTTTTGTATCTTTTGCCACAAAACCTCATAGTTATTTTGAAACAGTTTAACATTTGAGTCTGCGATTTGTACTCCTAAATATTTGACCTTTGAGACAATTTCGAAACCTGCCATTCTTTCCAGTTCCTTTTTTTTGCTCTCTGTCAAATTTTTGACAATCATTTTAGTTTTCTTCTGGTTCAGCCTAAAACCAGATACCATGCCATAATCTTCTATAATATCTTTCATCTGAATTATTGAATTCATAGGTTGTGATAGGGTAACAACCAGATCATCTGCAAATGCCTTAGTTCTATAGTCTTCTTGCCTTATAGCTATTCCAGTCAAAGAGTTCGAGTCCCGTATTGCATTAAGTAAGACTTCTAAAGTTAGAATAAATAATAGCGGGGATAATGGACAGCCTTGTCTGGTGCCTTTTTGTATATTGAAATTCGATGTTAGACATCCATTTATGATAAATTGTGCATATTGCTCTTGATAAATTGCACCAATCGCTTATATAAACCGCTCCCCCAAATCCATTTTTTCCAAAGTCTTAATTATAAAGTTCCAATTCACTCGATCAAAGGCTTTTTCCGCATCCAAAAAAACCAGCATTGCAGAGATCTGTTTATTCTTATCTAGATAGTCCATTAAATCTATAACTTGCCTAACGTTCTCTTTCATATATCTGCCTTCAATAAATCCTGCTTGGTCATGATGAATTACCTTTTGGATAACTGGCATCAATCTGTTGGCTAATACTTTTGCAAAGATTTTATAGTCTGTGTTTAATAAAGATATTGGTCTGTAATTTTCTGGTTTCTTAAGACCTGATTCTTCTTTCGGAATCAATAAGACAAAAGCTGTTTTCCATGAGGAAGGTATCTTACCTCCTAATTGTATATTACAAAATAAGTCTTTAAGATGCTCAATCATTTCCTCTTGTAGAGTTTTATAGTAAATTGCAGTTAAGCCATCCGTCCCTGGAGCTTTAGCTGTTTTTAATTGTTTTATAGCGAAACTGATCTCCTCAACTGTTATCAATTGTTCCAAACTTTTCTTTTGAGTTGTTGAGATTTTTGAAACTCTTTTGTTTTCTAAATATTCATCTATAGTAATATTCTGTATATCATCTTTAGCATATAACTTAGTATAATATTCCAAAAAGGCTTTTTTAATTAGTTCTTGTTGATAAACTTCTTTATCAGCATATTCAGTACTATCAATAATTCGTGTAGATGCTTGTTTCCTCAAAGTATACGCCAACCACCTGCCCGGTTTATTAGCATTGGTAAAGGTATTATGCTTTGCAAATTGTAAGTTAGTTGCCGTTTGGTCTGCTATAAGCATTTGAAATTGATCCTTCAAGAGTTTTATGGCCATTTGCAATTTTCCATCTGTTGGTTTTTGTATCAGTTGTTCTTTCTTTTTTATCTCAGATTCCAATTGTAATCTCTTCTTCTGCTGATTCTGTCTATGTTTAGAGTTCATTTGAATTAGTACTCCCCGCATATATGCTTTACCTGCATCCCAAACTGTTTCGATAGGGGTACCTTTGTTCAAGTTCAGTTTAAAAAACTCCTTTAGGTGCTTTTTAAGTTCAATTATATTTTTTTCATATCTAAATAAATTCTCATTTAATCTCCAGGATCTTCTTTCTCTTTTGCCCATCTCAATTTCCATTCAGACCGGACTATGGTCAGTCAGAGTCCTAGGAAATATCTTTATTTTCTTTACTTTAGAAAGTAAGTTAGTAGTTAAAAGAAAAAAGTCTATCCTGGAAAAGGATTTATGCCTGTCTGAGTAAAAAGTAAAGTCCAATTCATTTGGGTTTCGAACTCTCCAAATGTCTTTCAATTCCAAGTCCTCTTTCAGTTCGAAAAAAGCTTGTGGTAATTTATTCCCTATTTTGGCCGTAGTTTTTTTATCAATTCTAGGTTGAATTACTCCATTCCAGTCGCCCATTATTATAATAGTTGAATAATTCCAATCCAAAATTTTTAGATGAAGCAACTTATAAAAATTTTCCTGCTGCTGATTTGGAGCATATATTCCAACCAACAAGATTGGTCCATTATCTGTAATAACTTCAATTGCAATATATCTTCCATCTTTGTCTACTTCTATAGTTTTAGCTACAAGTCTTTTGTTTATATATATCACCACTCCATTCTTCTTTTCCAAATTTGAAGCAACAAATTGCATTCCCAATTTTGAATTTATCAAGTATTTCTGATCTTGCAATTTTATATGAGTCTCCTGTAAGCAAATAACATCATTGTGAAATTGTTTCAAATAATGAAATATCTTCCTTCTTTTTTGTGGAGAGTTCAATCCATTAACATTCCAAGACAAAAATTTAAGTGCCATTTGATCCTGTCTGAAGTTTTGAGAGCAATTGTTGAAGATTCTTTTCTACAGTAGTAATCTTCGGTTTAGCTCCTCCCATGACTTCAGCTTGTTGCTTATCTTTGGTTCTTTTTTCACGTTGTGGCTTAGAATATTCTTGCTGCTGTTCCTTCATTTGTTTAGACATCGCTCTAGTTATGCGTTGCTCTTCCATTTTGGATGTTGTCAATTCAAGAGCCATCGCCTCCTCTGTGATGGTTTTAGACATTTCTTCCAAAGGAGAAGCTTCAAATGGTACAAAAGGATCAACCACAACACCACCTACTGCTCCCATTGTCTCTCTTGCCTCCTTTTGCGACTGCCTTATTTTTGCTTCTGTTTCTTGATCAAACTCAGCTTGTAGTTGAGCTTCCTTATCTATTGGTGAAGATGTGCGTGGAGGAGGAGAGCCCACTTTCAGAACATTATAATAAAATTCTTCTGCTTTTTCAGTAGTATTAAGGCGGTATCTCACTCCTCGCAGCCTCAATATTACACCTGTTGGAGCATCCCACCTGAATTGTATATTCTGTCTTTTCAGTTCTGCCACCAAAAATCCAAAATCCTTTCTATCTCTTAACATTTTGGGTGGTAATTCTTTAAAGACTCCAATCTCACTTCCATCAACTTGAACAGTTGTAACAAAGGAATTTTGCAAAATTTCATTTCTCATTCTTCTGTCTGTAAAATATATCACCACATCTCTAGGCAGTTGCCTTTGTACCGCCACACGAGAATTAACTCTGTACACCTTGTCAATCTTGCACAGAACCACACCTGGTTCTACTTTCAACATAACTGCCAAAGCCTCTGCACAAATTTTCCTAAGATCTTCCCTGGTGTTCTCTTTTACACCTCTCAGTCTAATAGCATATTCCATTGATCGAAATTGCATCATAGTAATCTCATTTTGCATTTTTTGTGTAACTTCTTCAATTTCAATCATTCTTGAATCAGAGGCTCTGAATTTAGTCTCCATCTCTGAAGCAAGGTTATCCACTTTTTTGTCAATCTGCAACACTACCTCAGACAGGCCTTTAGCAACTGTTTGAATATCTTGTTTAACTGCTTCATATTTCTCTTGAACAATTCCTTTGACCTCCTGCTCTGATCTTTGAATTTCTTTAATGATACGGTCATAATAGCTTTCTTCCTTTGTCTGAGTTTGCAGCTGCACCGTTTGAGGCTGCTTCTGCTTATGAGTGGGGGAATCCCCCCCTGCTTGCTTTGTTGCCATTTTGCCTCTTACAGATCTTCCTTTTCCACAAATTCTAACAACTTTTCCCAAAAGATTCTCCAGATTCAGTCAGGTCTAAAACAATCAATTGATACTTTTTTTTCTTATTTTCTTTTATTTTTTGCTATTTTTCTTTTCCTTCCAGCCGGATTTGTAACTGATAGAATGTAACCAGATACACAGTTCAAATTACTTTCGCTTTCAGCTGCTCTTCGCTAGAGGCAAGCGCCATTTTTTTCCCCCACACTTTCCTTTTCTGTTTCAAGTTGCTTTAATCGTCCAAATATTTCAAAAAAAAACTTTAAATACTTGCAATTTAATAGGAAGTCCAAAACTTTTTCTTTTATTGTTTGGTGGTGAAAGAAGCTGCCGCGTTATCTTGCTCTGCAGTTTGCAGAGTTTCCCAGATGTCCGGAGCTTCAGCGGCTTGAATAGGGAGTCCCACCCTGTTAACACCCCAGAAACGCCAAAAAAACGCTCTGGGGGTCTCACAGGGGACTCTACCTTATGCCGCCGGCTCTCCTCGTGACGTCCTCTTGGGTCGGAGTTTTTCGAGCCGTTTCAAATCTCCGAAACGGCTCTTTACAGGCAGCTGGGCTGGCGGTCTTCAAAGGACCGTCAGCGATGGTCCGCGGCAACACCGAAAGTCTCCAAATTTTCTTTATTTATCTTATGCAATTTAAAGGCTTCTCAACTCTATACAACTCTTAATCAAGAAGCAATAAAATAAAAGCATAGATCATACACAAGAAAACAATCCACAACATGCAAAAGTCTTATGAAGGCTCAACATCCATCCTATTCCTGGGCCACTTTTTTTTCAATTATTTTCTGAATATCATCAGGATAGAAGCCATATGGACTTCTGGAGGAGATGCTGTTCTAGTGGGCAAACAATGCAATAAAGAAGGCATACTGGTAGTCCTTGTTTAGTGACTGCCTCATTCAGTGACTCTTAACAATTACAACAGTGATGAAAAATTAACTTTTTGGCCAATCCTTTAAATTTAGGAATTGCAGGTCCCTGAAGCAAGATAAGCTGAAGTATGTTCATAAGCACATTTGTGGTTTCATTTAGCAGCTGCTTTGCTTAACTGAATTGTCAGTCCCATCTTTGGCTGTTAAGTGAGGACTAGTACTTTATAGGTCCCAATAAAGTGCATTTTCTTCCTACTCCAGAGTAGGAAAATATTTCAGCAAACAAGCCTTTAATATGCAACAGGGTTCAGGGCTTCTATTGTTCACACAGTTCTGTTGCATGGCGATGTAATTCATGTCTTCTCTGGCTAAAACTACAGTCTTAATGTTACTCATGTTACTAAGCATGGGGAAAACTGCCAGCAGAATATGTCAGTGCGGTATTTTTTATGCTCAGGACTTCTTGTCCAATCAAGATTTCCCCCCCAAAAAAAATTTCTAAGGTTGATTTCTCTACCAATAAATGACAGCAAAAGAATTAGAATTTTATTTCTCTTTTGGTTGCCATCTAGTGGTCATCTGGATTAGTGCAGTCCGGATTCAGCAATAAACAATGCTGAAAAGCCAGCCTGTTCAGGGCACTTGACAATGTAGGGCCTATATATATTGGATCTGAACAGGTCAGCCCATGCTCTGGGAGTCCTTGTTCCAACTTGAAGCTCAAAACAGGATCATTGTGAGCTGGACAACCTCATTTATTTTCCCCTTTTCCTTACTTCCTTACTTCCTGCCTGCCTTCATTATTTTTGTAAATAACTCAAGGCAACCAACATACATAATACTCCTATTTTCCCCCCAACAACAACCCTCTGAGGTGGGTTAGTCTGAAAGATAGTGACTGGCCAACTTTTCATGCTTTTTATTTCCCTGGGATTTATTTTTTACCAGTTCATTCAAACCCCCAACAACTCCACTCCACTCACAGAATGAACACATGCACATAGTTAGGTTTAGGTGTCAACTTTTTAAAAAGACAGCAACGTTGTTAAACTAAATTTTCTAAAATGCCTGGAGAAAACCAGTTAATTATCCCTCCTAAACTCTAACAATCAGGTCCTGAAGCCCAGCAGTAGTTATTCCACCAGGAAGACTCTCCTGTGGAGAGCCATGGGGGCATTACGTTTGTTATACAGGAGATCCTTGACTTATAACTTTTCATTTAGTGACCACTCAAAGTTACAACGGCCCTGGAAAAAGTGACTTGTGACCATTTTTCACACAGTCGCAGCATCTCCATAGTCATGTGATCAAAATTCAGACACCTGGTTGCCGATTCATATTTATGACCGTTGTAGTGTCCCAGGATCATGGGATCCCTTTTTGTGACCTTCTGACAAGCAAAGTTAACGGAGAAGAGGAGATTCACTTAAGAACCGCGCCACTAACTTAACAATTGCAGCGATTCACTTAAGCAAGGTCGTAAAATGGGGCAAAAAAATTCACTTGAAAAATGTCCCCCTTAGCAACAGAACTTCGGAGCTCAATTGTGGTCGTGAGAGGAGTTGGAGGAAAGGAGAACTTAACTGGCTGTGTAGTGTGTACCCTTTTTGATTGTGTGGGGTCGTGTTGTCCGAGTGCGTACGTGCGTGCGAAGCGAACTTGACCAAGGAGAACCTTTGACGGCTTCGCTCAAAACTGCTGGCCGCTGAGAACTGAACTGGCGCGGCGGCGCCTTAGCACAAGAGTCCCACGAGTTTGTGTGTATGTGGTTCTCACAACTACTTAAAAACACCATTTGCCATCTGTCAGAAATGGTGTAGGCAGGGTCTCCTGCTTGGGCGTGTGGAGGGGGGATTGGACTAGATGACCTACAAGGTCCCTTCCAACTCAAGTTAATCACGTGTATCTGCGCGCACGTGTACCGCAAACAGGGTCCCAGCGACCCGCAGAGCAGCCGACGTTCGTATCCCGAGCCGATCCTGATTCCCGCTTCTTTTCCTCGGGGAGCCGCACCTGAAGTCGGCGCCTCGGGGCTCCAGGCGGCCGCAGCAGCAGCAGCAGCAGCAACAACAACAACAACGCGCAAGGAAACGGGGAGGGAATGACGGCGAGGCGGCGGAGCGCGCGGTGCCCCCTCCCTCCTCCTCCTCCTTCCATCCCTGCAAGGCTGCCTCCTGGGCGTAGGGAATCTCCTGATTGGCCGGAGGAGCTGCCGGGCCCCCAATTAAAGTGCAGCCGCGGAGCTGCGAGGATCGTCGGGGAGAAAGGAAAGACCCGCTCCCCGCCGCGGTGGCATCTTCTAGATCGGCAGCTGGAGGGCGCGTAACGGGATCCCCGGCGAGATGGGTAGCAGAATCACCTTCTTTGAGGTGGGTGTCTCGGCAGGGACGGGATGAACTGGTAGCCTCTCCCCCCCCCCCATCCCCCCTCCCTTTCCCACCCCGATGGAGTGGGGAGTATCCTCGGAGCGCCAGTGTGCCCTTCTCCGGATCCAACCATTTGGGTGATACTCAGTGTGCCAGATCGCGGGAGCAGGGAAGGAAGCGAGCAGGGGAATCTCTCTTCTAATCATCTTTCCGCTTGCCCTGAAGCTACCCAGGACAACCATCAAGGGTTGTTCCGGCTGTTTTTAAGCGTAAGAAGCCTTTACTTTGCTATACTTGTCTCTGACAGTGGTGGAACAGCACTTTCCTTGTGTGGTTGCTTCCGAGCACAGCTTTAAAATCATCCTTAAAGTAGCATTCTTCAATCTCTGATCTATGGCTTGCCCTCCAAAGGATAGTTAAGGACCACTTCCTCTTGAAGCACACAGAAGAGGGGGTTAGGGGTTAGTTACACAAACTGTATATTTGGAACAGTATTCTAATGGAACATGCATTCTAATGATAAAGACACTTTTGCTATTCACTTTAGACAAGCATTTCCTGGAGGCAGGTGTTTGTCGGATTTGAGATCAGGTTTACCACCAATTCATGCAGATCTGGAGAGTTTTGGCTATGCTGTGAGGGGGGAAAAAACACCAGTTCTTCCCAATTACTAGTCAACTGCACATATGTGGGAATTGCTTTTGTTAAGGCAGGTTCCAGATAGGGTGGATGATTTTCTTCCACTTCCCCTGACTAAATTTTCAAAAACTTTTCAAAGGAACAAGAAATGGGAATATTCACTGATATAATTCATATGTTTGTATTGTAGTTTACTTTTTACATTTATGTTAGCTGTCTTCTAGCACTTTGTAGCACTTAAGTAAAAACTACCAATAGTTGAAATCTTTTATTTTACAGTAAATGCATTCTGAACCTTTTCTTACCAACATTATACAGGTACCGATATACTGAAACTCACTTCTGAATTGCATTCAGTATTCCTGTAACACTTAAAGCTACTAGAGACATCGTTTAGAAGTAGAATACATGTGAAACATAGTTCTGCTACGCTGCAGAATATTTAACTTTAACTATTTTCCATTTAGCTATTTTCATCACTCAACACATTTATTTTTATCTTCTTGAGAATTTAACTAGAGAAGTTGGTATGCTTTAAATATTCCAGAGCATTAACAACAGCCTTAAGGAGGGTTTTTTCTATTTAGAAAAGTATAATTAGTACTCTTTTGCCTGCAAGTTTTGCAAGGTGGTCAAACTGCCATTTCCCTGTGAATGTCCACTTTTTGGATATTCCTTTATGAGTACAGACTGTTGTTTGTGAAGAAGCTTGTGTGGATGAAGATTGATAAATATTTCACATCACTTGGGGTAGATGGCCAGTTACATGTTTCAGACACAAACAGCCAATTTCTTTCAAGAGTCTGATTTTGTTAGCTTGTGTGTTGTAAACAGTATTTAAACTTAATAGACTGAAATGATTGACAGAGCTTCCCCTCAAGCACTTAGATTTCAGAATTATCTAGGAAACCCCAAAGCATCTAGGTCACAGGCCAGCAGTGCAGAATTGAAGATGGAATAATGTTTGGATCTCTAATTTATCAAAATGATTTTTTCTTGCCTTTGTAAGCAAATAGAATAGATGATCAAAATTCCCCTTTCTCAGATTTTGAAAACTTAAGATGTTTTACGTTCAGCTCCTTCCACATCATTCCGCTGATGTTACTTTTAAGAAGGCTGGCACTGAAGATGCTAGCAGTGAAGGTTGTAGGGGAGGTAGAAGAAGGATCCAGTTTAGATTCTTCTCTCTAAGATCTCCTTTCTAAGGTCTTGGAAAGCAAGAAAATAAGCGATTTATATAGCCAGGCACTGTAGAATTGTATCTTCGACTTGGCCAGTTTTGAATCTGAAGAGTATTTTTTATCTCCTTGCCTTATATTACACAACTGAAACAAATAGTTTTAAAACTTTGATCAAAAAACAGTAACTTACTCATTTTACCAATTCCAGGCCATGGTTCGAATACAGCTGAGTATTGATTATATATTTGTCCCCAAAATGGCCCACTACTGAAAATGATGCCTATAATAGAGGTGTATATTTGGAGAGGGATGTGTGAGAGAGGTAATATCTTCACAAAAAGTGCTCATTGAATTGTAACACAATCTGGAAATGGATTAGGGTAGTTTATACTGATCAAGAGACCTTTTACAGTTTGTACTACCACCATGCGCCTAAATGTTTTCTTGAACAGTATGTTCAGCAGAGTATGTACAATAATCCATTTTTCCTCAGCAAAAGCTTGGATGAATTTATTCCTGTAGCCACTCATCTCATTTTCATCTTGGCACCTATTTCCTCAACTGATCTATTATGAAATTGATCCCAGACTGTTTTGTATTGGCTGAGACCAGCATCATGGTTTTTTTGACAAATCCCAGATGTTTTAATTGTAATTATTTTATCATCGGCTTTCATGGGCTGAACCAGTGTCTTGGTTGAAGCTTGTGACTAAGCAGTATTTATAGTCTCTGACTTGCAAAATTTAGGAAAAGGGAAGGAGATATTTATGAAGAATGAGTGAGGTGAAAGTAATTTTGAATCTGTTGGTAAATATTTGGGTGAGTTTACAGTACAATAGAATGATGTAATATCTCTGCTTATGTGATAAGCATCAAAATGACCCTCCGTTATATCTTAAATTATGATGTTACAAAGAATAAAACTAGAAGTAATTAAAGAGTAGAATTTTGGGGGAGGGGTGTAAAAAAAGATGACCTTTACAGCATTAATTTTGGAGGCCTGAAATAAACAATTTTGCAGCAATGAAGACTTTAAAAATATGCCTTTTTAAATTCGAGATTAGCAGAAGCATATTTAGCTAGAACTGAGTACTGGAAGTTATAGGCCCATGGCATGTGGTTATGTTCTGATTCAGGGGGGTGTCACACAATGATAATAAAATCCGAAGGTAAGTTATTAAAAGTATCACTTAAGTAAACATGGATTTATTATGTTGTGGTAAATACAGGTAGTCTTCAACCTATGATCACAACTGAGCCCAAAATTTATGTTGCTAATTGAGAAATTTGTTAAGTGAGTTTTGTCCCATTTTAGGACTTTTCTTGCCACATTTGTTAAGTGAATCTGGTTTCCTCATTGATTTTGCTTGTCAGAAGGTCACAAAAGGGGACCAAGTGACCCCAGGACACTGCAACCACCAACCACTGCAACTGATGTGAGTCAGTTGTCAAGCATCCAAATGTAAATCACATGACCATGGGGATGCTACAATGGTCATAAGTGTGAAAAGCTGTCATAAGTCACTTTTTTCAGTGCTATTGTAACTTTGAATGGTCACTAAATGAATTGTTGTAAGTTGAGGACTACCTATAGTAATGCCCTTCAAGACAAGATCATTTTGCTGTCCATATGTAATATATGTCTTGCCCTCTAGAAGCAAATCAAAGTGCTTAGTACCCAACAGGTTGGCCAAGCTAGTTGGATGAGTGGCAGAAAATCTTGTCAGTATATATCTAGGATCGAAAATATAATCGGCAATGTCAACAACAATCTACCAACTCTCAGAATCAACAGCCTAAAGAAATAGGTAATTCAATGATTTACTCCCCACTCTTCCAAACAAACAAAAAATATTCACATGGTTATATAAATACAGCATTCCTTTGAATTATGAATCATTCATGCTTGCACCTCTCCCCTTCCAACTAATATTAACGGTCTTGATTTCATTACTATTATTTTTTGCTGAGTTATTTGGAAAATCTTTTTTTGTCATTACTAGTTTAGAATTGGTAGAGGAATGGCAGTTGTAGTGATGACAGCTTTGCTGAGTTGTCTAACTTTGGGAATAAATGCCATTTTTTAGTTTTTACAGGGGAGAAATAAAAATGCACTTTCCACAACAACAGCTTCTAAGATGAAGATGCAGCCAAATTTATCATACTATGACCTGCTTTTAAAGCATGATTATCTACCTGAAATTTAGGTCTTTTCAGCTGGGTTTTCTGTAGAAGATAGATGACTAGAAAATAATACTAGAAAAAATTTTTTTTGACCCTTGAAACTAGTTTGTAAACTGGGGTGGTCAAAAGAGATGAATGGAAGCAGTTAAAGATGCCCATCAATCAGAGTTAATTTTCAAAAACTCAGATAGAATTAAGTCTCCCCCCAAGAACTTTGTTGTTCTTCAATTGTGGAAGGAGTTTATGGATCTTAGTGGAGGCTACAATTGGCCACTTTGGGGTATGAGTTGAAAATGGATTTAAAAAACCGAATCACATCAGAATAGCACACATTCAGTCCAGTTCTCAAATAGAATGATCTGGCCGAGCAGAATCTCTTAGGAAATACTGACCTTCCAATGCCAGAAAGGTACAAGAGTTCTTAGCAGCATGGTCTCCTACCATTTTAAAGTAGAAAACAAAAAAACCAAATTGGGTGCTTAAGAAAAATGTCCTCCCTCCCCAAATCCTAAACTATTGTCCCCAATCTCAAGAAAACAATGATATTTTACTTCCCGTCATATTGTCTCCTCCATATTGTCTCTTCTTACTTTCCTTCAAATATTAAAGAAGACTTAAAGAAGACTTCCAGAAACCAAAATGTCCCCCCCCCCATATTAATACTAACAGACCCTATGAAATTTAAATCAATAGGATTAAATGATAGGGTTTTTTTTAAAAAAAAATTGCTGTATAGAAACTATTTGCCCCAAAAAGCACAGAAGCCATTTGTATAGTTAAAACACTTTTTGACATCTAGTCACTGGCTGATAGTTCTAAATATTTTAGAACTCTTGTTAGTAACTAGAGAATTTAATAAGCAGTTTGCAAAATAATAATCATATAGCATATAGCAGTTAATATCAATGGTTATTAGACTTTACTGAATTAGATATTGAAAATTAGATGGAGTTATGCCATAAAGAATTCTAATATCCAGGATATGATTTTCAGGATATGGACACTTGGGTTTCTATAGTGTGACATTTCTGTGGATTTAGAATTATAATTTAAGGGCTGAAAAAGAAGCTCCGCCTCTAATTTTCTCAGGTTTCCTGAGAAAAATCCTGGTGCTGATCATGAAAATCCAAGTATCTGGTGACAAAGTTGTCATCAAATTGAAGATTCTTGCACTGAAGCAGCTGCATTTGTGCAGTCGGTGAGTATGGGATTAGTGAATCATGATAATTCTGTATGGAATATACTAAGGGGAGAAATCTATGTAATCTTTGAGGGACATGTTAATAAGTTTCCATATGGGTCTTGTTATGGTATGATATGCAGATGCAGATGCTTTTAGGGGTAGAGATGTGGGTTTCTTCATCAGCAAAGGCATGGATTTAGGTTGACCTGCATGGGTGATTCCACAGAAGATCCTCTTCTTGCCCCATGATTTCTGATTAAGGACTCTGTAGGGCAGGGATGTCAAACCGGATTTCTTCGAGGGCCCAATCAGCATTGTAGTTCTCTGCGGGCTGGCCAGGGGGGAGATGGGGCAGACACCTCCTGCAGCACTCTGCCGGCCAACGCCCCCGCCAAGCCCCATTTTGGCCGTCAGAGTGCTGCAGGATCCTGTCCAGGCCAAAAACGGGACACGGGGAACTTCACGCCCCCCCCCCCATGCCCCGTTTTGGCTGCGAGAGGTACTGCAGGCTGGTCCTTAGCTATTTCCAGGCCAGCCCCGTGGGCCAGATTTAAGTACTCCACGGGCTAGATCTGGCCCACAGGCCTTGAGTTTGACACCCCTGGTGTAGGGGATCTTAATTCAACTTTCCCTTGATTTATACTGAAGTGTCTCCTTGTTTCATGGAACAATTTCACCTAGAGAGCTTGATGATGATCCAGATACCAGTTTGAACTATTTGGACGCCAGGTGGGTCTCTTGCATGCAGAGGTAGAACCTCCTATAATGAATTGATGCTTATTATCACATGTTGTAAACTTGATTTCATATCATCAAAGTCCTGAATTACCATAAGTTTATTTGCTCCTCGAGAGAAGGCATAGTGAGAGGTTGCATCAAGTCAAATTTATCTTCCTCTTTCAGCCTGCTGGATTTTTTTTTTCCTCTGAAGAATGTTATGTAGAGCAGTGTTATCAGAAAAGAGCCCTTATGTGTCCTCTTGTTCTGCCTTGGCAAGCTTCCCAAGAGTCAGAAAGAGGCAGGCTCAAGTATTTTGAAATACTCTAGTTGGCACAATTCCAAGTGCTTGAGTCTTAAAAGCATTTGGGGTAGTAATGGTTGTTGAAATCACAGCACAAACCACTTAAAGCCTTGGCAGCATGGGAGCCATGTTATCTCCATTAGTATTACTTCACATCTAAGTAACTGTGACTGAGATTTCAGGATGGCCCTCTTCATATTCCATCTTTGATTATTGATGTGGATCATTGGTAGATACTGTATAACATGACTTTCCTCAGTTGAAGTACATATCTTTCACTTGGTACTTCAGTGCTAAGGTTTGAATTTTGCTTTTCAACTGTACTAAAATAGTGCTCGTCCCAGGGGTGAAATCCAGCAGGTTCTGATAGGTTCTGGAGAACCGGTAGTGGAAATTTTGAGCAGTTCAGAGAACCAGCAGCAGAAATTTTGAGTAGTTCAGAGAACTGGCAAATACCACCTCTGGCTGGCCCCAGAGTGGGGTGGAAATGGAGATTTTGCAATATACTTCCCCCAGGAGTGGAGAGGGAATGGGGATTTTGCAGTATCCTTCCCCTGGAGTGGGGTGGGAATGGGGATTTTGCAGTATCCTTCCCCTACCACGCCCATCAAGACACACTACACCCACCAAGACATGCCCACAGAACCGGTAGTAAAAAAAATTAGATTTCACCACTGGCTCACCCCCTCTTGGAGAGGGGTCTCCCCAGTATTGCCATTCTCACCAGCTGTCTCAACTTCCTTTAGAAGACTAGGGAACCTTTCTTCTACTGGCATTTTTATTTCTTCTAGCTCTTTATTGGCCTCCAACAGCTGATCAAATATAGATTGGACTGTGTGGGTAGTAAGAAGACAGTTATTTTGAAACTAAGGACAGATCTGTGTCCAACTCTAATGAGTTCCCAGTTAAATCTGCTTCCTTGGTCTCAGATTCCATTCCAGCTACTTCTCCCTCTTTGTTTATTAGAGTTTTTATTACAGTGTTTATTACAGTGACATGCAGAAATAAAACCCCCAAACCCAAGAACAATAACACACACACCCCAACAGTTTGACAGCAATCAAACAAACCACTTCTTGGACTTTGTATCTCTCTGGGGTCCCCAGGCCCTGTGGCAAAACCATATCTTCAGACATTCAAAAGAGTACCAAGAAGGGGGCCAACCTTATCTCTGCAGGGATGATGATGTTCCACAGGGAGTAAACCACCATGGAGAAGGCTCTTCTTCTTATGACTCAGTTACAAGCTGTCTTACCTTTGTAGAAGATGAAGAAGTCACTGCATGTAGCTGATTTGCCAAAAGAGTTATTCTGTCAGCAGTAGAGAAGTCAAACAAAAAGTGAGAGTGATAATTGTGACCACATGATGGAAAAAATTTTTCAAGATCCCATGTATGTAAAAAGGGTGGGGCTTAGAATACACTATTTTGGCTGCCATGTTGAAGTTTTTACACACACTCACATCACTGGTGGGATTTAATTTTTTTTACTACCAGTTCTGTGGGCGTGCCTTGGTGGGTGTAGCTTGGTGGGCATGACAGGGGAAGGGGATACTGCAAAATCCCCATTCCCTCCCCACTCCTGGGAGGAGGATACTGAAAAATCACCATTCCCTCCCCACCCCACCCCACTAACCTGCTTTCCAGCTCTGTTCTCCTGTGCAGGGCAACAAAACAATTTTGTACTCAAAATTTTCGCTACTGATTCGCCAGAAACGGTCTGAACCGGCTGAATGCCACCTCTGACTCACATGCATGGATGCCCCTGCAATCCATACCAAAGATTAAGGGAGTTTAATGAAGGCTGATGGCTGGAACTGGATGAACGCACTAGAAACAGGTCATTACAAGAAACGAGGGGGGAAGTTGATACCGCTCCAGCAGAGAGAGCTTAATGATGAGTTGGACATGACATTTTTGCAAACTAATGGACAATGCTACCCATTTGAATGTGTGTCCTTATGACATTGCTCCGTCTTTTTAGTTCCTGGATAAGGTATAATTTATTGATCAGAAGAAAATATGCTGTGCATTGCAAGTGGAAACCAACCGCTTGTCAAATACACACAAGGAGAATTCCAATGGCAATTTACAAGGACTTCAGAAATATTGGGGAAACTATTGAATGAAGTGAAAAATAACATTGATTTTGTGGGGAAAAAATCCCATAAAAAGTCATACATCTAGATCACCTAACATAGTCATTCTACGAGCTGAGGTGTCTGTAATGAGGAAAGTCTTATTTCATATTATTATTATTATTATTATTATTATTATTATTATTATTATTTATTGGATTTTTATACCGCTTCTCCTTCCGGACTCAGGGCGGTGAACAGCCAACTAAAAACATTGTACACAAAAGTTAAAATAATTTTAAAATAATTAAATAAAATTTGACCCATAATTTAAAACATTTCAATTAAAATCAGTATCTAACTTTAAAACCGACATGGAGTCAGGCCAGCCTGGCTAGCTGAAAGAAATAAATTTTAAGGGCCCGACAAAAAGTCCGGAGGTCTGGGATTACTCGTATCTCTGGGGGTAGATCGTTCCAGAGGATGGGCGCCACCATAGAGAAGGCTCTCCCCCTGGGGGTCGCCGGCCGACATTGTTTGGCTGACGGCACCCTGAGGAGGCCCTCTCTGTGGGAGCGAACTGGCCGGTGGGAGGCAATTGGTGGCAGAAGGCGGTCCCATAAGTACCCTGGCCCTAAGCCATGGAGCACTTTAAAGGTGGTCACCAACATATAGTGAATATATAATGAATATACATCCATTGGTCTGAAGGCATCGGCTATTAATTGTTTTCATATAAGCGAGAGTATTCATAGAATTGTTAAGAAATGGCTGCAGCTGAATACATAGACCCTTCATTAATCTTTTAACTAAGATTTAAAAATTGCAAGATCTTGAACATGAAAACGAAAAGCAGAAATGGATGTCAGAAAAACTTATAGTGAAAAGAATAGAAGAAGCCCTGTACATACAGATAGTCCCTGGTAATACAATCATTCATTTAGTGACCATTCAAAATTACAACAGCACTAAAAAAAGTGACCTATGACCTGTTTTCAAACGTACAATCATTGCCACATTCCCATAAAAATGGGAATGATGAAAATTTGGGTGTTTGACAGCTGGCATGTATTTATGATACAGTTGTCATGTGATCATATTTGTAACCTTGCAAGCAAAATCAATGGTGGGAGCCAGATTTTCTTAACAACCACACGTTTCACTTAACAAAAGTGATTCACTTAACTGTGGCAAAAAGGTTGTAAAAGTTTGTAAAATGGAGCACTTAACAACTGTCTTGCTTAGCAACAGAAATTTTAGGCTCCATTGTGGTCATAAGTTGAGTCCTTAACGACTATAATAGAGTCTGCCCATTATGGTCATAAATCATGCTGGGTTGGTCACATGATCAACCTAATTTTATGACACTTGTTGGGTGGCAGTTGTTAAGCAAATGCTGCAGTCATTAAGCAAAGTCACAATTTACTATGGACTGGTTTTGCTGCAAATTGGAGGTAAAACTTGTAAAACATGGTCACATGACCAGAGGATGTTGCAAATGGCCATCAATGTGATTTGGTTACAAAGCACCCATATTACTGTCATGTAACCATAGAGCGGAAAACTTCAATTCCTTAAGTAGTACCTAACCAGGTAAGTCCATTGTAATCTCAAATGGTGACTAGTGATCAGTTATAAGTGGATGACTACCTGTATTCACTCAGAAGTAAGATGGAACATCCATAGGCAATTCAACTTACAAGAGAAGAGAAGAGTATTTAGAACTCTATTTGAGTTCTAAATAGAGAAAAATAGAAATTTGCATTCACGTGCCTGCCTCATAGATGACTTCCTGATTTGAAGTCCCTCTTGGGTCTGAAATCATAACTCTGGATCAGTTGTCATCTCCATCATCTTGTCATCTGCTATCTTGTCATTTCCAGATGACAAGACAGAATTGAAATCTGGAAGCCATATTGCCATAGCCTGCCTCTATGCGAATAGGGCAAATCAGTTCAGGTGTAAGGTGTTGTGGCCCACCAGTGACCAGTGGAGCTGGTGACAGACTCAGACAGTGAGGAGGTTGGGGAGAAACATGGGCCAGTAACAACCAGTTCGCTGAGGTACGTTTGAATTCAGCTCTAAAACTTACCTTCTACTGCAACCCCGGTGAGTAAAACAGCTGAGGCACGGCAATCCGCTCTGCTGCGCCAATCAGCTGGGCTTCAAACAAAGGAAATAAAGTTAAGTAAAGTGCAGGGGCAGGTGAGTGGGCCCAGCTGATTGTCGGAACGAACCAATTCACTCCCAGCTGATCGTCAGAGTTAACGGCTTGCCCAAATAAGTCCAAACTGGTAGAATCCCCCCCATGTCTGAAGGCTGTGAGAAGAGCCAGGCTGAGTTGAAGTAGAAGTGATTATTGCAAGGCAGGAAAAGTGTGACATCCTCATCTAACGACAATGCTGACCTGACCTAATGATGGCAACCAGGAGTCAGAAGAATATTCTGGTCTGTTTCGATTCGCATAAGAATGACATCAGACCAGTGGTGGGTTGCTACCAGTTCTCCCCGGTTCAGGAGAGCTGGTAGAGAAAATCTTGATAGGAGAGCGAACCGGTTCACTCCGAATGTCAGTTGGGCCCTTTCCCCCGCCCTCGCACTATACCTACCTTTATTTCTTTTGTTTTTAACTCAGCTGTAAGACACAACAGAGTGGATTGCCATGTCTGAGCTGTTTTTTTCCTCAATGCGCTTGCGCGAAGTGCAAGTAGGACGCACGTTCGAGCGAAGCAAGCATGTGTGCGGTGATCGTGTGCAAAGCGCGTGCATGATGCGAACTGGTGGTAAAACTGGTTAGAACCCACCACTGCATCAGACTCCCTGCTCGAAGAGGAAAAAAAGTTTATTTGAGAGCATAAAAAGACAGCACTCGAAAGTAGACTACTGTTTGAATGTTTTGAGGAAGAGGATATTTATAAAGAAAGTAGTTCTTGGTCTGAATGCATTTTGAAGTGTTCATCTTTGGCAATTTCCTTCGATGTGTGTCGATTTGGGGTGCCCTCTTTTTTGTGTGTGTTCCTAAAAGCCCTATATCTTAAAGGATTTGTCTTGTTTGCTATTCTTTGAAAAGAATGCCCTATGAAAGGAATGCACTATCAATTATTTAGCTTGACAGTTAAATGATCTTTGCTACGGGGTTTCTTTCAGCTATTGACAGGATCGGGTTGTTAATTCAAGGAGTTTACAGGCAGTGCATGAATAAAATTATTCTTGAATCTAAAATACTTCCAACACACGATTACCACAACTGCCATTGCAAAGTGATAGAGTCACGAGATGTTTCCCCTAAGGACTGTTCCACTTGGTGGCAGGAAGTTCAATCCCAATTAGGATTCTTAAAGTAGTCCTTAAGGGGACTACCTATGTTGCAAAGCAATAATCAGGTGGCTAAAAGGTAAGGTAAGGAGAGATTACTCTCCAGTCCTAATTGAATCAGAAGAAAGCTGACTTATATAAACGCAGGGCCAGAGGGATCAGTTCAATTTTGCATTTTTGCAATTCCTCCAAGTTCATATGGAGGAATAATTTTCCTGTAAACGATGTAAAAAAAATCAATACTGTAGAGCATTCACTCAAAACAGCTAAGCATAACAGAATAGCAAAAGGAAAACACTATTGTTGTAAGTAGAAGTAATAGTAAGCATAAACATCTAGAAGCAATAAAGGGGCTCTGGAGTGTTTCTCTAAGTCATCTTAGGTTGTGTAAATTTTTCAAAAGTGGTGCTTCGTCAAACATGGGAGTATGTAAACAGCGCTTCTCTGCAGATTAAAACAGGTAATTTCCCCCCTCAGGTTCACCCAGCTTTTTTGTAAAAAGCTGTTCTGCAGTCCTAGATCCCAACTTTCAAACAGACAGATTTTCAAGACTTATTTTTATTATGCTATTTATATTCTATCAGTGACAACATATTCTCAGGAGACCTTAGTTCATTGTGGCACATGTATTTATTTAGAAAAATATCATCCTACAAGCATCCTACAAACACACAGTAGTCTGTGTTGGCCTAATTTATACATACATACATACATACATACATACATACATACATACATACATACATATTTTATACCTTCCCTTTATTATTTTTACAACTAAGGTGGTGAACACATCCAACATATCTTCCTCTTTCTATTTTCTCTACAACAACCACTCGGTGAGGCGAATTTGGCTGAGAAAGAATGACTTGCCCAAAGTTACCCAATCGGCTTTCATGTCTTAAAGCAGGACTAGAATTCATGGTCTCTGGCTTTCTAACCTGGTGCCTTAACCAAATCTTATACTGGTGGAGTTATCTTAATATAAATGCCTCCGTGTTTTCTTATAAGTATGAGACATACACATGGACCAATAAAAATTGTACCCATTTTATACTGTTTTTGTCAGACTTCACATGTAGTTATTTAAAAGTAGTTTCCTTTATTGTTCTTCACCTTTAGATGGAATCTTGCCAAACTAAAGCAACTATTTGCATAACTACAGATATACTCTGTGAATCGCTAGGGAGGAACGGTTCTAATCTTCCTGTTAACCAAACTTTCCAAACTCCACTGCCTCTTTGCTTTCCTCCCTCCTGGGTATCCAGTCTACATTCCACCCTGGTTTCTTTTGATATTTCAGAGTGGGATGAGCGGCATATAAATTTAATAAATAAATAAAGCATTGTTCTATCAAGCCCATGACAACTATTCAGACCTCCTTTTGGGCAAGATATGATTGAGTTGGAAAACTAGGTTTTCAGGAAACTAAGGTTACCAAGTCTTACCTTTACCAATCTTGTAATCTTAAACTGGTAAATAGCCATTGCATTATTCTGACTGTCTAGGCCAGGGGTCCTCAAACTACGGTCCACGGGCCAGATATGGCCCACTGAAGCCATTAATCTGGCCCGTGAGGGACCATGAGGCTGCCCCACCGGCATCAACCCACCTACCCACCATCCCCACTCGCGTTCTGGAGGCCAAAAAGGCCAAAAAGGGGATTTGCGGAGGCCTCAGGAGGCCAAAAATGAGCCCATTTTGGGGTGGCAGAGTGGTTCTGGAGGCTGAGGCGGACAAAAATGGGCCTGTTTTTGGCCTCCCCAACCTCCAGGGAGAGAAAGGGAGGGAGAGAGAGAGAGAGAGATGCACACACAAACAGTCCCTTACACACATCCGAAGGCAGCCACATCCCTTTACTAACTTGCTTTCCACCCCCAGGAGCATAACAAATTAAAGATTATTTTGTGTGTCTTGTGCTAAATTGGTCACGCCCACCCAATCACATGACTACCTAGCCATACCCACCCAGCTGGTCTGGCCCCCCAACAGTCTGAGGGACCGTGAATTGGCCCCCTATTTAAAAAATTTGAGGACCCCTGGTCTAGGCTATCTCAGAAGGTGATGGTAGATGGGACACAATGATGCCATTAGACTGAAAATAGTCACTAAGGCACAATATTGCATAGAGGTGGTGAAAATAAAATTTGGGTTATGCAGCATTCTGAATTTGAAGACAAAAAGGTCCTCTGGAGTGTCAGGATGTAAAAAGAGCACCTGTTACTAACTCCAACTGTATATTTTCTTGGAATTGTAGTGCAAAGACAGCTTAACCTTATCCTTTGATTGTGTTATTGCTGACACATAACCAAATAGAATGTACAGACAGATTTCAGTTGCATCTCATAAAGAGCTGTGCTCGTTCTGTTCTATTTTCTTCTTGCAGTGAAATTACATTTAATCTTCTATAAATCAAAATGTACATTTGTACACACAGAAGAAGGTTTTAACAATCTGTCAGCTAATTAACTGTTGGTCTGTGCTGCAGAACACCGTATGCTAAGTCATAATTGATTTGTTTGTCTGGCATACATAGAGACTACGATCTGAACTGGCTCCTGATTCTTTTCCAGTCACAATCTGAGATGTTACTTCTAACATATAAAGGTTTCTAACATATAAAGGAACCTCAGTATTTGTGATAACTCATCTTTCTGTACATTTCTACGCATATCTTCAAGATCATCCTCATAGGATGTGTTGAAGTTATTCTTCTGTGTTGAGGTAAAGTCATGGTAACGCAGAGGCAGGCCTTCTCAGTGGTAACGTTTTCCAATGGCTTATTATTTTAGCTTTTTTTATACTAAGCAAATGACTTCTTATTCTCTGAGGCCTTTTAATAGATCGATATTTTAACATTTTATATGTGTATGCCTAGTGCACCTTGGCTAAACTCAAAAAGGCTAAGGCAGATCATACCCGATTAATGGTTGGATAGGAGACCAAGCAGAAATATCTGAGCTGAAGGCTGCATTTGAAAGTATAAAATAATTAATTCAGAAAAAGGAAATGGCAAATCACTTTTGCACTGTTGCCAAGAAAACTGAATAGATAAGTTCATGTAGTTTCCAAAAGTAAAGCTTGATTCTTATATATGGGGTGTTGTGTAGATTATTATCTAATCTACCTGCGGTTATATTTTCATATATTCTATTTTTAAATGCTATTTTAGTTCATAGGTTTTTAAAAAATACAGTCTGATTTTACTCTGCTATAAGTTGCCAGGAGGAAACCCAGTTTGCTTTTAAACAGATACATTTTTAGAATAAAAATGAATAAATATACTGTATGCAGCTTGTAAAATGATTTAAAGCTAATTTTGAGTCATGAACCCAGCTTTGGTTCATTTAAAAAATGTTAAAGTATTACTTCTTTGCTACTTGAGCTCAACTGTGTAAACCATAGCAGTTAACAGCATAAGATCATTTGAAATGGTTTATCCACTTCTGTTGCTAGGTGGAAATTCTTGACTGGAAGACAAAACAACAGCTCTGCTTCCTAGAAAAGGTTAGTAACCATAAACATCACTTTTTTATAATCACATTTATAGATCACTTTCTGAGCACTCGGAGATTTGTATAATATCTTCATACTGTAGCTGGGTGCTTCCTTAATTATATCCTTTGCTCCCACCCACTCACCCTTCCAAAAAAAGAATATCTGCTTGCTTCCTGATAGAAAGTTTTCTGTTATCTAGGTTGAGCCACACACTACAATAAGTGACATCCAAGTGATGTTCCACAAGATGCGTGAGTATCTACATTTCAGAATTTATTTTAAAAGGGATGTCAGTGCTTAATTAAATTATATATAATTGTGAGGAGCATACAGAAATTCCTAAATGACATAAGCTTTCTCAAAGCCGAGCTAATAATTCTTTCTACTAATTGCTGAAAGTTTAAGCCCGCCTTTTTCACTGCGATGCTCTTCAGGTGTGTTATGTATCTAGCTTTCCTTTCCCATTACCTCTCAGAAGTAGACAAATGGCTGTCCTATGGCTAGAATCAGAATGGGACAACTCACTGCAGCCAACTTGCTGTAGCCAACTTACTGCAGCCAACTTGCTGTGGAACAATTTAGCAATTCACTTTAATTATTTAAATCATTTAAATTTAAAAATATTATTTTAAATACTATTAAAATTAAAACTATTTTAATTTTTGTCATTCACATTTCATTTTGTCCCTCCTTTTGCATCCTTTCTTTGATATTAGTGTAACTCTTGTCCCACGGCGAGTTGTCTTGTGGTGAGTTGACCGTGACTAGTTGTCCTGCGGCATGTTGCCTGCAGCAAGTTGGCTGTGTCGTGTTGGCCACGGCGAGTTGGCCGTGGCGAATTGTCATAGATTAGATACTAGAGGGTATCAAATTGGTGAAGACTGGCTTAGGGTTTTCTGGGTTGAGTTAGCAGTACAGATCTTGCAAAGCTCATTTGCTGAAGCAGAAGGTGGTTGCCAGAAAATTTCCAAAAAGTTTGTTTTGGAATTTATATATTTATTTTATTTTTAAATTTTGTTTGCCACTGTCTCGCTGCGAGGCGACTCTGGGAGGCTTACAACATTAAGCATAGATGTTTATCATTTATATATTTTATCTTTATATGTGCTTTTATTTAGAAATGTATTCACATATGATTATATATGTTTATATTACTTTTGCCAGAAATGTTGTGTAATACTTTGGAAATCAATCCCACCAAACCCAAACAGGCAAATTATAGAAAGAATGAGTAAAGAAGTGATTTGCACGAATTGAGATTTTTTTATAATTTGTTGAGTTTAAAATGGAAAGTCAGAGGACAGGAAGGTTGTGTTTTTAATTGTGCATTTCTATTTTTCCCTGTAGATCCTCAGTGGTATCCAGCAAGACAATCTATAAGGCTTGATCCTAGTAAGTATCAAGTGTGTGTGTGTGTGTGTGTGTGAGAGAGAGAGAGAGAGAGAGAGAGAGATATTAATTTAAACATTGCAGTTTTCTCTAAATCAAAGCAGTTCATTCAGACTACGATGTTAAAATCCTTTCAAAAAATTAGTTCTTTGCTAACATATATAAGTCGCTGCAGAAACATATTTAATTAGCATTTTGAATTCTGTGAAGTGAGATCTAGACTCCTGCATCCATAGACAGAACTGAGGCTGTTTAAGTGGGAGGGGGAATCAAAATAAAAATTCTCCCCTGCTGGCTGATCTTCGCCTTCTCTCCTCCTTGCATAGTATGAAAAGCAGGCTGCTCAACAAAGGTCCAAGGCCATCTTCTTGTGAAGTCAGACCAATTACTGAGACAGAGTTCTGATAGAAAATCTTGTGTATAACACTTTTTGCTGTGATTTCTTTTTAACACCCTGGTTTCCCAAAGACTAGACTGTGAGCTCATGTTTTGCATACAGAATGTTACCAATATAGCCCAACGTAAGAGATTATGACAGCAGACCTGAGAAACATGAGACCAGGATCTGCTTCAGATTTCTGTATACAGGTAGTCCTCTACTTACAACGGTTAATTTAGTGATCGCTCTAAGTTAAAATGGCACTGAACAAAGTGATTTATCACTATTTTTCATACTTAACAACCATTGCAGCATCCCCATAGTCATGTGATCAAAATTCAGATGTTTGGCAACTGACTCACATTTATGACAGTTGCAGTGTCCTGGGGACATGTGATCACCTTTTGTAACATTTTGAGAAGCAAAGTCTTTGGGGAAGCCAGATTCACTTACTAAATTAACAACTGCCGTGATTCACTTAACAACTATGGCAAGAAAGGTCATAAAATGGGGCAAAACTCACTTAACAAATGTCTCACTTAGCAACAGAAACTTTGGACTCAATTGTGGTGGTAAGTCGAGGGCTATCTATTGACAATGACATGTAGAATCATTTGACTTATTTTCCTTTTCCATGTCTTCAAATGCTTCCTTTCTTTTCCTTCAAATGTTCTTAAATGGAAGAAAGGTTTTGATGCCAGTGAAGACTCCATGAGGTAAATAGGAAAGAATAGCTGTAGAAAATGCAATCTTTGATGAGGGATTGTGTACTTCAATTCATATTACAACTTTTTCTCATCCTCTCAGAAGGAAAGTCCCTGAAGAATGAAGAAATCCTGCAACTGCTCCCAGTTGGCACCACTGCTACTCTCTATTTTAAAGATTTAGGACCGCAAATTGGATGGACCATGGTGAGCGCCTCAACTTTGATATGTTTTAATTTAATTGCTGTTTTACCTCAATAATATCTTGCATTATGATGTTATTTAGGTTTTTCTCCAATGCAAAATGGTAGAAAGCACCTCCCGCCTTTTTGTGTTCTTTTCTAAACTCAAATTGCTGGGATGAAGGATGCAAAAGGAAAAAAATATAATCACCAAAAAAACTTGGCAAGCCAGTCCATAGCAACGCAGCACTGGTTGCTTGGCAACCTGACAAAACCCAGCTTGTGCAATGTCTATATTAGGGGATGCAATAAGAAAGTAGGGAGAGGATGCAGCCCTCCAAAATTAGGGTGAGAAGGAAACAGTCATTTGATCCAATCATATGGAATGGTGCCAACTTTGGTAGAACAGAATCAATTCTTCCAACTTTTCATCTTAGGCTTCTGTTTTCTGAGCTTCAGTGCCAGGACAACCTAAACAACATATAAAGTGCTTCTTTGCACAAAGATGCTGTGACAAGCCCCTTTTCTGAATTGGTTTTTTGCCTATCATATCGGCTAAAAGAACAAAAACAACATCTGATAAGGGAAAAGAAATTTTTAAAAAGAAAGCGCTCAGGTGAGAATGTTAGATGAAGCCAGGATTTGTGGGCACAGCAATTTGTGAGCACAGTGGGTTGTGTTATAATCTAGAGTCCTCCCTCTCCTTGTGTTTTATTTATTTATTAGATTTTTATCCTGACTTTACTACTTTATAAGTAACCCAAGATGGCAAACATACCTAATTCTCCTTTCTCCTCCTATTTGCCCCATAAAACAACAACCCTGTGAGGTGGGTTGAGCTGAGAGAGAGAGTGATTGGCTCAAAGTCACCTAGCTGGCTTTCATGTCTGAGGCAGGACTAGGTATCACAGTCGCCTGTTTCCTAGACCAGCACCAATACATTGCTACCCAATCTTTGCCAGCCTGGTAATTTTCAGACTTATTACACAGCCCAACATGTTTCCAAGTTAAGGACTACTTGCATATATCATAAGATAAAATGGGAACTTGATAACAAACCAACAATTTATACCTGGAATCAATACACAAAATGAGAGCTCTGGTGGTTCAGTAGACTAAGGCAGTAGACTAAGGCAGTAATTAACATCCACTTACATCAGCTGCCTGCAATTACTGCAAGTTCAAATCCCACCAGGCTCAAGGTTGACTCAGCCTTCCATCCTTTCTAAGGTAGGTAAAATGAGGATCCAGATTATGGGGGCAATAAGCTGACTTTGTATAAATATACAAAAGTATGAAGGCTATTGCTTAATGCATTGTAAGCCGCCCTGAGTCTCCGGAGAAGGGCGACATATAAATCAAATTAAAAAAAAATACAACTTGGTTGATTTAAACTAATGTGTTTCCCCGAAAATAAGACCTATCTAGAAAATAAGCCCTAGACTGATTTAAATGTATGTCTAATATAAGTCCACCCCCAAAATAAGCCTTAGTGAAGGGGGGCATGGCCAGCGCAGGAGGTGGTGAGTGAGTGCGGGCTGATGGTGTCCAGCAGCAGCCACAACCCATGCAGCAGAGGTGAGTTGATTACCTGTCCACAACAGGCAGAGGCAGAGGCGGAGAGGAGGCAGGCGATCTGGATGCGCCATTCGGGTCATCAGAAAGCTGAGAGTTGATGGGCTAGAGCAGCAGGCCGTTGGTCCGGCCCACCAACTTTCAGCTTTCCAGCGGCCCGCGCAACATGTCCGGATTACCTACTTCCCCCCTCCCCACCCCGGTGCTCTGCCTCCATCTGCTGCTTGGACAGGGAATCAATTCACCTGCGCTGTGCGGGCTGCACAGCCCCAGAGTGCACTGACCAAGGGCTGCAGCTGCTGCAAGATACCGTTGGTCCCTGTGTGCTTGCTGCCTCTTGTGCATGTGCTGCGGGTAGGAAGCCCAGCCAGGCTGATCACCCTGAAATCATGTTTCCCCAAAAATAAGCCCTAGTGCTTATTTTGGAGGGGCCCCCCCAAATATAAGACCAGATCTTATTTTCTGGGAAACATGGTAGTTTGTTTTGAGCTATAATGCTTATAATGACCAACTGCAAGAGGTATTTTAATAGGCTTGACTTATGCACTTGAGCCAATGTATCCGTTGTTAACAGATACATAGAAGGAATATTAATATTTCATTTGCTTATCCCACATTTATTTCCCTTCTCCCATAGGAACTCATTTGAACTGATCAGTCTCAGTTCTGAATTGGGGATTCAGCTTTCTGCCTTGAATCCAACAATCTAACCAGTCTGTGTTCCTTATTAAGCACTATTGTTTTCAATTGTGCTAAAGGCAAAATCATCTCAAATTGCAAAATAACCACCGCAGTGTTTATACCGTTTCAAAGCTAAAATACAAGCAGCCACAATTCTTAGGCAATGAAGACAGTTATGTAAAATAGAAAAAAAAAATGACAGCCTCAGGGGAAATAAGCAGAGTACTTTCTAGAGCAGTGTTTCTCAACAGTGGCAGTTTTAAGATATATGGGATTCACCAGCCAGCAAGTTAAAATGTTGGTTCAAAGTGTTGGCTATAGCAAATGATCATTCAGCATCCATTCTGATTGGGAGAACTGCATGCAATGTTGATGGAGGGAGCTGGCTGGGCTATGCATCAGCTTTATAATATTCCATGCAACCGAAAGGTAATGTTCTAATAAGCGTCTCTCTCTCTCTTTTGCAGGTGTTTTTGATAGAATATACGGGCCCACTGTTCATCTATTTTGTGTTTTATCTCCGTATGCCTTTTATCTATGGCCAGGATGACAGATTTACTTCAGGCCGACATCCAGTAGTTAAGTGAGTCTCACTTCTAGACTGGAGGTGTTTATTTTGGGGCATCACAGCTTTATGCCAAATGTCTTGCCCAATTTGTCTTTTTAGTTTTCTGAAACGCTTTTATCTTGCTGTTTCTAGCTTGGCATGTATCTGCCATTCTTTCCACTACATCAAAAGGTTGATTGAAACAATATTTGTTCATCGGTTCTCCCATGGGACTATGCCACTGAGGAATATTGTTAAGGTAAATTGTCACAAAATCTACTTGCAGCCCTTGAATGCAATCTAATCTGGCCACTCCCTATAGGAGCCCAGTTTGTGATACAACTTTGGGCCGTAAATGATGCTCTTCAAAATGAGGAACTGTTCTCTGTTAGCATTTAACATCCGCTACTGAAATCTGCCATTCCAAAGTTTTGCTGCAAAACATGGGACTGCGATATCTGATCTTTTTTCCTCTAGCCAAGAGGGAAGATGCTCCTTGAGAGTGGCTTTCCTAGGACATGCTCTCCTGTTAAGGCTGTGGAGTCAGTGGGTTTATTAGAATTACAGGGGCTGTGCTACACCATGCTGATGCTTGAGTTGGCCTGCAGCTAACTACACAATAGCAAGGTATATTTTACAGATTTTTTTTAAAAAAATGTACTCCTAGACTTCAGCTCCATCAGCAAAACCGAGGGAATTTCTGGTTCATTAAAATGTTGCAAACTTGCAACTATCCTTGTGTAGAAAAAAATTTGCACTTGGGACGATTTGCAAAATGTAACTTGATGCGCCTTTTCCTGGGACTGAACCATTCCAAATGCTTGTGGGGGATTGATTTGAATCCTTTGCTATGTTAAAAATTCCTGAAGGAGGAAATGAAGTACAGTAGATTGAAAATGAGGCTAAAATCGTTCTCTCTGGCTTTCTGGGTGTGTGTTTGTGTGTGTGTGTGTTTGTGTATTTTAAGGAGCAGAATGATCGATCACACGATCCTGCCCAATTCTGAGTTACCCTGAGCCAAAATAGGTATTTCTGAACTTATAATTTGATCCTTAAATTAAGTGTTCCTTTGGGCGTTTCTGGAGGTATTGAATGATTTAAGAAGAACAATGAAGCTAATAAATGTAGTGGTTTTTTAAAAAAATAATGGTTAGGGTTAGGGTTGGTATATATGGTATAAAATAGACCTGTAATTTTTCTTATAACATCACACTGAGGATTGATTCAAATCTGGGTACTATTCCAAAATCTAAGCCACTCTACTATATTGATATAAACATTTCATTTTTTAATGTATAATAGGGAGCCTTTGATTATTGTCACCCATGTGGGTTTTGGACTTCTATGATTTTTTTCCTCTATCTTTTGCTGTGGTGGAAGATGCACATAAAATAATCGTGTATTGACTGTCTCTAATATATATAATATATCCAGATCAGATCACATTGTTTGTAAATAGTTGTTAATTTCCACTTGGTTTTGTATATAGAATTCTTGGGATGGGGGATACCGTTCCAAATTAAAAATATGGTATTTTTACCGTAGCAAAGATGTAATAATTCTTTAGGGCTTTAAGTGCTCTTAGCAGGCAGTTGTTCTCATTAAGATTTTTGTTTCCTGATGCTGCATCTAGAGAATAAACTATCCAGTGGCAGCTGGCCAGTTCTTTCATTAGTTCTTTCAATCTCCCCTGAAACAAAGACCACTTACTGTAGAAGCTGTTACTATTTGACCCGGATTATGTTCTTGAGATCAACACGTGCTTTGCTCGAATCTGGTTGTTTGCATTAATTAGAGCATTTGCTGCTGTATTTTGTTCAGTGCAAGAGACAGTTTTTAACACACGTTTCTCTGCCACTGGAGAACATTGGGATGAATGAGGACAAACATAGCTATTCTCCAGGGACGGCCTTTTTCTGGCGGTTCAGATTATGTCTCGGAGCACATGATGCAAGAAAATGCCCTTTTAATTTCTGCCTAATTAACACGGTTTTGTGGCTCCGAGTATTTTCTGTGGGAAACGTCTCCCTCTCTCTCTCTTTCTCTTCTCTCTCTTCTCTTTCTCTTTTTTCCCCTCTCTCTCTCATCTCTCTCTCTCTTTCGCTCTCTCTCTCATATCTCCCTCATATCTCTATCTTTGTCTCTTTCTCTCTCTTTCATCTCTCTTTCTCTGCCTCTCTCTCTCGTCTCTCTTTCTCTCCTTTTTCTCACCCTCTCTCTCATCTCTCTCTCTCATCTCTCTCTCCCTCTCATCTCTCTCTCATCTCTTTCTCTCTTTCGTTCTCTCTCTCATATCTCCCTCATCGCTCTCTCTTTCTTTCATCAATCTCTTTCTTCCTCTCTCTCTCTCTCTCGTCTCTCTTTTTCTCTCCTCTTTCTTTCTCACTCTGTCTCTCTTTTGCTCACTCTCTCATATCTCCCTCATCTCTCTCTCTTTCTCTTTCATCTCTTTCTCCCTCTTTTTTCTCTCATCTCTCTCTCTTTCTCTCCTCTTTCTTTCTCTCTCTCTCTCTCATTCGCTCATCTCCCTCCCTCCCCCCCTCTCTCTTTCTCTCTCTCATCTGTAGTTATGCAGTATTTATAGGCAATATTATTTGCAGGACCATTTTTCCCCAGATCCTTCTATTATGGTCCATTGGATCTAGGAGGAGAGGCATAGCGGTGGTTCCTGTCAAGAATGTCAACTTGTGAGACTCAAGGAGAGGGTTTGTTTTTCTGTTGCTATGTTGCCCTTTGAAACACCATTTCCCTTAAGATTAGGTGGCCCTGATCCTTCCGGCTTTTTGGAAGGCTTTCAAGACATGGATCTGTTCCAAAACATGGATTGTTAGAACTTGTAGATAATTGTTATCTGCCTAGATTGGTTTGGCTTCTTGGCTGTTGTCTGTTTTACACTGCATGATTTGTATTTTTTAAATGTTCCACGTTGCAGAATCACTATTGTATATATTTCAAAGAAATAAACAAGTAAGGACCTTTACTATTTCTCTCCTGCCTTATTTTTTTTTATAAACAACTCAAGGCAGCGAACATATTTAAGCAAGTACTTTAAGGATGCATTCGGCTCTAGTCAAGAAGTAGATTATCGGTGCTGGCTCAGAATGTGAGGCCTGTAGTCAAACTTCTAGATCAGCATTTCTCAACCCTGCTGGCTGGGGAATTCTGGGAGCTGAAGTCCACACATCTTAAAGTTGTCTGGGTTGAGAAACTTATCTAGACGACAGTTTGTAGGGGACTGAAACAACAGTAAGAAGTTGGAAAGATTTAAGAGAAGGATAGTTTGAAAGCGCTTCCAGAACATCTGATGGAAGGCGAATATTTTTTGTTACAGTATAGAGCAGACTCAGGAATTGCTGTCCTACAAAGTTAGTGTAGTTGAATTTAAAAGTGGAACAATGACTGTGTATGGCATTGATTTGTTAAAAGTGACATCATAAATATACTGTTAGCTATTTTCATCTTCTGATATGAAGACGGGAGGTAGTTTCTTTCTAAAATGTGAAGAGGCAAAAATCTTTCAGGTATAATTATTTTCACAGTAAACTCCACATTTTTGATTGACGGTAGCCATCGCCAAATAGCTTCTTAATGGGGCTTCTATTATGTTAGTAATCAGCAGTGTTGGTGATTGAGGGGAAAAGGCAGCGGGGCTCAAAATTAAGAAAGCAGTTTTACAAAGCAAACCCCACTCTCTATCTCTGTTGCAGTGTCACTCACGCCTAAAAGGGGCAGAGCTTGCTGTATGACCGTGAAAGCTAAGAGAGAGAGAGAGACTGTCTTTGTAGTGTACAAAGTTAACACACAGCTTTTTCATTTTCCAAAGGCTCCTTTTCTCCCTTTATTCACTGCAGGAGGGAAGATTTCCCGCAAATATAACATTTTTCTAGATCATCGTAACCAGGCTTATTTTTCTTTGAGGTTACTGAGGTTCTTTTAGTTGTTTGTATAAAGGGCTACAAATGCTAGTTGAACCATACTATAAGAGGCAAGATTTTAGATATTTGTTCTGTTGGAAGAAGGGGCAGTGTTATAAAAATGGGACATAAGGTCAGTAAGTTGTTTTGGCTTGTGTAGGATTATGGGTTGGCAGCTTTTAATCAGCTGCATTCTAACGTAAGATTCATTTCTAGGCACAATTATGATGCTGACACTGAGCTTTTAAGCTCTTTACAGTTGGGGTATTGGTACTTAGATTTCCTACTGGTATTTAAACTATCTGCTACTCATTTCACCCACGCATTCCACTTTCATGGTGCAGACTTGTGGCCCCTGAACTATTGAACCTAAATTCTTTCCTGCTTGCTTGTAAAGTGAAATTCATGGTCTCAGAAAATTCTAAAAGAGGTAGCTGGAGCAGAGGACTTGCCGTCATGCCAAACCTGACTCACTCCATAGTTGCCTGTACCCAGGGGTGAAATCCAGCAGGTTCTGACAGGTTCTGGAGAACCGGTAGCGGAAATTTTTAGCAGTTCGGAGAACCGGCAAGTACCACCTCTGGCTGGCCCCAAAGTGGGGTGGGAATGGAGATTTTGCAATATCCTTCCCCCAGGAGTGGGGAGGGAATGGAGATTTTGCAGTATCCTTCCCTTGCCACGCCCACCAAGCCACATCACACCCACCAAGCCACGTCCAGAGAACCGGTAGTAAAAAAAATTGGATTTCACCACTGCCTGTACCTGCTTTTGCTCGCAGCTTTGCCAAACAATGACAGGAGGAGGGTGGTAAGTTCCTAAGGGTGGAGGGAGGGAGGCTGTGACATGTGAGTGAACCGTCTGTTGCCAGAAATATGTTATCTAACAAGGCCAAGTGATGAAGAATTGTTTGACCGAAGCAGACAGCTTTTCCTAAAGCAAAAGAATGCATTTGGTGAACTATGAATTGTGGGTGGCCCGGAGGGGAAAAGGGGAGTTACCCATGTAGGTTTTTGCAAGAAAATCCCAGAACTGGCTTTGCTTCTGCTGTGCCTAGATGGATTGTTCAAGAAAGCTACACTCTTGGTTAATTTAAAAAGCCAAGAGTTTCTTTTGTTGAATGTGCCAAACGGGATGGTTGATACCTCAGCTATATCTCTCAATACCAAGAAAATTAAGAACAACTCAGAAATTGATTTAAGTTTATCCTGTCCAACAGAAGGATTTTGTTAATTTACACAAACTCACAGATTCCTTTATATCCTACTAGTTGAATTGCTATCAAGTCTGTGCTTCAAAAGTAAACACTGACACAAGTTTTAGGTTTCATCCACCCATTAATATCCATAGGTCCTATTGCTATTTTTTAAATAAAAAGGACAAAATTAGTGTCACATCATTACACCTCAAACTCCTCTTTTGGACATTTATGCGATGTCACAACGTATATACAAAGGAATGGGGCTTACAATGCAATGCTGTTTTTATCAGACAGATCTCTAACCTATATCCACCTACTTCTTCAACTTGTCTTAGTGAAATGCTAGAAGATCCTGATACTTGAATTTAAAAGTGCAGCCATTATTTATAGATAAACACTAGCATAGGTTGATTTTGTCTGAAATAAGATGTAAGAAATAGTATTAATTTGCTTGAGGAATTTAAAGTCCATAATTACGCTGAATAAAATTGCCCTACTTGCCATCATTGATTGGAGAAGTTTGTGCCTCTAAAATATTCTGTATTAAAAATTTACCAAACTGGGGCTCGTATTTAGTGAGCTCACTTCCAGAATGATATAAATACTGTATGTCTATAAGAGCAAGGTCTATATTTTTAAAAAGTCCTGCTAGGAATGTGAGATAAGTGTTTTTAAACATTTAAGCAGCATTTACTGTTTTAAAAATCTCTTTCTTTTAATCTTGTCATATAAACTATTTTTGGTAGCATTAATACTGTAAATCGTTAGGAAATAATAATAAACTGAATTTTTTGTAGACTAAGTCATAGGGAAAGCATACCAATTTGTTTCTTTGCACTTCATTTAAATCTTGTCATATAAACTATTTTTGGTAGCATTGGTACTGCAAATTGTTAGGAAATAATAATAAACTGACATTTTTGTAGACTGAGAGTCATAGGGAAAACATAATTTGTTTCTCTGCACTTCATTCACAGATATTTATTTATTTGGGTCAGAGGAACAAAATAATGGGAAGGTTCTGAATTATATTTGAATCACTTAACTGGGGAAAAAGTCAAGTTGGGGATACTGTTATAATGGAAGAAACATAATTTCCCCGTATTTTGTTAATATAACTTGAGAACTAATTCTTCTTTGAATATGTAGTACCTGCCCGATTTCTGTTTATATACATTAGGATTAGATAAAGAATTTGAACTGACAACATAGTTCCTAACTGGGTGCACACACTCTAGATTTTCTGTAGACGTCTTTAATATAAAAAAATTAACAAAAATATAAATGACTTGTTTTACAGAATTGTTTCTATTACTGGGGATTTGCTGCCTGGCTTGCTTTTTATATCAATCATCCTCTTTACACACCACCATGTAAGTAGCAAAAAAAAGAGGAAAAATCATTTGAATGTTTCATTCAGCTGAACCTTCATAAATATTTTCTTCTGCAGATTATGGACAAAAACAAGTCAATTTTGCTCTGATCATATTCCTGGTAAGTATATTGCAAATTAAAAAATATATAGTAAGAAACATTTGTAATTGTTATTGCCACATTGAGCAATTTTTCATTGCAATTTTATTGTCACATTTAGTCAGTATGATCCTAGCATAATATTGGCATGTTGGTGTGATGAATCTAAAATCTTGCCAGTAACAGGCCAGTAGTGAGCCAGTTTGGTGTAGTGGCCAAGGCACCAGGCTGGAATCCAGGAGACTGTGAGTTCTAGTCCTGTCTTAGGCCCAAAGCCAGCTGGATGACCTTGAGCCAGTCACTTGCTCTCAGCCCTAGGAATAAAATAACAAGGCCACTTCCAAACCTTGCCAAGAAAACTGCAATTTTCACTCACACTCAAAAGTCTCAAAACAGCAGACGAGGAACTGAAGGCCAGAGACATTCTCATTTCTCTGTCTTCCTATTTCTTTTGATTTTCTTTTATTCCCATTGCAGCCAATGACAGAAAGCATATTTAAGGCAGTTTTAAAGCAAATACACATTTCCTATATATTAGGTGTCATGGAAATGAGACACTCTGCTATTATTTTTTAGTGTTTTCCAACTTGTTTTTTTCAAAAGCTGGTTAGAGGCATTTGGAAAGAAAAATGGAAGTGGTAGTTTACTTATTTTTAGAATTTATCTGCTTTTCTGTTTATCTGCATTCTCTTCATATTTTTACACTTTGCAATAAGGAACAGGTATCTGAAGTTTGTCTCAGTACATGACATATGAGATTGAGTGTCATCCTGGAAAATATGTTGCAATCTTCAAATAAATTAAGAGTGTATTGTGAGTGAATCGGTTTTGAATTAGAAGTTGTCTTGGTAGAGGGCCAGCAAGGAAAAAAAAGGATGGAAAGAGAGGAGCAAGGTAAAATGAATGGAAATAAAAGAACAACCTTAATAAAGCATTGTGTTTTTAAAGTGAATGCTTTACAAAAGACCTTACTGTAATGTAATAGTTCCAGGACTAGGGAAGTTTTTTTCCCCATTTGACCAAGGAGCTTGCTGGTTGGTTTTCAATCACTCACGTTTTCTCAGCCAAACAGCATAATTGTGAGAATAAAATTAGGGTATACCACTTTCCATGTTTCAAAGGAGCCACCTCCCAAACAATTCCTTATGTGTATGACATCTTCGGGGTTTGTGTGCAGCTTGTTTTCTTGTTTTTAATAAGGAGAAACACATGTGCCACACAGCTTTCTGCACACTAAGATATTGTTTCTAGTAATTCTCTGGATGTTTATATTCTACTGGCAACTTCCTGAACTAATTTACACTAATTGGTATGTAATCAGGATACTTTGGCAGAAACTAGAGGCTCGTATGTGGTTTTAGCAAGGCTATTTGAGCCCTGTCCTTTGGTTTAGAAGAAAATTATCATGGTCAGATAGATCTTTTACCATGCTATTTATTTAGTTCTATGTTTAGCTCAACTCCTATCAAAATGATCCCTATTGGCTCTTCCCAGAGACCTAGCCTGGCTTTTTCTCCTGCACTGGGTCTATTCTGTGATGTGCATGTTTTTAATCATTAGCCTCAATTATGTGTAATGTCTTTGATTTTGTTGGGTTATTGTGTACTGTATTTTATAATGTTATAAGGCTATAATTTATAATTTAGAAGGCTGCCCTTCTCAGAAATTGTGAAAAGGGCAGCCTTATAAATCTTCAGAATTAAGAAAATAAATGTGCTTTAAAACTGCTAGTAT
Organism: Ptyas mucosa; assembly: GCA_012654045.1. Taxonomy (NCBI): domain Eukaryota; kingdom Metazoa; phylum Chordata; class Lepidosauria; order Squamata; family Colubridae; genus Ptyas; species Ptyas mucosa. The sequence continues at coordinate 47,961,134 of WNWU01000004.1, read as the reverse complement.
GATAACAGGCTTAAAACTGAATAGTTTCTTTCCATATCTTAGCTACACAATACAAAACAGTATATATTATGAGAGTGTGGCTAGAAACTTGGCTATTTGCAAACATTGTTTGCAATTATCTTACCCTTTTAGAATGTTCCAAGGAAGAAACTTTATTTAAAATTAGTTAAATATATATGGTATTCTACGCACGTTTTTAAGCGTTTCCAAATAAGGGCAATAAAGGATCATCTGCAGAAGCATTTTCCTTCAGTGTTAATGAACAATGGATTGTTCTTGATTTCTTAAAGCAATGAAAGGTTTTATTTTTATGCAGAAACACAAAGGCTTCAATGTGTTTCTAGAGGAATCATCTAGGTTCCCATAGGAATGCACAATTTCAGTGCCCAGCTGTCAAGTGGAGCAGTTGAGATATAGCACAGAGGTTGACAGAGCTAGCAAAATAACTTCCTCAGATTTTGAATAGCTATCTGAGCTGAATCCCCAGAGCCTCTAGATAATTTACATGCTCAAAGATGAATCTGCCTTTACACAGATAAATCAAATCTGAACTTTTTGTCTTGGCAGTTTGGGGAATGACCTAGTAGAAGGGCTGTCATCTAAATCAAATGTTTGTAATAATTTGTAACAACTGAAGCTTTACAGGTAGTCCTCAGCTTATGACCATTCAAAGCTATATGTGTTGAAAAAAAGTGATTTATGATTGATCCTTGCCCTTAAAACTGATGCAGTCTTCCTGTGGTCACTATCAAAATTCAGGAGGCTGGGAATTAGCATTCATTTACGACAGCTACAGTGTACTGATGTCATGTGATAGTCAGTTGCAACCTTCCTAGAGAGCTTCTGACAAGCAAAGTCCATGAGGGAAGCTGGATTTAGTTCATGATCATGTGATTCACTGAATAACCATGGCAAAAAAAAGTGGTAAAATCAGGCATAACTTACCTTGTAACCACACTGCTTAGTAATAGAGATTCCAGCCTCAATTGTGTTGTAAGTCAAGGACTACCTGTATTTGAAGACGTGTCAAAAAAAGCTGTAACACCATGCAATCCAGAGGTACCATGGTGTAAACAGAAATTAGATTTTGCTTTTAAAACAGGACAAAAGAGACGAGATTTTTAAGGAATTCTTCCCAAATTGGTTTCTTCCAGATGTGTCGGGGCTTTCTGTGAATTCACACTCAGAATTAGAAGCCCAATCTATCTGAAGTGGACCAAATGGGTCTGCATGAGAAGTAGCTCTGTCGAATTAGGAAAAAAATATACTGAGAGCCCTTCTCTCTATTTAAACTGCCTTTTCTTTCCTTGCCTCTATTTTCATCCACTTTCTCATTCTCTCTCATTGCAGACGTGTGAAGCTGGAAACTTTTCTATCCATGTTACACTTAGTAATCTGAGAAGAGATGGAAAAAGCTGAGTGTTTTGCTTCTAATTAAATACTGTTGAGGTTACTGTTGACTTACATTTATATTGAATAAATATATAGGTGAATAGGGGGAATTTTACAAAGAGCTCTTCCATGAATCTGGCTGATTTCAACAGCTTGCTGTACAAAGTAAAACGAGATAAATATGGCTGTAAGAAAATGCTATAGTGTGGAACATTCCCGCTTTGGGTTTTAGTTCCTCTGGGATTTTGTAGTCTATCTATTTTGTATCTCCATCCCTACTTTTCTGCAAGATTCAGCAGCCTTTGTCCCATGAGCATGCTTACTTGTTATAACCTCTTTTTTTCCAATGTCATCTTCTGCCCCAGTTATGGGGGAAGAAAGCTGTCTCCTTTTTTCTTTCTGATTGAGCTATCTTTGATCAACATACTATCATTACAGGTCATCCTCGACTTACAACAGCTTGTTTAGTGACCGGTCAAAATTACAGCGGCACTGAAAAAAGTGACATGACCATTTTTCACATGTACAACCCACGGTCATGTGATCAAAAATCAGATGATTGCCAGTTGGTTCATATTTATGATGGTGGCAGCATCCAAGGGTCATGTGATCAACTTTTGCGACCTTCTGACAAGCAAAGTCAATGGGCAAGACAGATTCATTTAACAACCGGGTTACTAACTTAACTGCAATGATTCACTTACCACTGTGGCAAGGAAAGTCGTAAAATGGGACAAAACTCACTTAACACACCTAGCAACATAAATTTGGGGCTCAAGTGTGGTCGTAAGTCAAGGACTACCTATATCATTGGCCAATTGTGAGACTCACCCTGAGAAACATAGGCATTTCTTTGAAATTGCTTCCCCTTCTTTAACTGCTTATCTTGAAGGGTTGGCAGTGGTGGAACTGCTGAAAGATAGATGCATTAATTATACATTAATACTGTAAAATGCTTTGAGAATTGAAGTATCTCTGGTAGGGTACCTCAATGAAAAAAGCAGGTGAACTATAAATTGATATGAGAATAATAATTAAATCCATATTATTGATGCTACCTACCAAGCCTCGTGCTAGAAAAAATATTGGCTGTATTAAAACAAAAACCTACACAAAGCAGAGCAGGTAGTTTAAATTTTTTTGGATCTTTCAATTGATAGGATCCAAGACCTGTAAGATCCCTTATCCAACGAAGAATCCTTTCACGTGGCTATTTTATTTTGTGTCATGCCCCAATTATACCTATGAGGTAAGCATTTTTAATATTGCAAAATTTTGGTTTTGCTTGATGTATATATGCTTAACGTTGTTATTGGGACACTTATTAAAACACTTGAAAGCTTGAACCTGCACCCTTAAATATGTCCCTATGTATGATAAACCACCGAATTCTGTACTTCACAGAACATGCTCAAAATACTACTTGAGAAGGGAAACTAAGAGAAAAAAATGAATGCAGAAACATAGTGTAAGCAATAGGTGAAACTGCTGCATAGTATTTCTTGCAGATGAGGGATTGCCTCAGATTTGCTACAGTTTCAAGGACACCGGAAAAAATGAATAACATTTTTTAAAGAACTGCAAATGGAAAGACCTACTGTAAATCAGTAATGAATTAGAAATGTATGTAAATGGGAACATTTGTGGAAAACAGATTATGCAGAAGCATCTTAGACAGGTAGTTTTCTAATTTATTTTACGTGGCCATTTGAATATATTTTAATACATCAAGCTATTTTAGCTTCACACTCTTTTTGATATAAACCTGTAAAGGGGAGGAGGTAAATTTTGAAATACTAGGATATCTCTAGGTGATTTTGCAAGGCTTTACAATTCCTAGTACTATAAAGTAAAAAAACTAACCAGAATTTCTCCACTTCACTGTAGATTATATACCTAAAAAGATGTTTAATATAATGATCAGAAGTGAATTTTTATGTTCAATGTATGGGGAGAAAAGCGGGAATTACTAATTTTTTTAAATAAATCATCAAAATTTTATTATTTTAAAATTGCCTCCAGGAAGGAGAGTCCTAGCAATACAACTCAAACCATTTTGCTGTTATACTGTTTCTGCTCCTTAATAAACATGGTAAATTGAGGCAAAAAAGAGCATTACAGGCAGGCAGTTGATATATAGTATTAACATTAGATCCACCTCATTAAATTCTGTGATTGTGAGGCATGCCAACTGCGGCAATAAAATTCTCAAAGCACTCTTTGTGTATGTCTTTTTACCATCATTTTCAATTAGTAGATGTCAGTGCTTTTCTTTTAAAGGCCCTACACATTGTATCTCTGCCTACTAATATTTAAGAACTGTATTCCTTCTTTACTTTATCTTAATTAACTTAGTTGGGAAATATTTTCACACTCTTATTTGGAAGATCTTAAACCAGAAGTTCATATATGTAGCGACGCATTTCCAAGATATTGGCTGTGTCTTTAATTAGTTGCATGTTTATGTTTTACTGCTTTTGTTTTACAAACTGATATTAAAGATAGTTATGTTTGATTATTTTAATATAAAGGGACTAATTGCATTTAGCAATTTTAATCATGTGAAATAGTTCTAAATCTTCTTGGCCGTTACAGCTGGGAACGTGGATTGGTTTTACTATCATGACTCAGTGCGTTCCAGGTGAATAGCATTCTTGGTTTTAAAATTTTGGGGTATTTACTCTCAGTAGAATATTTTGTAATGTTAATGACCTTTTCTCTCTCTTGCAGTGGGATTGTTCACCTTGCTGTGTTTCATTCAGATGACGGTCTGGGCAAAGGACAAACACTGCACTTATATACGAGAGTTTAAGGACTACCCTAGTTTTAGAATGTCCATCATTCCTTTCTTATTATAAGAACAATGGTTTTTTTTCCCCCTTTCTGAATTATAAGCAGCAAAATGGATGGGCATCTTAAGAAGACTGTTGGCAATGGAGCCAAGATATGAAAATAATTTAGACTGATTATTTCAGATGCATGTTAATACTGTGCTACAGTGAGAGGGGCTCACAATATGCAGGTTTTAGCATTGACTTCACTTTTTTTTTTTCATCTTATTGCCTTAAGGGTCATGAAACACATTCATATTTTATTGCAGTTTGATCCGCCAAGGTAACAGATAAGTAGATGGTTTTGATGCTTCTCTGGGTTAGACTCCGAGAAAAAAAAAATCATGAGCATCCATACTGCATCCAAAAGAGAAAACAAGGTTGCATCTGGTATAAGATGCTTGCTATAGCAAGCAGTATAGGTCGTTTATGGGAAACCTCTAGCCTACAGGCCTAATCTGGTTTATGAGGCCAGCATGTTACAGCCTGCGGACCTTGGCCTTAATCTAACCTGCACTGAAACCTGTCTCAATCCCCCAAGGGCCCCTCTCATCACTGCCCTGCTGATTGGAAGCACACCCAGTGCATGGCTTTCCCAGGGAATTCTCACTATAGACAGATCGTCTAAGAGTTGCCTTTTGCTTCCCCTCAAAATGGAGGATCTACAGCAGCCCCAGTCAGGTTCTCCCTGTACTGTATTTCTTTTGATTGGGTAATGTGCACACTTGACATTGGCATCTGTTCCTAACCACAATGGCGCCAAAGTGACTTATCAAAATCTTCATGCTTGCATAGTAACATCCCACAAAATACATAGAGAACGAGTTTACATTGCAAGGCACATTTCTTCACAGTTGTCCTATTCTTTATAGATAGCAATATATACTGGACAATTAGAAGAGCGACTTGTGGAGAATGCACAACGGAAAGTGTTCCATGAGATTTATGAGTCCCTCCATTAGTCCTGAATGGAGAACACTATGTTTCCCCATTCTCATTCTGCATAGAAAAGGAGCAGAGTTTATTTTAAACTCTACTACATCCTGAAATTATAACCCATCGGGCCAAAGAGATTCAGACCAAGACTGGATCCAATTCCCAACCCAGGTTTAGAACATGGTACACAGAACTCGAGTAGGATCACAAGGAAAGGAAGCAGTCAATACACTAAGAATAATTATCTGATGGAGCCATCTGGTGACCCTACCAATAAGCTACTCAGAATTGCTTATGATTGAGGTACAATTAAGCTTAGTAAAATAAATAGAAACATAAGTTTCTGTGGAGATTGCCTATCCAAATATCCCCAATAAAAATAGACCTTGGGTTGTCGGGAATTGGGACCGGGATTGCTGTCGCTGAGCAATGTAGTCATAAAGTATGACATGCATGGCCTCATTGCTAAGCAATCCCAGGCACCCCGTGTTGCCATCAGAACTCCAGGATGGGTGGGTCATTAAGCAGGAGTTTCAAGTAAGGAGCTTGGGATGCCACAGGTGCTAGCACAGCCTATGTATGAGTTGGGGGAAGGGGTGCTACAATGGAGCACAAGTGCAGGGAGGCTGAAGTAAGGAGAGGAGAGTATGATACGTGGCACAGCAAGGCCGGGTTGGGGGGGGGGGGGCAACATCAGCAACTTGCAACCTTCTCTGCCAGCTTTCCCATTGACTTTGCTTTGCATGCAACATAGTTTCATTTTAATGTATGCCAATTAGTGTACATTAAAAGTAACAATATTCTAGTCCTATCCTATCCTTGTGGGAAAGTAGCAGGGAAGGTCGCAAATGGAAATCACATGACTGCAAGATGCTGCAACTGTTGTAAGTTGCAAGCTGCTTGCCAAGATTATGATCTGCTTGTTCAGATCATAATCATATGGCCATGTGGACACTGCAATAGCTGGAACTTTGATGACCGTTTATAAATGCACATCTAATGCTGTCACAACTTCGGTTGCTGAACAAGTAGTCTTGGCAAGCAAAGCTACCAATAAAAATAAAAGTGAAGGTAACAAAATAGATAAGGCAATGGATATTTACCCAATCTTTGGCATGTTCTGTCTTCATGAAGCCCTATTAGATAGGGGGTGCATTCCCTACATTAACTTCACCACATCCTGCAAGCTGGTGCTTTCTCATGCTTGGAAAGGCTTATGTTTATACTTCAGTTCTGTGCACACTTATTTGACTGTAAGTCTTACTGGTGTGACTTACTTTTAAGTAAACAAGCATAGCAGCAGGTTACCTATAGACTGCTGTCCTCCAGCCTTATGCCTGGATGCAAGGAAATATTAAACAATCCTGCATTATATTTTTCCCTAAAACGCCCCATGTATTTTTTTTTTAAATGTGTGCAAAATTGTATCAAGAAATCAGTACAATGTTGTCTTAAATTTTTAAGAAGTCTGTAGCAACAAAGGAACCTGGGATGTTTCAGATTTATTTCTCTAGAAATAATGTACATTTTTCAGCTATTTGTAAAGAGATAATATGTAATAAACTGAAACTTTTATTTTAAACTTGGTTGAAATTACTGTGTGACTAGAACACCCACTGCAGTGAGTGGCCAAATTTTGGTATTTTATTACCCAGAAAAGCAATATGCTCCATCATATCAATGATATGTAAAAATTTAAAAAATACCCCAACTTCACACATAGAAACTCTAAAGTCTTTGTACAGCACTCAATACTTCTGGGAAGGTAGTTTGGAAATCAGTTGTAAATAGCCCTTGACTTATGGCTGGTCACTTTTGACCGTTCAAAGTTGCAATGGACCCTCCCCCAAAACTGCTTATGAACCTTTTGTGCTTCTAACTTGAGGACTAGCTGTAATTATTTTTCTACTAAATATTCAATTGTTCTATAAAACTCATTAAACAGACATGAGTTTATGGATGCCTTGTTAGTCCAACTTAAGTAAAGAAACCTTGAGCTGCTGTCTTGCCAGTAGTGGATGTCCTGTTTCTGAAGATATTCTGAAGGATAGCAAAAGTTTTTGCCTTTCTTTTACATAAGAGCCACTTCAAGGCTGTGAATTTGTTTTTGATGATGATGATGATGATGATGATTGTTATTATTATTATTATAGCTGTGCACTCCAGTAGACTCTTGAGTGGCAGTAACTGTTGCTTTGAAATATATGCCACCACAATAGTAGCAATAGCACTTACACTTATATACCACTTCACAGTGCTTTACAGTCCTCTCTAAGCAGTTTATAGAGTCAGCATATTGTCCCCCAACAATCTGGGTCCTCATTTTACTGATCTCAGAAGGCTGAGGTCAACCTTGAACTGGTGAGACTTGAACTGCCGAAGTGCTGGCAATTGGCAGTCAGCAGAAGTAGCCTGCAGCAGAACTGCATTCTAACCACTGCGCCAGTGATGGATTGCCCCCGGTTTGGACCGGTTCTATAGAACCGGTAGTAAAACCGGAGGGAGGTTCCGCCCGACCCCAACATCATCAGAATGCTTCTGCGCATGCGCAGAAGAGTACATGCGCGAGCAAAGCTCTCTCGCACGCGGCCCCATTGCGAACCGATAGTAAAGATAAGTAGAACCCTGCACTGCGCCACCTCAGCTCAGTAGCTGCTGTTTTAAAGATTTGAACTATTCAAAGTGGGTCTTGCATAATGTTTGTCCTGAATAAAAATGGTCAGAATACCATAAACTAAGATACTGAAAAATTAAAACTTTCCCATTCCTCCATAACATTTGGCCATTACATAGCACGCAGTGTGGGCTATTCTCAGCCATAAGCAATACATCTGTCAGATTAGAATTCACTGCCCTCATTCTGGTTCTTACTAAAAATCCGTAATGTTACTCCACTTTCTTTAAAGTTTGGAAGATTTCTGTCAGTCTGGTCTTCAGCAACTGGAAATACAGCTTTTATTTGCTTATGTGCCGATAGACAACAGGAGTCACTTTCATCTCTCTATTAGCTCCAGCTGCACGAGGGTGTAGAGGAATCTCCTCATCCTCCATCTGCTGTTTAGCAAAATTCACAAAAACCTGTGGGAGAAAAGCAGAGAAATGTACAGCAAGAACTACCCTAGGAAGCCAAGTTCTGGTAGAAATTGGGATTATAATATATATTGGGATTATATATATACAAAAGGCCAGGGTTAATAAGATTTGGGTGAAAAAAAAATCTTCCCCCAGTGATTTTCGTTCACAGGCTGATCTGGCAGAAGTAGTAGTATGCTAACTTAGGGTCATTTTGAAAGTTGACACACTTAACAAAACTTTTTTTCTGAAAACAAAATATGTTTTATTATTTATTTATTTGTTTGTTTGTTTAAATTTATATGGCAGCCTTCTCATGATTACTCTAGGTGGCTTACAGAAAATAGAAACACAATGCAGAAGGAATAAAAATCAGAAAATAATCAGAAAATAATAAAATAACCCCCCACCACCCCCTTGGCAACAACATACACTCATATCAGCCATTTAATTGGCTCCATTCCACTCTGGGATCCCACATCCCACATCTCCAGGGCCAGTATAATTTCTGGAGGGATGAAGTTCCAGAAGGAGGGAGCCACCATGGAGAAGGACTTCTTCTGGGTGCCACAGGATGTACTTCCTTAGGGGCAGGACTGCAACACTCCTTGCCTTTATAAATCTGCATTAAATCCATACCAAGGGGGTATAAGCAGCAATGGATCACTATTCTACAGAGACAGAAAAATCTGAAACCAAACCAAACCATGATTATCGTGAAATTCCTCTGCAACTACAAAAAATGTTTAAAACGTAAGTGCTGCTGAAATGTCAATTGTCCCACTGGATGTGATTCAACTGCACTTTTAAATAAATGAACTTCTGCCCCAAAGTGGGAAACTGAATTACCCCAGTTTCTAATATATAGTACTGAAATAGTTTCTGTAGATAGGCTGTGGAAGATTTCCATTTTCAGAATAATTTCATTTACCTGATCTAGAGTAGTTTGTGAGATAGAGTATTCTTCAATATTTAGGTTCTCTTTGTTGGAGAGAATCAACCTAAAGATCTTGGCCAGTGAGTAGGTACATATTTGGTACTGCAGCATGTTATAGTGCTTTTCTCTCTGTATCCCTCTTGGAAAGTTCTGGCACATGAATTGTTCTACTTGGTTGAGATCTGGAAGTAAGCCAAGTTTAGGCGCCTTGATTTTCATGGTAACAATGTAGCCATCTCCATATCTGTAAGATATCCATGGTTCATTAAGTTATAAGCCTGTGCAGTAATATTCACGTTTATTTTATGAGAAACTTCATAAAGGAAGCACATAATTATTAAATTACATCCTTTCATAAATCCTTAACCATGAACATGAGATACCAATCTTCAGCTTACTTGTATTTGAGATCCTGGATGGTGCCCAGACATTTGAAGGTGCCTTTAGCCATGATAGCTATGCGTGTACAGAGCGCCTCACATTCTTCCATGCTTATAAAATGAGAAACACATTGCACTTTACATTTAACATACAAAACAAGAATCTGATTTCAACAGATGGATCCCCTATGGGGATAAAGAATTGATAATGCTGGCAGTCATCAATCTTTACATTTTATTTTATTCACATTTTAGCATTTACAAAGCTTTTTAACAAGCTTCTGCTATACATTCACACTATCTCATAGAATGTATATGCTGTTGTCTTTCATTTGGAGCATTCTCATGTTTAACCATCACCATTCTTTCTCAATGTTTTGTTCTGCATAGCTGTTTTTTTTTTAATGACAAATAAAAAGTAAGTGCAAGTCACCTGCAAGACTTCTAGAGCAGGGGTCTCCAACCTTGGCAAATTTAAGCCTGGAGGACTTCAACTAGGGTCTAAAGCACCCTGTTATTAACACCAGCTGCCTGCAATTATTGCAGGTTCGAATCTCACCAGGCTCAAGGTTGACTCAGCCTTCCATCCTTTCTAAGGTAGGTAAATTGAGTACCCAGTTTGTGGGGGCAATAAGCTGACTTTGTATAAATATACAAAAGTATGAAGGCTATTGCTTAGCGCATTGTAAGGCGCCCTGAGTCTCCGGAGAAGGGCGGCATATAAATCAAATTTAAAAAAAAAAAAACTCCCAGAATTCCCCAGCCAGGTTTAAGCCTGGATGAGCTGAAGTCCTCCAGGCTTAAAGTTGCCAAGGTTGGAGACCCCCTGTTCTAAAGCAGTAGTCACCAACTGGTGGTCTGTGGATCACTGGTGGTCTGCGAGAAAATTTTGGTGGTCTGTAGAAAAAGTATTTGCATTTTTTTATATTGCACTAAATCAGGGGTCCTCAAATTATGGCCCCTGGGCCAGATACATGCAATGAACGTTTGCATTGCTGCAGAGAGTTTCCCTCTTTGAGGTCTTTTTGTGTGGGTCGGAGAGGGGAAGAAATTCTGACTTGGGGTCTGCTTCAGCCTCCTGGTGTGGGGCTTTGGGAGAAGGCTAGAGGGAACTGCTGCTGGTGGCAAGGAGCTGGAGGGCCTTGTTCCAGTAGGACTGCATCATGGCCTGGAACTGGCTGACCATCTCAGCCTGCTGAGCATCCAGGCACCAGTACCTGGCCTTGCACTCCTGCAGGTCTTCCCTCTGCTTGGAAAGCCTATGCTCATAGTCCGCAGTGAGGTGCTTCTACTGAGCCTCCTTCTTGGTCAGATCCAATTTGAACTGAGCCAGATGTTTTGCCAAGTCTTTCTCCTGGTGGCTGCTTAGCTCCAACAACTGCTTCCTGTTGAGGCCCTAAGGAGCCCAGGAGGGGAGGCGAGGAGTGGCTGGCAGGGGAGTGTGAGTAGTGGCAGGTGAGGCGCCCCTCAATGTGAGTGACATCGAGTTGGCCACGCCCGTCCAGTCACATGACTACCTAGCCATGCCCACCCAGCCGGTCATTAAGCAGATAATATTAATAGTCCGTGAGATTTAAAAGTATGAATTTAATGGTCCTTGAGGTCCAAAAGATTGGGGGCCACTGTTCCAGAGGACAGTCAAGGCATTTGCTAAGACTGAAACACCTGTATTCTCCAAGTATGAGGCAGCCATTTCCCAAAGCTTTGGGGGTTGCTACTAGACCAATTTTCTGATACTCTAAAGTGATATGAAGATAATATTTTCTCTGCTGCCTCGTACAATGGATTAAAAACAAAATGGAGAGTAGGTACACTCCCAACTTAAACAAACCGAAATAAAATTGCTGTCACTGTATAATTTATGGACCTCTCTGAAGCCATTTTAGCAAAACCTAAAATCTAAAGATTTATAGGGCAGGTGGGAATAATTAAACATTATCATCGGGACCCCAAATTGTAATTTTGAAAAAGTAAAATAAGAAGATAGTAGAGTATTATTGTAATGCACACTGGGATGGGCCCAGACAAACTGGAGTTCAATTCCCCCATTCCTCTATCAAACTAATTCAATGACCTGAACCAGCCATTATCTCCCAGCTTATTCTATCTCAGCAGGCGTGCTGTGAGGATAAAATGCCAGGACACAGTAATTCCTTAAAGGAAGGGCAGAATCAAGGGGCTTAGGACTCTCCTTGCCTTTTTTTTTTTTAAATTTGATTTATATGCCGCCCTTCTCCGGAGACTCAGGGCGGCTTACAGTGCGTTAAGCAATAGCCTTCATACTTTTGTATATTTATACAAAGTCAGCTTATTGCCCCCACAATCTGGGTCCTCAATTTACCTACCTTAGAAAGGATGGAAGGCTGAGTCAACCTTGAGCCTGGTAAGATTCGAACCTGCAATAATTGCAGGCAGCTGGTATTAATAACAGGGTGCTTTAAACCACTGTACTACCAAGGCTCTTAATTTACTTAAGAAAGTGAAGGGGGAAAGGTAGGCTTTTCCTTGACATGGGAATTTCCCAGCTAAAATCTGAAGTGGAGGAAATGCATCTGAATGAGCTGTGAGTGCTAGCCAGGATGTACAATTCAATTTATCTTGATGGGAGCAGGACTTACATTACCTGTGGGAGGTAAGAACCACAGCTCTTCCATCTCTGATCACAGTGAAGATCGAGTTCCATAAGAAGCGTCGGGACTGAGGGTCCATTCCTGTAGTTGGTTCATCCTATGAGAACAGGAATATAGCCAGCTAGTAAGTTTTCTCAAGAACAGATGGTGAAGCAGTCCCCACCCTTGTAAAAAAAAAAAAAAGTAATATTCTCAGAGTTCCGGTTATTTATTTGTATCCCACCTTTATTATTTTTACAAATAACTCAAGGCAATGAACATATCCAACACAATTTCCTCCTTTGGGCGTTTTACAGGCTTACTCTTGTGTGTGCTAAAACGTAACTTTTTCAAGGTCTGGATGTTACGTGTCTCATCTTTCAGGAGAAAAGGTGTACCTCAGCGATAAGAATTGTCTAAAATAGCATGACCTAGCTTAGCAGTGTCCATTGAGTAGAAAAGGAAAGACAAGTAAAAAAGACTATAACTATGTAACTATGGTGTAGGGCAGGGGTCCCCAAACATGGCAGCTTTAAGACTTGTGGACTTCAATTCCCAGAATTCTCCAGCCAGCATAGCTGCAAAGTTTGAAGACCTCTGGTGTAGGGGAAGGACAGGCAAAGCCTAAGGGTGGAGTCAAGAGCGGAATCAGCCTAGAGTTGATACATTCCTACAAGCGATTTAGGTCCAGCTACTCTTGAATTCTGTTGACTTTTATTTAGTGTCTATTTAGTGCTGATAGCATGTGTATAAGCATGAGCAATAAATCATCACACCTAGAACTTAATGTGTGGTCCCGATTCTTTGCCCCAGACCTATAGTGGTAAGATAACGCTTTGGGTCCCAAAGGTTATTGAAGTGGATTTCTTCCTCAGTTTTCCAGAGCTGTTTTGGCAATTAATAGTTACCTTATCACAAAGCTACTTACTAGCAGGACTAAGGGAGGGCAACCTATCAGTGCAATAGCAGTGGAAAGTTTCCGCTTGGTGCCACCACTGTACGTTCCTGCCAACTGATCTGCATTTTGCGACAGACCAAGTTTCTGAATTCCCCACTCTGCCACCTGTGGGAAAAGAAATCAAGATCAGTAACAGAGTTGAAAGGGATCTTGGAGGTCATCTAGTCCAACCCCCTGCTCACGCAAGGAGACCTGTACTAGGGATTTGAACCACCAACCTTTCTGATCGACAAGCTCATCAACGTAAAATATTGTGGTTTTAATTCAGTCCGTTATAGGGATTTATAACTGGGAATCTCATCAAATGGCCTACCCCAATCTGGTATCAAAACTATAATGATTTCCACGAAGGATGGTCGTAATCTGGAGGACATCAGATTAAGGAAAGTAGTCATAAAGGATGCTTCAATGGGAAGCTCATGTCCTTTAGTATTATCAATCTCTGGTACGCCTTATGTACATGTTGAATTAATATCCTGTTCTGGTAATATTCCAGAGGAAAAAGAGCCAAAGGGAAATGGAAGAGGAGAAAGTCATAGTAGAAGGGACTAGAATGAAGCTGGAGCTGAAAACTAGAACTAACTTTGGAGGACTTCCAAATGATATTCACACAGATATGCATCTCACACATGATTTTAGGGATGCGATTGCCAAAATCCAATGGGCTTTGAAACAATTTATGTCTTTATTCTGGACACCCATGATACCACGTAATGGTGCCCACTATCTGAAAAAGTTGTTAATTCACCCACCAAGCCAGAAACGGTGGGGAGTTTCATGATCATGCTTAGCTAACCACAGACAAACCACATGATGGCTTAATGAGAACTCAGCCTCTGAGAAGGGTTTTACCATCTTGCAATGAGTGCTGAAGGACTTCAGCCCGTGCACTTCACACTGCTAATGCGAGATTCATAATTTTTATTTGTAGTGGTGGGCTGCCCCCGGTTTGCACCGGTTCTATAGAACTGATAGTAAAACAGGTGGGAGGCTCCGCCCACTGACCCCAACGTCATCAGAACGCTGCTGCGCAGGCGCAGAAGAACGTGCGTGCGTGCTCGCTTCACTCGCGTGCATGTGTGGCCCCATTGCAAACCGGCAGTAAAGGTGAGTAGAACCCACCCCCGATATGCGTGTACGAGATTTTCACGCTAACTGAAATGTATTGCCACAGCATTTACTGTACTCACCCCAATCTGATGCAACACCAACACCATGTATCTAACAGTCACTGTGAATACACAGTGGTATACTTTGAGATAGCTCCACTGCAAGCTTAAGCAAGAACAATTCCACTGCTTTAAGTTTCATGTGTGCACATTTGAAAATACACTCTGTAGACTGAAGAACCCGTTTTGTAGTTTGATTTCACCATGTGCAACACTGCTATGTAGAAACAGAAACAATAGCAGTGCAAGTGTGCAGAGCCAAAAGACAGTGCAATTTACATACAGGTAAGTGCACAGTATTTTTTCTTTAAAAGTTTAATGTGAATCAATACGATCTATTGTTCTAGCAGGAGCCATCTTTTTTTGTGTAGCTATCTTTAGATTTAGCCCAAAACACGCAAGGAAAATAAAAGAATCATCATTCCTACCCTCTCAACTTCAGCTTCTGGGACACCACGCAGACGGGCATAGAGAAACAAATGTTCCCTTCCTGTCAGAAGTTCATCAATAGCATCGAATTGTGGGCAATAGCCCATGTTTTGGTGAACATCCCAGATTTGGGTCAATATGCTAGCAAAAGTGAAAGTGGTAAAAGAAAAAAAAAGAAAAGAAAAATCTTTACAGAGCCAGATTTAATCAGCAGAGTAGCTTTAGAGAGAAAAAGTATCCTGCTAAAGTATAACAATAATTTATTAAATAAAACCTTGTAATTAATAGATTAAAGTAACACATTAAGTCATTGAATAGAATAAATCAAATTAAATCCCTGTTCGTTAAAGCTTGACTGATTATCCAAAATGGCCTTACATTAAAATAAAAATACAGGTTAAAATATTATTCACTTCTACCACATGATGAAATAAGACAACTAAACATACACCTTCTGGAAATAATGCGGATACAGAACTTTGTTCTTCCAACTGCACCGAATTATATCCTTTGCAAACAATACAAAGTTGAGTACACGCTAAATTTTAAATGATATTCTTATCCACTATAACGTTTCAAATCCTCGCTGTAGACTCATATCTGTGTAGGCAGAACAGCCAAGATGACATACAGACTATACATGCATGGGATGCTGTTGCCTTCCCACCAAAGTGCTACCTATTTATCTACTCGCACTTGCATGCTTTCAAACTGCTAGGTGGGCAGGAGCTGGAGCAAGTAATGGGAGTTCACTCAGTTGTGGAGCACTCAGATCTTGAACCTGAGCTGTTACACAGAGTAATAAGTATTTTCTCCATATCCCTAACAGGAAATAAGGACCTATTACTGGTTAGTAGATATAAAGAAACATCTGCGGATCTTTGAACTCAACTGTTCTGACATTTGTCAGGACTTACCTATGACCAACAACCACAGCATCTCCTGATGTTACTTTAATATCTCCAGTCAGCATTTTGAACGTTGTTGTCTTACCAGCACCATTCACACCCAAGAGACCAAAGCACTAAATTATAATTTAAGACATGCTGGTTACTTCTAGAGCTTTACAGGCAAAGAAATAATTCAAAATGCATTGCATAACTGAGACATAACCGACCTCTCCTCGACGAACACCAACACAGAGTCTGTCTACTGCTGGTATACGTCTTCCTGCATATATCTGGAATAAGAATTTTTTTGACAGAAACCCTCATGTGAAGACAGTTGAAGGACATGTATTATTTAAAGAGGAAAATGCTGCTTTCTCCAACTAGGCAGTCGCCAGATACTGTGGACTATTGTTCTTTTGCCCAGTTCCTGTTGTCATGATCATGGCTAATTGGAAGATACTAGTAACTGTATTACAAAGTATTGCTGTGGTCCGCCTGCAGCCTGCGGAACTGAGGCTGAGGAAGAACATGGGCCAGTTCTGGAGGCTGGGGAAGGCCCGGATGAGGGCTCTGCATTGGAGGCAGAGATGGGGCCAGGGCCATCAGGGAGTGATATGCGGATTTCGGAGCCTCCAGAAGCTGACAGTAGAGAGGCAGAGGAACAGGAGGAGCCTGTTCCTAGTGCACGTATGGGAAGAGCTGCCAGAAGGCAGGAGCAGATAAAGCAGAGAGGACAACTCGACTCAGGAGTAGGGCCAAGAGATGATTGGCCCCTCCCATAAGGCTTAAAAGAGCAGCAACGGCTCTTGGCCTCTTTGCCGGAAAACAACGTTGAGAGATTTGCTTTTGTTTCACTGTATTCATTTCTTGTTGGCGTCTTCTGCTTCTGAACTTTTGCCAAGAAAAGCCTTTGGCAGTTTGCCTAATTATCCCAAGGTCAGTGATAAACTGAGGAATGGTGTTTTGAAGAATTTGCTTTAATTTAGTTTGGACTATGCTGAGAATGATGTTAATTCTCAGCTGTTCTAATAAAGTCTGTTTGTTTTCAAACTGAATTTAATATTAACTACTTGGGCCTGGGTTACAACAAGTATCTGGAGAGCACTGATTGGAGAAAACCAGCACAACACAACAGAAAATAATATGCAAACAACCCGCCAAATTAAATATTCACTATTACAGATAGTCCTTGACTTACGACCAGTTATGGATCTCCGTAGGTATATTTATGACCCAGTACTGAAGTTCTGACAGTTGCCCCCTGTAGTCACATTTACAGCTGTTTGCAGTGTCCTGCAGTCACATGACAGCGTTTTATGATACACCCCCCCTCCCAAAAAAATGGCATCTGCTTCTAGTTTTCAGCAAAACTGGCACCATGGTGAATAATTGTTTTTTTTAACAACCATGACGTTCACTGAACAAATGCCACAAAAAAAGTTGTAAAATCTGATCTCACATGGTTGACCCGCTTTACAATTGCATGACTTATAACCTTAATGGACAGGAACCATTGTGGTTGTAAGTCGAGGACTACCTGTAATAGCAAGTCAAGATAAAAAAAGCTCTACAGACATGTGTTCGTTTATACATAATGAAGTATAACAGATACGTCTTCCAGAATATTGATTTTCATATAATATATGCAATGATATATTTATATAAATAGAGCCAGTGGTGTAGTGTTTAAGGTATCAGGCTAGAAACCAGGAGAGTGTGAGTTCTAGTCCTGCCACAGATGCAAAGCCAACTGAGTTGCCTTGGACCAGTCACTCTTTCTCAGTCCTAGGAAGGAGGCAATGGTAAACCACCTCTAAAAAAAACTTTGGCAAGAAAACTGCTGGGCTGATCTAGGCAATCTCTGAGAATCAGACACAATTGAATGAAATACCAGTATACACAGAGAGAGAGAGAGAGAGAGGGAGGGAGAGAGGGAGAGAGAGACCATTTTTGTTTTAATTTTCTCGGGATACCTGCAAACATATATACAAGGCAGAGTGCTGAAAAATCCCCAAATTGCAGACTTGTTTCCCAAGAAACTACAACCCTGTCCGTATTCAATGTTACAGCTGGAATGATTATCAATAAATAGCTCTATTTTGCAGGAATTTGGTTTGATCTTGTTTTAATCCTTCCCAGCCTTCATAACACTGAGGCACTGGCATAGGACTCCAGTGGCATTTCCCTCCTGGCTGTGTGAGATGCTGGCTTTGTTTGAAAGCTGAATCTCTTTTTTTTCCTCCCTGAAATTGGAGCAACCACAGTATTTTCTTTTGTAATTTCTTTTTTCTTCTGCACCTTTATAGAGCTGGAGGTAATTTCATTCTTGAATTGATAGGAACTCTTGACAGGTCACCCCTGAAGTGCCTCAAACAAGCAAATATTTCTTAATTTTTTTCCCAAGGCAAAGCTAAAGGACACAAATATTTTAGAATAACTCCTGAAAAATTACCTTAGTCAATTCCTGCAATTTCAAAATATAGTTTTGGCCACCTCCTTTCATTATTCGCTTTCTTTCTTCTGCAACGTCCTCATCTTCTTCCATAATAGGCCCCAGAGTATTTTTGAGAAACCTGAAAAACTCAGAATAAGTGAGTTTATTCAGCTTGTACTTGAAAAGCAGCCTAAAGGTAAAGGTATGAGCTAGTCATTCCCAACTCTAGGGGGCGGTGCTCATCTCCGTTTCAAAGCTGAAGAACCAGTGCCGTCTGAAGACGTCTCCGTGGTCATGTGGCCGGCATGACTAAACACCAAAGGCACACAGAACGTTGTTACCTTCCCACTAAAGGTGGTCCCTATTTTTCTACTTGCATTTTTTACATGCTTTTGAACTGCTAGGTTGCAGAAGCTGGGACAAGTAAGGGGAGCTCACCCCGTTATGCGGCACTAGGGATTTGCACCGCTGAACTGCCGACCCTTCAGTCGACAAGCTCAGCGTCTTAGCCAATGAGTCACCGCATCCCTTGAAAAGCAGCCTATATGGATCCCATTTTCATGGCAGATGTAAGCCCTAGCACCTCCCACCCCAACAATATTTATTAACTCTCTAAAACAAATTTCAGTACAAAACCTCTGAAGCCAGGAGTTTTCCCACCTACCATCTTGTAGACAAGAAACTGTGTTGTAAAAGAAGATTCAGAATGAAATAGACCACACCCTGCACTGCCAGAGCTAGCATGTATTTTCCAGCAAAATTCCAGTACAATGGATTCGAGACACGTTCTTCTCCTTTAGAATGAAACCAACAAAAATCAGTTTAAATGGCCCAACGATAAAATATAGTTTTTCAGAAACAGAGAATTTCCACCTCCTGTCATCAACTGTTCAGATCCAATTCATGTAATCGGAGATCAGGAACTGAGTTAGCCTGCCACACACCACTGATTTAAACATATATACTTCTCTCTGCCAAGAAGATGTATCAGATAAAAGATTATTGTTTTTGATATGAAAATATCAAATTGGCATTTGCATGTGGGTTTTTTTTAAAACAAGGGATGCCAAAGCAGGAGAGTGGATCCATTCTGGTTAGATTTTAAAGAACCATTTCTTCTGATTCTCCTCTTTATCTGTCTGGATATCTTTTTAATGTACATCCAGTGGTCTAGAATAGGCTGCCAGGACAAAAGCAGGACAGAAGATGGGGAAAGGAGATGCGTAGACAACCAAGCTGTGCAACATCTTCTGCTGCAGGAATTTATCTCTGAGGCTGGATACTGCCAGGCAAAGGGGTGCTTGTTCCGGAATAATCTCAGAACCAGATTTTAGGTCTATCCATCCGTCAAAGCTCTGAGGAACCGACTCACCCCAATGGGATTGGCCCATCCCACTCGCTCTAGCAGAAGAGCCCTATGTTGTATCCTGTCTGCCCAAGAATTTTGGCTCCAGAAGAAGAGTCTTTTCTGCTGTGACCCCACCCTCTGTAATATTCTCCTCTGGAGCTGAGACCTGCTCCCCCCCCTCCACTGGCCTTCCAGAATAGCCTGGCTTTGCCCGTTCACTTGGGCTCCTGATAGGGCCCTCCTACATTTGGGGTGGTTAATAGGGAGAAGAAAAGATCCCCATCCTTATGTCACTTGTTCTCTTAGTTCTTGGTTTCTTATGTAATCCTATTAATTGTAATCATTTTGCTTTTTTTTTTTTTTTTACCTTTCTATCGTATTGTAAGTTGCCCAGAATCACTGTAACAGTGAGGTGGGCAGCATATCAGTTTAATAAATAAAAATAAAGATTCGCCTCTTCTTTTAGGGAGGACAATTGGTGGTTGTTTTCCCCCTCTGGCAAGGGACACTAAAGAAATTGGTTGCTTTCTTTAAATTATCCTGTGTGAATCTGTGAAGACAGTGCCAGTTGGTGGCCTCATTACTGAGGCAGAATCACACTCAGCAATGAAGGCAGAGTACGCCAGCATAATTTTGTGCCAACTCATGGACTGCAGGAAAGGAAATTAACATGGGGAGGCAAAAAAAAACCCAAGACAAGGGTCTTTCTGGAGTTAGCCTTGAATATTTTATTTCTTAATCTAGATAGGGATTAAGTTGATAAGGATGTTAATGCATCCTTAAGCTAGGGAAAGAAAAATATTTAATTGCGCTTTAATTGCACATTTAAGTGCAATTAAATGTGCGGAAGAAGAATAAAACGGTATACTTAAGCAAGCCACTAATATTCTACCATCTCTTTCTATTTGAAGGGATCAAATGTCAAGAATGTTTGATTATTGATATTCAATATTAAAGGCCTCTTGTATATGTTGTCATGATTGCAGGTATGGAAGAAGTTGTGTAAATATGCCAGGTTAGTAATGCTACAGATCTCACATGTCTCTCTCTAAATAATTCAGGAAACATCCACAGTTTTTTTTGCAATATTTCATTCAGAGTTGCTGACCAAGTCATTTCCCATTGAGGGGACATAATGCTATGGCCAGCTTCATCTCCCAGGATTTCTTCCCTAACCCCTCCCTTTGGCACTATTTGCTCCAAGGGGCAATTTGATCACTCATCCTGTAGAATGAGGACCCAGATTGTGGGGGCAATGAGCTGACTTTGTATAAATATACAAAAGTATGAAGGCTATTGCTTAACGCACTGTAAGCCGCCCTGAGTCTCCGGAGAAGGGCGGCATATAAATCAAATAAAAATAAAAATAAAATAAAGAATGGCTGGTTTTGGGGACTTCCCACTTTTGTTTTTTCTACAAGAAAAAAACAAACATAGTTGGGAAATAATCAACAGTGGCTCCGAGAGAAAGCCCATTCAGGGAGTGGTAAGGACAGTGGTGAGAAGATTATAGGTCTAAGGATGCTCACTTCCTGTCATTTGGGATACTGCTTATGTTGCTCCCCTCTGGGAGGAGGTTTGAAGTATTTCTAGAAGGACTACCAGATTCTGTAACAACTTTGTTCCCCATGTCATCCGTCTGGTAAACTCCCAAGATTCGTTTCTCTCGCCATGCATATGTATACATCTGAACTAGACTGTGTTGTTTCTCACAGTTTAATATAATATATGTGGGTATATGCATAATTTTGTATTTATTAATTTATTTTGTCGTGTTTATGTAGTGTATACTGGAGGTGGGTGACCCTTTGAGAGCTGTATGCAATAAAATTTCATTTCAATATATGCCAATTAGTGTACATTCAAAGTGACAATAAAGTTATTCTAAGTCTAACAGGATGATGGGATTCTCTCTGAGATAGAGGCAGCAACAGGGTTCATAGCAGATAGTTATACAGGGAAGGCTGAGGGCTGAGTGAAAATGTTTTCCCTCCCTGATCAAAGCATGGATAAAGTGCAGAAGATTCATCCTAGTAGCAGTTCATGACTGACTTCAGTATAGAGCATCCTAGAACAATCTCCCATCATTTGGTACTTACCAAAACGTGCATAGACATCAATCACAGCTTGGTTTATGGCTAGGTCAAGGAGTCCACGACCCAAGCAGAAATGAGGAAAGATCAAAAATATTTTTTTTAATGTTTTGTTGAATTCTAGGAGAGGCTGAAAAAGAAACACAGATGCTAGTCTTGCTCGAATTCACAAGATTATACATCCTGATTAATAACATATTTTAATGTGAAGATGTAACAATAGGAATTCAGGAAATCTGGATAGCAGAAAGGTTTTTTTCTCCTGAGAAAAGGAACATGATGGAACCTATAAAAGAGATTTCCTCATTTTGCAACATCTCTGTATAATTTTCCATAATATCTGATTATGTTATGCTGGAACATTTAGACACAGTGCAAAGGTTCGTGAATATCAAATGTTTTCTGATATTTTCCATTGCAGCAGCTGCTCCTTTTAAACCCTCATTATCTCTTAAAGCTTATGAAGCATATATTGAACCATGTCCTGACATAATGGAGCATAGCTAATGTATGGTACTCTCATTACAATTGAGCCTAAGAAAAGTCACTCACCGCATTATTTTCAAAGAGGTCCAGAATAAATGTAATGGCACTGGTGTTAATACCAATGAAGAGATTAACGCAAGACAAGACAACATAGGCAGTGCTGGGGACGCTAAAATAGCGGGATGCAGGGTACATCATAGGAATTATGGCCCATCTGTATACAGAACAATGAGAAACAAAAATGGTATAATCCAATTAATCAAAATATAGTCATAGGTCCCACTCCCCAAGGGTGGTATAATAAACAATAACGTGGTTCAATGATGAATGAAATATGGCTATGTTGTTACAGGCTTTTGTTTTAATAAAACAAAAAAAAGCCATTTTGTTATTTGTCTGCATAAAGATTCATCCTTCCAGTGCCCGTTTATTATTCAGGCCAGCTGACAAGGAACATTTGATACCATTCAAAAGAGCAACAACTTTACAAAAAGGGTTGTTTATTCCTTTATTTGTACACTTATTCAATTTATGTGGTTGCTCATTTGCTATGTGACTTCGGGCAGCTAGCTAGCAACCAGCTAAAAACATCAACAATATAAGACCATGTCATACCAGAGCGAAGCTCATATACCCATAAGTAACAGAGCTTATAATCAACTGGCCACATAAATTACTTGAAGCCAGCTCACCTAACTTACTGAGCCTGGAAGAGCTCTTCCCTCCAGAGGAAGAGCTCTTCCCTTCCTCTGGGAAGAGCCAATGCTGAAGGGAAGGCTTTATCAAAAATAGGTAGAATTAGGGTTATCTGATTTGGTTTTCTCGTCATGTACATGTATTCATCCGGACTAGACTGTATTGTTTCTTGTGTCATATAATATATGTGGGTATATACATAACTTTGTATTTATTTGTTGGTTTATTTGTTTATTTTGTCATGTTTATGTAGTGTATATTAGAGGTGGTGACCCTTTGGGAGCTGTATGCAATGAACATTTATTTTAATGTATGCCAATTAGTGTACATTCAAAGCAACAATAAAGTATCCTACCCTACCCTACCCTATCCTGTTATTCCACAGGTTACAGTGGCAGAGAAAGCCCACTTTTTGGATCCCATCAGATGACACTGTTTAATAGAAAGTATCCAGAGCATGCCTACCCTGGCAGATTGTGTAGCATGGGCACAATTAGAGACAAATAGCAAATGACCCAGCACTATGCCATGAAGGGTTTTATAGATGAAAAGTAATACCTTGAACTACCTATAGAAACTAAGAATTAGTGCATCTTGCTAAGTAGTAATTTCATATGGTAGAGCAAAATGCTCCCATAACTACCTGTATCACAATATTCAGTGTAGCTTCTAAATAAATTGGAATTTTGTATTAAGCTTGACCGCCCAGAGAATGTTGTAAAGTCTTATGGGGCCATATGTAAATCTAGGTGCGTTTGGGCATGCAGAATTCATTGAATAATTCAGTTGACAGATGGCCAAGACATGAATAACTGTAAGCGAGGCCTCCTGATCTAGAAATGGTTACAACTGATGCACAAAATGGTTTTGAGCAGGAACTAAGAGTCTAGAGGATCCCCACATTGGATACCAATGTTGTATGGGGAAGTGGCAACCCAGGTAGAAGTAATGAAAGAAAGACCCCAGTATGGTCCCCATTCACTCAATCTTGTTAACAGGTGAATCTAAGCCTGTTCTTTCCCATCCAGATCTCTACAACTTCCAGTCAATGAAAGAAAACCTTGAGGGCATTACTTCTTATGTCCAGGATAGAAATGTATACCTGGGTATCAGAGGTGGGTTTCAACAGGTTCTGACCAGTTCTGGAAAACCGGTAGCAAAAATTTTGAGTAGTTCGGAGAACCGGTAAATACCACCTCTGACTGGCCCCGCCCCCATCTATTCTCTGCCTCCTGAGTCCCAGCTGATCGGGGCGAAATGGGGATTTTGCAGTAACCTTCCCCTGGAGTGGGGAGGGAATGGAGATTTTACAGTATCCTTCCCCTGCCACGCCCACAAAGCCATGCCCACAAAGCCATGCCACGCCCACAAAGCCACACCCATAGAACCCGTAGTAAAAAATTTTGAGACCCACCATTGCTGGGTATCATCAGCATACCTAATCCCATGCTCACCCAATGGTTTCACAAGGTGATTAAAAAGGAGTGGGGAGAGAGTTGAGTTCTGGGAAACTTTACAAAGCTTGGGAAACATGAAGAGGGGCATTATAGAGTAAACACAGATAGGTAAGAAGATGATGCATTACACAATTATTACCAACTGCCTTCTTCAGCGACCATTATAATAATACAGTAGTACAATAGTCATGTGATGTACTTAATAACCCACGGAGGTTCCCTTAACGATCGCAGCAGAATTGAACTGCTGAAATTAAAACTGGCACAGGCACCAAGTTGCCGGTTCCCCTCATTGCAGAAGGTTAAGTGAGAACTATTTGTAATGTTTTTATAAGCAATTAACCAAACTTTGAATTATTCTAGGAAATAAGCAGGCAAACTGTAGAGTTTTGCAGAATTGATGTAATATGGTAAAAAAAAAAAGGTTTATTGAACATGTACTTTAATATTTGTTTCATTTCACATATTTAATGAGACGTCTATATAACTTACCCATATAACAATAGCAATATTATAAGTGCAGGAAGATTGGTTGGTGATGTGTATGCTTTCTTTTTGAAACTCATGAATATCGCCACCACTAAGCCAGCACTCATTATATAATTCACCTAGCGCAGAGGAAAAGAAAAATACAGTAAGTATTAAATTGAAGAGCTGTTAAGTAGTTTGCAGAGTAAGGGTGTACACATAAAACCGGTTGAGAGTAGTTATGAATAAGCACAGTCACCACACAGATACACTGAGTTGTGTTATAGTTTACTTTCAGGAAAAAATAAAGCATAGTTCAATAAACAGTCCAGGTCATACACATATAAATCAGGAAACAGCCTGATGACAGGCTAGGGATAATCCAATAACAAAGTCTTCATACCAGTTGTATTAGTCATTCACAGTAATCAGTTCTTCTGGATTTACAAACAGTACCAGACAGAGATATCAGAGAGCAAGAACAACAAAGAGAACAAGCCATATTTCTAGCTTCCTCTTAAGGACATTGGCAACAGAGCTAACCAATCAGGACACAGTTTGATGCAATACAGCAGTCTTAAAGCTATACAATACAATGCACTGCACTGCAAACATACATTGATGGTTTATATATTGCCAACCTAACAAGTTAGGTAATAGTCATATTCCTAACATCAGCTATCCAGAAAGATAGTAAGATAAATAAATAGAGATTAGCTTATTCTGTTTTACTTGATTTTTAAAAAACAATGTTATATTTAAAAAAAAATATGGCAGGAAGAAAAACTTGTGGAAAGCTACATGCACCGTAATTGCCAACAGCATGATTATTGTCCATACTGGTGAGAAGCATCTGGTTGAAAAAATATATAAAGGGAAGCAGAATAACTCACTATGTCCCAAAGGAAGTTGGTGAACCAGTAAACAAAAAGGCTCACACCACTGACAAACTGGAGATGCTTGGCTTTTGTCACTTGTTCTTGGATCAGATATAAGACAAAGCTTGCTGGGATGAAAGACATGGCAAAGATCACACAGATGGAAACAACTGCATCTATTGAGGTGGTCAGCCTGTAATGAGACATGTCAAGGACAGCCAATAAGCCAGAACCAAAAGCCGCAAAAGTTACTTCTTGTTAGGTTCACATTTCACCACAAGGTTGACATTAGACATGGTTGATTGTACACCCACCACTGAAGACAACAGTCCCAGTTCTCCTATGGTTCTGACAGAATCTACTAGTGCTAAACTTTTACTATGGCTGCATTGTTGAGTTTTTCTCCTGCTTCATTTTACTGGTGGAGAAAGGAATCTGAACTGGTTGTGACTTGGTAAAAGAAATATTGGGCTGCTGTTGCAGAGGCAACCCTACATTTCCCATCACTCATTCGTTTATTGTAAATTGTGTATAAATATAGCAGTTAATATAACTAGCTTGAGATTGTTTATTGTAAGGGTCTAATTTTGTGTGATGTTCAATATGCACTTTTAAAGTACTATTGTATAAATATTTTTAGCTTGCCGACAAGACATATTTTTACTAATAAAGAATATTTGCAGCTCCGGGTTGACATGAGGGGTTCTTGGTGCTCTCTGAGCCTGCTTGTTACCTTGCAGACATTTCCTTACCAAACCAGTGTGGGAAGCCCCCTGCCCAGAAGAATGAAATAAATGAAAAAGGCAGAATAGTATATTTCCCTAAAGGAGAAATGGAGAAACATATTTTTAGAGGCAGAAAGCAGCCCCCAGTCTTTCCTAATACCCCACAGCAGATGCCAGCATTTAAGGAGATGAAGAGAAAGCCAACTATCAAGATGGCTCCATTCATAAGCATAGCAAATATTGCAGGCAAAAATCCATTCAAGACAGGATATTTTGAAACTCCTTGCAGCAAAGTTTGGCAGCTAACAAAAGCAGAATGGTAGGATTAGTACAGCAGCCCCTCAACCAAGATCCAGCACAGGACGAAAGCCAATAGCCATAATAGGAATTGCCCAATACCCTTTCAGAACATAAGCCCCTTCATTGTACAACCCTCCCCCACAGCAACATTTTATAAAAATCCTGGCACTCATGTAGCTAATTGTTAAGCTAACCCAGAACTGCACCCTGTCTTTGTGTGTGGTTCTGTTCATCATTAAAGTTTCTTTCTAATCAGCCATTTTATTTTATTCCCGGCTTGAACCTGAACCACATGGATTTTCCTTCTAATACCAGGTAACATCATCAGTGCTAGTAAGGAGTAAGACATATTTTTCTAAGCTTTAAGCTATGGTGTCCAGAATAAGGGAGGGAGTAGGAGGAATAGAATTAAAACTGCAATTGGAGTGAATTAGAATTTAAAAAGCAAGCAAATGTTACCTACACAGTGATTTCAGACAACTGATCCTTAGTGAGGTTCAGTGGATGGTTAATAGCAGTTATTCCATACTCCTCTGGATCCTTATTTTGTTGTAGATTGGCTCTCAGAATTGCATTGTTGGCGACATTGAGAAAACTGACCACCGCATGCCAGCCTTTATTGTTAAACCACACCTGGAAGAACAATGGAGAAGATTACACACTTCAGCCAGTCAGAATCCTTTAAAATTCTGATTTTATCAGGAACAAGCAACAGGTTGGTGCATGTTGCCTAACGGCTCATGCTGCTAATGACAGAAACTGAACAGTTTTCATATCTACTTTATTTATTATTATATGCACACTAGTACTATGGGTTTTTTCCCCCTTAACAAATCAGGGCTGATAGTTTCGTGCTTTCAAATTTTTTTCCTCTTGTTCCTATTCAGCATTTGCTTGTTCCTTGGAATTCAAGGAAAGTTGGAACTTTTTCCCAGCTTTTTTCCTTTCTCTCTGTCTTTACTCAATTTTTATATTTAAATAGGCAGAAATCAAAGTTTCTTTTTTCTTCTTTTTTTGGTTTGAGTAACAGCAGCAATGCATTAATGTGCATGAAGAGCAGGGGTGGGTTCTACTTACCTTTACTACCGGTTTGCAACGGGGCCGCGCGCACACTCTTCTGCGCAACCGATGTGCGACGGTGACGTCAGGGTCAGTGGGCGGGGCCACCCGCCGGTTTTACTACCGGTTCTATAGAACCGGTGCGAACCGGGGGCAACCCACCACTGATATAGAGGGAATGCTGAAGATGTTTTGCAGAAGTTTAATCACTGCAGTTCTGGATGTATAGTATCCTTCTTAGGGTTTCTAGGTTGTTTTTTAAATCTGGAACATATATAGGTAGTCCTCAATTTACAGCCACAATTGAGCCCAAAATTTCTGTTGCCAAGTGAAACTGTTAAGTGAATTACGTCTCATTTTACAACTTTTCTTGCCACAGTTGTTAAATGAATCACTGCAGTTATTAAGTTAGCCATATGGTTGTTGAGTGAGCCTGGCTTCCCCTGTTGACTTTGCTTGTAAGAAGGTCGCAAAAGGTGATCACATGACCCCGGGACACTGCAACCGTCATAAATGTGAGTCAGTTGCCAAGCATCTGAATTTTGATCATGCGACCATGG
Source organism: Ptyas mucosa (assembly GCA_012654045.1). Lineage (NCBI taxonomy): Eukaryota > Metazoa > Chordata > Lepidosauria > Squamata > Colubridae > Ptyas > Ptyas mucosa. The sequence continues at coordinate 47,933,027 of WNWU01000004.1, read as the reverse complement.
GGATGCTGCAACGGTTGTAAACTGTGAAAAATGGTCATAAGTCACTTTTTTCAGTGCCATTGTAACTTTGAATGGTCACTAAATGAACTGTTATAAGTTGAGTACATGGTGTTTTGCAATCTCAAGATGCATATAAGGTATGCGCTTTTCATGTTGTTGCTAATATAAAATAACTGTTTATTTGTTTGTTAGTATCATGGGATATTTAAAAAACTGGCTGGATCTAAGAGACTCATATCCTTCTAAATAGGCCTGCTGATCTGAGTGCAAATATCTAAACAAACATTACACGGAAGCAAAAAAAATTCTGTATCTCTTTGCTCCCATCTACTGATCATCCAGATATGATTGGCTTATATTAAAGAACAATTACAGAATTACAGCATATCCACTGAAGCTTTCTCTTACAGAAAGCTGCAATGGATATGTTTATACAAGCGGTACATACAACCGTAATGGAGCCAGCCCATTACAGTCATATGTCATGAGGGTCGTAAAATAGGTTGATTATGTGACCAAAAAAAATTTACCAACTTTTTTGGTAGTTGTTAAGTGAATGCAGTGAATCAATGGCTCACAGTGGGCTTGGTTTTACCGAAAACCAGAATTAAGAGCTGGTCACTGGATTATAACAAAATAATTTTACAGTACTATAAGGTTAAATTTAATTTTCAGTACTATACAATATTGCTGATTGTTGTTTGTTAACATCTGGAATAGTGTGTGTGTGTGTGTGTGTGTGTGTGTGTGTGTGTGAGAGAGAGAGAGAGAGAGAGAGAGAGAGAGAGAGAGATTGCAAAAAAGCACAAAAGGAAACTGAGTAATCCAAATCTAGAATAATGTGTGTGTGTCAGTGGTGGGTTGCTCCCGGTTCAGTCCGGTTCTATAGAACCAGTAATAAAACCGGAGGGAGGCTCCGCCCACCCGCCACGACATCATCATGGGTGATTTGCACATGTGCAGAAGCTTCTGTGCATGCGCAGAAGCGAGCGCGCTCCCGTTACGAACCGGTAGTAAAGGTAAGTGGAACCTACCCTTGGTGTGTGTGTATGCACATACATGTGTGTGCGTGAGAGAGGGGGATTGCAAAAAAACCACAAAAGGAAACTGAGTAATCCAAACAATTTGGGAAGGTTATTTTGTTTCATAGAATTGTTCACTTTCTTTTTTAGTTGTAATGTTATATTGCATATTTTTTACTTTTGTGCCTTTAAGTCACTATTGACTCCTGGTGATTGCCTGGAAAAGTCCTGCAATCTTTTTGGCAAAATTTTGGAAGTGGTTTGCCCCTGGCTTCTTCCTAGGACTGAGAATCTCCCAGCTGACTTTGTGCCCAAGGCAAGACTAGAATTCAAAGGGTCCTGGTTTCTAGGTACCTTAACCATTATACCACACTGGCTCTCATATTGTAGTAATATGCCTGCAAAAACAATTTTGGTAATTTGGTATCATACAATACAATGTTTTCATTTTACATAAATGAACATTCAAGGCAGTATTGGCACACCAATATGTTACATGTCCTCAAACTATCTGTAAATAATCCATATGGATAATGAGTCATATACTTTTCTTAAAATTGTTCTATTCACTCTTCCATTTCCTTACTAAAAAACAAACATCTCAATCAAATAATAACAAAAGTTATTATTCTCTTTAAATTAATGCTCCTTTACTGAACTTATTGTTCAGTGATCGAGTTATGCAAGATTTTAGGAAACTAAGTATTAAAATACCTTAATATTGTGTTCAGTTTCCATATATTTAAGAAAAGCTGACATTTCTTTAGCCGCAATCCTTGTTGTTTCACCCTAGACAGCAGAAAACAAAGGTTCAGAATTCCTTGTTTATATTTTACTGCTACAAGTACTAAAGAAATTGTTAGTTTTGGTGATAATCAAGTGACAAAGCAGATGCAAGAGTTCTTTCTTACCCCTGTTATATTCATCATTCGACCAACGTCCTTCATAAAATCAACAATTTGATCTCCGGTAATATGCAGTATTGGAAGTTTCCCTCCAATGGAAATTCCTCCATATCTATATACAAGATTACATAATCTTCAGTTCTATAAAGGCAAACCATACTCCACTTTTAATAGATAATGAACACAATAAAAGTTCCCTTCGAGTACCTCTCTCCCAAAAAGGAATGTGTCTATGGAGATTCTCAGTCCTCCAGGTCAAAGTTGTCTCCAAGGTGCTTTTTCAAAAGGCAACTGGACTGTTTTTATTGAGGAGGAAGAAGGCGTTTTGGTTCTCATCCAAGAAGCTTCATCTGAAGAAGTGAAACCTCGTCTTCTTCCTCAATAAAAAATTGTCCAGTTGCCTTTTCAAAAAACACCTTTGAGACAAAAAGGAATATGATTCTCATTGTTCATAGTGAATTGCACAAACCAAATAAATACAGAAAGCCCTCAGCTAATGACCCTGATCATAACTGGAAAGTCTGCTACTAAGCCAAGGGTCTGCAACCTTAAACACTCAAAGAGCCATTTGGACCCATTTCCCACAAAAAAGAAAACACCAAGAGCCACAAAACCCTTCCCGTGCCTAACTATTTCTTGAGCGGCCACAAAACTAGCATATGTAGTTGAATTAAACGTTCTCTTTTCTTCTGAAACGTTTCTTTTCTTGGATTTATCTATGGTTGGCCTACCGGGGGTTGAAAAATTCAATATATCGCGTGCCAGAGGATGTCGCACATTGGTGGTTGTGACACATATTTTGAATGACAGGGAGCCGCAGCAGAGGGGTGAAAGAGCCACATGCGGCTCCAGAGCCGCAGGTTGCTGACCCCTGTACTAAGCGAAGCAGTCACTAGGTGGGAAACCCCATGACTATGTTTCCGGGCTGGAAAGAAACAAGACTAGTCAATGTCACAGCTTTGGCTTGTTTGTTTACCTCTTAATTACTTGCTACTTAACTACTTGGAATGCTCAAATGCCTATAAGCTACTTGTGGAGCTTTCCTGTGGCTCCCAGGGCTGAGCTGCTGGTAATATTACAATTGCTTTCAATGTGTAGAAGAGCAGTTTATTCTCTTGAAAACCCTTTCTCTGCAATCTCTTCTCTGCTCTGCAAAATGGGGTAGACAGATTAGGGGCATAGAACAACACTGTAATGGGATCACATGACTAAGGGATGCTGCAAAGGTCATAAATGGGCTATAAAATTATTTTTTCAGCACCGTTATATTTTTGAATGGTCACTGAAGAAAGTGGGGAGTATTTGTACTGTTTCCAAACCAAGCATAACCCTCTATTTTGTATTTAAGACAAAATAATACTGATTTGGCCTATCTTATTATCTGTCATTTATTTGAAATCAAATTCTTTAGACTAAAAACAAAAATCAACAAAAGCTATACAACACATAGTGGTCCTACCTTTGCTCATTGACCCAATATTTACTCTTTAAGCTGCCAAGAAAAATAAAAAAAATATTAAAAATATAATGATCTTTAATATACTGCATTAATTAAACTTCTTTCAGATACAAAATTATATCTTTGCCATGAGGATCAACTTGGGGGTTTTGTGGCTATTCTGCTGACTGAGATGTCACTTTAGGAATTTATAAGCCTCTTCAGAGGATTGGTGAAAAGGATGAGTCTATGCAGTCTGTACACTTAATCCCTGTTCCTGATCACTATTTGTTCATCTGACCTGCACAGAAGCTATGAAACTACAAGTTATAGAAAATAATTCTTTGATGTGTACTTTGCTCAGTACTTTTTCTGTACAAATGTGCATAATCTAAACTCATGGAGATTTTTAATTTTTTTTTACAGATAGACAAAAGGCAAAAGTTTATTATGGCTAGAAGCCAGCATAACAGACAAATAAATGTGTATACAGAGAAATTAAAAAAAAACTAGCAAGGATTACCCGGTATATGGGTGGAACTTTATCATTTACAAGTGTCTTTGATTGCACTTTTGAAACTGACTAGCAAAATGCAGCACCACTACAGATGGTTCAGATGTTTTTGTTAGCTAGTAGGAAAGCTACATAATAAGTGCCTGATTGCTCTGGAATTGTACCATAAACTCAAATAAAAACTGCTCTATAATGTGTGAGAGTTTCAACTTCCTTCATGCCTCAAGGCCAGAGGATAGTATTGTATTTCCAGAGTAAGAGTGCAGAGGGAAGATTGTTGAAAGTGCACTGGTGAAAGCCCAGCAATAATTAGAATAGGCCAGTTGATTGGGAATTGGTGAGAAGAAGCATCACAAAAACTGGTGAGCATCGTAAAAATAATCCCTTTAATTAGAAAAACCCCAGGTACTGGGTTAGTTTTGACATTACTATATTTATTTCTTTATAGCATACAACCTCCTCTTTTCAATATCGTGGAGACAGGGCAGAAAAAAATATGCTGCCATGGTATATTTGTATTATGGTTAGATGCAACTGGGAAAAAACCCCACAGAAAACTGAAAAGCTGACTTGTTATTCAGAAGTCTCCAGACCGTACCAACAATCCATTCATACAAACTGCCACAGGTTCCTAGCTAGAATCATTCATCACACAAAGCGATTGTATAATTTCTTTCTTTTTTTTTTTTACTAGTTTTATGTGGGAACCTGCCATTACATTTTAGTGTTATGTGCCAATACAGCTTCTGAACTTGAAAATGTATAAATAGAAAAGTCCCAACCAACCTGCTTCTTATTAGGGTGGGGTATGTTTTCACCAAGAAATCAGAAATATTTCGGTAAGTGAGATCCTGAAGAATTTCTGTACTATGCTGAACCCTCTATAAGATGAAGAAAATACTCATTAAATTCTTTCTGGTTATAATTTATTATTTCAGAGATTCAGAGGCAAGAAAAGACCTCATAGGAAAGTTTTAGATTAAAATAAGTGTTATTTCACTGAAAACTGAAAGCTGCCTTGTCTTCCTTTGGGATTTTATTTGTATATTTTGATCTCAAGCCACATAAAATAACTAAAAGCCACATTGGATTTGCTGAATGCTTCAAAAGATTTGTAAGCAGGGAGCTAAAAATGTTGGCAAGTGACATTTAAAGCCTGACTTTTACTATAAGACAACTATAAAGATTTAAACACATATACATGTTTGTAATTTTAGAGAATAAATACAACAGTCTTGTGCAGAGGTGGGTTTCAGCAGGTTCTGACCAGTTCTAGAGAACTGGTAGCGGAAATTTTGAGTAGTTTGAAAAACCATAGTAAAAATTCTGACTGGCCCCACTCCCATCTATTCTCTGCCTCCCAAGTCCCAGCTGAACAGGAGGAAATGGGGATTTTACAGTATCCTTCCCCTGGAGTGGTGTGGGAATGGATATTTTACAGTATCCTTCCCCTGCTATGCCCATCAAGCCATGCCCATCAAGCCATGCCACATCCACCAAGCCACACCCACAGAACTGGTAGTAAAAAAATTTGAAACCCACCACTGATCTTGTGGCACTTTAAAGTCTAATTGGTTTAATGCAACAGACTGTGAGTTACAAAATCTTACTCAATAATTAATCTTTTAAGTGCCAAAAGACTATTCACATTTCCTGCAATTTTAAATGAACACATTTCTTTTTAGATTGTGATAATTGAGCAAATATACAATTCTTTTGTAGCTAGCAAGTAAAATTCATGAAGAATGTGAATTTAGCCACTGAGAGGCAGTGTTGCCTTCCCATAGCAAAAGATATGGGATACTTTCTTTGAAGTAATAGCAATTTTATAACCTATCCAGTAACCTTTGGCAAAGCAGTCTGGAAATAGTTTCCTAATACATCCCTGTTTTCTAGAAAGAACAATTTATGTGATTATGAATTTTTATTTTGCACTGACAAGGCTAAACAAAATCTCTGTGTACCCTTAAAAACAACTTATGATCAAAATTCCCATTACTAATGCCCTTTTATTACAGTTTATCATCTTTTCACAGTCTTTTCCAACCTGGACTCATTTTGGATGGAATGAGTAACAGGGCTTTTAGTTCCTAGGCTAGGAAAGTCCCATGATACTTACATTCCTAAAATGTTCTTTGTCACTTCTGAACTCCAGCCTCGGAGAGCATTATAAATTCTAAATGTATGTACAATACTACTTTAGATGCAATCAGAATAGTATAATTAATATTATCAGGTCTTCTCTACTTCTGTGCTGTCATCTAGAAATCATCCAATTTTTGCAGCTAAGTAGCCCCTAGCTTAATGTTCTGTTTTTTCCTTAAAAAAGACACCCCCCCCAAAAAAAGTTTAAAGGTTTGTAAAATTATTTCAATAAACTATAATCAGCCCAGAGGATTTTGTTACTTTACTTTATTGATTAATGGTAAAAGACAAAAACAAAGGAAAGCCAAACTTGTAGTAATTAAAGTGCTGGATCAGAAGTAGGGTGATCCAGGTTCAAGTCTGCCATTAATCATTCATCCATTACCATTATCAGGGAAACTCACCCAGCGCTGGGCCAGACACTCTATCTCAGCTCAATCAGAGGCACCATAAAGGGTGAGAGGATCAAGAAGAGATAATGTAAAAATGAATATTGCTGAGTTCCTAATATCCCTATATTAGGATGTTGCATAGATATGGAAAAGAAGCTGAATTTATGTCACAATGGCACAATGCTCATTTTAAGGACAACATCACATGTGAACACAGCATGGTGGATTTTTGAGAGAGAAAAAAATAAAGAGGAAAGAAAGCAGCGTATGCCACTCTAAACTATGAAAGAATGATGGAATATAAACAAAACAAACCTCTGGTTGTTAGGATTTACAATGAAAACATGAATACATTTAACACTATATCATTTGCAAAATGGCTATTCTTCCGTATCAATATATCTGCCTGGTGAATATGTTATCCAGATCTTCCCTCCCACTGTTAATCGATTACAAAAAAAGTCACATTGCTTCGTGTTAGTAAGTTGATACCCAAACAGTACCTGTGGTGGAGGAAGACCTCCCGCTCCTAGTGGACACTCTGGTAGCATAGTGAGTTTCTTCCTAGTGCTGCATTCACACGCAGGTGAGGGGTTGTCAGGACTCCATGTGTTAGTCCGAAAAAGGGCAGACACATGATAAGGGACAGTTGGTGTCCTCCAGGCCATTGATGTAGCAATGCAAGAGTAGTTACTATGCAGGGAATTCAAAACCCAGTGTAAACATCAAAGTGATCACCTATGATTTTGCAAAATTGTATTTGTATCTCTCGTAACAGGACCAAAAATTCAAGGGAATGCCTCCTAAGTATCCTTTAAATAGAAATGAACAACACTCAGTTTTCTTCATCATTGGTTAGTTACTTTTAATGTATGGGGCCAAATTTATATATATTCTTAATTGCTTTTAATGTTTGTATTCTTTGTTTTTTAATTTTGGCTGTATACTGCCCTGAGTCCTCAGGGAGAAGGGCGGTTCATAAATCTGAAATTAAATTAAATTAAATTAAATCACAAGCCTGTGGATTTCTTTTTCCATACAGAAGCCATATAAAAATAATTCAATCTAATTTCATGCCTAATAATTAAAATTAAATTACATTTTACTTAAATTTATATTTCAATACAGTTAATATCATTACCTTCCCTTTCTGTTGCATTAAAAATTACGAACTTTTGGAGGTCTCTAAGGAGTGTGTTCAGGTTTTTCAGAGACTGCATACAATCATAGAGTTTGAAGGAACCTCATAGGTCAACTACTCCCTGCTTTCTGCTCAATGCAGATGCAATCCATACATTTCTGACTCATGACCATACTGTGTCTGAAAACCTCTACCTGACCCTGGGGACTTAGGTTGGGCAACTCCAATTTATAAGGTGACTTTCCGTACTTAAAGAGAGTAATTTAGGGAACTATTTCCTTGAACCTTTAGATTTATTTAACTCCTTTATTAAACAGCAATATATATGGATTCCATAGAACTACTACTAAAACTGTTTGTTCTAGTCTAGTGTATCTAGGCAAAGCCCATTTTTAAAAAAATACACAAATGATAAGACCTGGTTTTACACATCTGCTATCCAGTGGTGGGATTCAAATAATTGAACAACCAGTTCTCAGCCCTAATGATTTCTTCCAACAACCAGTTCACCAAACTGCTCAGAAAGTTAACAACCGGTTCTCCCGAAGTGGTGCAAACTGGCTGAATCTCACCACTGCTGCTATCCCATGGAATCGTTTGTTTTGAGCTTAAGCACAAACTGTAAACCTAGAAGTTGTACAGGTTTACAATCTGTAAATATATTTTGGCAACTCTGAAGCTACGTTGGTTGGTATTCACATTTTAGGTTTCCATTATGTTAACACCCAGGTCTTCTTCACTTCATATTTTGTTTTATTCTTTGATGCCACTGTCAACTTTGCATTTTCTTTAAACCATTACTTTTACTCAATGTTCAGAAGGCAAATCTTTCTGGGGTTATCACCTTCCTGCTTATTCCTATGTATTATGGCTAATTGCCAAAACAAAATAATTAAAACGAACTGCTGACTCCGATGGTGGCACTATTTGTTCCAGGAGGACATCAAAAAGTAAGATAGCTTGCACTATTTTTAATCTGTGTGGGCTGAAATTCCTTACGCCAGATGCAACACAAAACTCCATCTCTTAGAAGACAATGCAAGGACAAAATGAACAGATGGAAAGAGAAGTAGAAACAAACACTTAGACAAACTATCCCCAAGATGTTGCCTTCCAGATATGTTGGCACTCAGGTTGTAGAAGTTATAACCAGCATGGACATCAGCTTATTTAGGTCCAATTTTGTATGTATTTAATTATAAACCCACTTAAATTGGATAGTTTTATTTCTAATAGATAAGCAGTAGAAGTAACTCGTGTGAACCTAGCCAGATTTTTTTAATGTCATTTCTTGATTTTAAACAAGCTCGACAGACTGATCGATTAAAATAATAGCTGTACAATCCTTATTTTGTTTCACATTTATAAAATATTTATAACAAAGTGATTTAGTCTCACCACCCTATTTCTTTCTCAATGCAGTTCTTCTATTAGGAGTCTTGCATCACAGATTGGAAAAGAAACTCAGAGTGGTTGTAACGCTATAGGTAAGGCAATCAGTAATCATCGTGGGGGATAAGAACATAACGTATAAGATAAGTTCCACATTTAGTCAGTGATAGAGATCAGCGAGACTTAATCTGGTTGTGATTAACTTAAATCTCTTTCATTCCATTGGGTCTAATTTAAAATTGTCTATTGTTCCATAGGCTCTTGCTTAATGTTGTGGGATGAAGGGACTTTATCTTGTTAAAACTTCAGTAATAGTATAGGATCTTTATAATTGGAGAGAGAGAGAGAGAGAGAGAGAGAGAGAGAGAGAGAGAGAAAATGAACTTACTAAAGGGGTTCTCTCTTCAAGCAACGATTTCCAAATCCTGGTTTCTTTAAAAAGGCATCACGAAGAGAAACCATATGTTCACTGCCAGGGTGTTCATTGCTAATGAGATTGGGTGAGATTTAGATTATAAAAAGAGATTAACTATAGGAAAGTACAACTGCAAATGAAAATTAGCAGAATCACTGGAGATATTACTAATTAATGACCCAATTTTAGATGAAGCCTGTATGTTTCATAAGGATTATATTTTTTTAAAAAAAATTGCATTATTGTTTAATACAAAGGTTTAATTTCTCAAAGACATGATAAGCAAAGACATTCGTGCATAGTCCTGATTAACAAATGGAAAATAGTTTTTATATAAAAGGTAAGACAGTAGAACACTTGCGTCTGAACATTTGCAAATCATACAGCCTGCTTATCCAACATTTTCCCTCAATTCAGTCAACTGCTATTGTTTTGTTTTGTGCTGTCAAGTCAGCACGGACTCTTAGTAACAACATGGAAGACTTTTTCCGGAATTTTCTGTCCCCAGGTTTGTATTCATCAACGCTGTAATCAAGTCCGTTCTCCATGTTCCTGGTACTAAACTTAGGTCAACGCAATATCATATCTCAACAAAGTGAAATTTTTTTATCTAGTTATGAGTCAGCGTTCTTTCTGGAAACCTACTCAATATTCATATAATTCATAGGTCAGTAATAGATTGTAATCCATCAAAACTCCAATTACTTCATGTTTCTTTGTACATAAAAAAAGAGACCACTCCTTTCTCAATATATTAAGAAAGTTTTAAAAAAATCCTGAGAAGTGAAAGTCTGTGGATGGAGTGGGAACACCCCCTGAAATTCACTATATTAGTCTTTGAAAACTGAGATGATGATCTCATAAGCGATATTTAGCAATGATGCAAATAGGGAGATGTTACATATACCGTATTTTTCGCACTATAAGACATTCCGGACCATAAGATGCATCTAGCCTTTGAGGAGGAAAACAAGAAAAAAAAATCTGCCTCTGCCTCCCAGCAGTTTGCCTCCTTGCAGCAAACAGCAAATAGCCTGATCAGCTTCAGCACAGCCTGATTTAGCACAAGCAGCTGATTGGCAGTTGGATCAGCTCCCAGAATACCGCTGATCAGCTGTTCCAGGCTGCAGGGATCGCTGTCTCCCATCGCTGCCACTTATCATCGCCTCTGTGCGCCCCATTTTTGGCCTCCACACCCCACATTTTCAGCCTCCGCATGCCTGTTTTTGGCCTCCGTGCATCCCATTTTTGTCCCATTCCAGGCGGTGGGAATTGCTGACACCGCTGCCAATCGCTGCTGCTGCCAGCGATAGGAGGCAATGGTGGTGATCCCCGCCACCTCGAATGGGCTGAAAACGGGGCGCACGGAAGCCAAAAATGGGATGTGTGGAGGCAGTGATAGGTGGTGGCAGTGATGGGCGGCAATGGGTGACAGCGATCCCTGCAACCTGGAACAGCTGATCAGTGGTATTCCGGGAGGCCGATTCAACCACCAATCAGCTGCTCATGCTAAATCAGGCTGGTCTGAAGCTGAACAGGCTGTTTGCTGTTTGCTGCAAGGAGGCAAATTGCTGGGAGGCAGAGGTCGAAGGGTGGGTGAGGCTTTGGCAACATTCACTCTATAAAATGCACAAACATTTCCACCCACTTTTTGGGGGGGGAAGTGTGTCTTATAGATCGAAAAATACGGTATATCTGATTTCCAACTGAATGGTGAAGTCTAGCTTATTTTATCTGATCTTAAAAGTTAATCAGGGTCAGATCAGGTTAGAACATGGATGGGGAAGTACATCAGAAAACCCCACAGTTATATGTAAGACTATTGTTAAAGTCAAAAATAATGTAGAAAAAGGCAACAGCAAAAAAGAGTTGCTCAGAAAATTACATGAATTTTCCCATGAAATCATGAGGAATCAAGCTCAATTCGAATAATATATATGTACTCCGTTTACAGAATTGTGTTATGTTGTATTAAATTAAGCTGTTATGTTAATGTATCGCAATAATCAGAACTGGCTCCCAGCAGTTAAAATAAAAATATTTTTTTAAAAAGAAGGAAGAATAATAATCAATAAAAGTGTAATATGTTTATGATTATATGGTCTGGTCATACATGACAAACATTCCATTCATTTAGGCATTCCTTATCTACATAATTTCAGTATCTCATAGTTTAGCTACTTAGAGAAATACGTTCAAGAACAAAGCAAAGTCAGCAATAGATATAGACTTGTTTAAAGCAGAAATCTACTGTGTTTTCCCGAAAATAAGCCCTCCCCCAAAAATAAGCCCTCCCCTGAAAATAAACCCTTTCCCAAATATAAGCCATCCCCCGAAAATAAGCCCTCCCTGAAAATATTTAAACACATGTGCATCTGGTCCCCACCATTTCCTCTGGTTAGGGTTAGGGAGACAGAGCTGGAAATCAGGTAAGACAGCAAGAGGAGCTCCGTCTTGCTCCATTTGCCCCAAAATAATAAGACCTCCTTGAAAATAAGGCCAAGCACTTATTTTTAGGTTCAAAAAAATATAAGACAGGGTCTTATTTTCAGGGAATCACGGTAAAAAATAATATCTTGCAGCAAATACTGGATTAACCAGCATCAGTGGTAACCAGAATGTAGGAAACATCAGAGACAAGGTTACTTCAAAAATAGATATACTAAGGAATCCTCTGACCTGAAGAAAGTAAATTGATGTCCATAGATCCAAGGGTGGAGGGTTAGACTGGGATATTCACCAAACGGAGGGATGATGAGTGTAAGTATCAGAGCCAGCAATACAAAGCTAGCAGGTAGAACAATCTGCCAGTAGAACAATATGGAATATGTGAGATAACTGCTTTCACACAGTATCTTATTAATAGCAATAATAATAGCACTTGGACTTACAGTATTAAGTACCCCACAGTGCTTTATAGCACTCTCTAAGCAGTTTACAGAGTCAGCATGTCGCCTCCAAACAATCCGGGTCCTCATTTTACTGACCTCGGAAGGATGGCAGGCTGAGTCAATCTTGAGCTGGTGAGAATCGAATTCCTGCCTGTGGGCAGAATTAGCATGCAATACTGCATTCTAACCCCTAACGTCTATGTCCCATTTCAATATAAATTACAAGAAGATCTAGAGTGGATACCCATGCTTGAAATCTATCTAACCCTGGTTGTAATTCACATTAAAACGTGTTTACACAGTAAATTTCAATTTCTACATTTCTGGTTTTTTAAAAAATCCTAAATGAGAAATTCTTACTAATGGCTTCTTAGTTATATAAAATAAGACTAAAAAAGCCTAGGAAGCTGCATTGGTTAACCTAGTTTAGTATTGCTGTCCAGTGGCTTTTGGACAGATGTTCCTGGAGCTGAAACCACTGTATGGAGAATACATGCAAACTATTGCCAAACTCTCCAGGATATAAATACCTAGCCAAAAGGGTGTTCTAAGCTATGTATGTGTGGTATAATTCTCATTCTAGGACATTTTTATTCATTTGTTATATTTACATCCAACTTTTCTTCTAGGAGTTCAAGGCAGACTATTTGATTTCCTTTCCCTTTATTTTCACAACAATAACCCTGCAAAGTAGGTTAGATTCAGAGCGAGTACAAAGGGTCCAAAAACCCCTTGTGAGCTCCATGTTTGAGTGGGACTTGAATCAGGATCTTTTTGATCCCAGACCAACATCTTAATCACTGAATACTTAACATACTAAACAGGGATAGTTGATTCTACAATGTAGACTCTGGATTTTCACACTACAATAAAACTATGATATATGTCATTGGAGCGGGGGGGGGGGGAATAGTAAGCATGTACCTGAGCCAAAAAGTCTTTAATACTACGGGTGGTATGATGGAAACGTTTGATGAGAAGAGCTTTAATCTGCTGAAGTATAAGATGGCCACCTTTATTTTGCCAAGATCCTTTGCCATCGCTCTTATCTCCATCCAGAGAAACACAGCTGTTTGTTGAAGCTTTTTGGGGGGCTTCCTCTTTGGCTCCAGCAGAAGCGTTCTCCTCGGCGGCTCCTGGATTTTACAAATAAGAATTCCCGTGCCAGTTTTGTTCAGGGCATAATGAAAAACATTTTAGTCCCACAAGACAGAGATCCATTTATTTCTTCAAGACTGAAGTTTAGACATTATAACAATAGATTTTTAAAGTTTTAAGCATCGATCTGTGAACTATCTTTATGAGTAGTCCTCGCCTTACAACCATTTATTTAGTGACTGAAGTTAAAACCATGCTGAAAAAAGTGACTTAAGTCTGGTCCTCAACTCACAACCAACACAGCTTTCCCCACAGTCATGTGATCAAAATTTGGTCAGTTGGCAAACC
>WNWU01000004.1:47856140-47919316 GCA_012654045.1 Ptyas mucosa | reverse complement strand
CATAGCACTTTTAATCATTTCTGCATTGTGGATTGACTGGGTATTTTCCGAAACATATCCTCTTTTCTTGATATGAGAATGTTTCCTAACTTATGGAAGAGGCAATAGATAGCATGAGATGGAGACAGGAAGCACATGATTTAAGTGAACACTACTGTACTGAATGTTATAGGTGGTAAGAGGTATACTGGAATTCACCGCTAAATTTGTAGTATTAAAATACGGGAGACTTTTCATACAAACGTTGGTTTTCAGAGACTCGATTATGGAATGCATACCTGTATTGGGTATTTCAAGGTCAGCCTCAGCTGTAACCTTCAAGAAAACCTGAAAGACAGGTGCATGAGAAGATGGTGTATGGAAGCAAAGGAAGCACTGGCATCTTTAGGCATATCCTCTCCCTCCACCCCAATGCAACACAAGTGAAAAATCTTGGTCTTCTCATTTTATTTTTAATGAATGTTTAAAAAACTCTAAAAGGGCACAAAATAATCTATAAAATCAGGGTAATAGGAAGAAATATACTAACTATAGTATAAAGTTAGTATAGGATTATACTGACTATCCCATCTTTATCCCCTTAACCTTCCATCTTTATTCTGGTGTCTTCAGATGGGGTAAATTACAACTCCCATCTTCCCATCAGACAGTTCTAATTTAATAGTTATTATTACTCTAGCAATATTTGTTACTACAATGCAGGGAAAAACATCACTGCCCTATAGAAATTATTTCTACCTCTCCAAAAACTAAAACACTGGCTTAATAGCAGCAGATGATTATACAATTTAGTTTGGAGCATTCATCCAAAATAGAAAAGCAAGGGCTGAACAAAAATAAACTGCTTGAATATCTGAAGATTACCAACCTCTTCAAGTGGTGTATCTGAGATCCCAAAACTGCTGAGTCCTATGTCAGCCAGGGTTTCCTCTAATTCTCTGAAAAGACTGGAATAGGCTCGTTCTTTAAAATTCTTATTTGGCAGAAGATAGACAAGTTCCTGACCAATATTTTCAATTAACTGTGCTTCTGGAACATGATGGTGGACAATTTCATTTAGTTCATTCACATTACCTATTTGAGGAAATCAATAAAGTGAATTATTTATAAAAGTGTTATTTATTATTAGATCTATAAAAGAAGGTGAGAGAACCTGGTGCTCTCTGGATTGTTTGCTTGCAGGCAAACAATACTTATCGAAGTAACTTTGTTAGTGTGTGTGTGTGGGGGGGTCTACTACCTATTTATTTACAGTAGCTTGTCCTACTAGTTATGGTGCAGCTGTAATTTTCTCCTTAGTAGTTCCTTGTTTAGGATATTGTTTTCTGCTTGATTGCAATCCCCCCTCAAAACGGGTAGGCTAAATTACTGTATAGTGCAGTGGTTCCCAAAGTGTGAGCCGCGGCTCCCTGGGGAGCCGCGCTATCGTCATAAGGGCGCCGCGAAATATTCCGCCCGCTGGGTCTAACGCTGATGCGCCATTTCTGAAATGTCTAGTGCGCATGCGCAGTTGCAAGTCGGATTGCTATGGGAGCCGCGAACCGAAAAAGATTGGGAACCTCTGGTATAGTGTATAAAGAGGGAGCAGACCCCATACTCACTCACATGGATGATGTTATCTAGTTGGGTAATGAAATGTCTGAAAGCAAACAACCAAACTCAAGGTCTCCACTGTTCAACTCTGAGCTACATATATATTCTCTTCTATAAGGAGTTAAGAGAGAATAGCCACTTTCATTCTGTTCACTATGACCCTTGTGGCTCAGTCAAATATATTTCAAAGATCACACTATCAAGTATTTTGTTTGTTTGCTTAGTTATTTAATCTCCTGCCTTTATTTTATTTACAAATAACTGAAAGTAGCGAATATATCCGACACATTTTCCTCTTCTTTTCCCCACAACTCTGTGAAGTGAGTTGAGAGACAGTGACTGAAAGTCACCCAGCTGGCTTTTGTGCAGTGGTGAAATGTAAAATTTGTTATTACTGGTTCTATGGGTGTGGCTTGGTGGTGGAGGAGGTAATGTGACTGGGTGGGCGTGGCCAACTTTTTTTTTTTTACTTTTAAAAGCATTTTTTTCTGCAACCTCTTTGGCCGAAGAGGTTGCAGGAAAAAATGTTCTTAAAAGCCTCTGACGATCAGGCAATTCAGCTGGGATTGTCAGAGGCTTTTAAAAGCATTTTTTTCCCTACAATCTCTTCGGCCAAAGAGGTTGCAGAAAAAAATGCTCTTAAAAGCCTCTGATGATCAGGCAACTCAGCTGGGATCGTCAGAGGCTTTTAAAAGCTTTTTTCCCCCTACAACTTCTTCAGCTGAAGAGGTTGCAGAAAAAAAATGCTTTTAAAAGCCTCTGATGATCCCATCTGTGCCGATTGATCAACAGAGGCTTTTTTTAACTTTTAAAAGCATTTTTTTGCCAAAGTGGTTGTAGAAAAAATGCTTTTAAAAGTAAAAAAAAACAGCCTCTGAAGATCACGCGGCTCAGCTGGGCATAGTAGGGGGGGGTGCAGGGTTCTCCGAACCACCCGCCGCCATCGCTATCAGATCGGGCGATCCGGTCCAAATCGGGAGCATTTCACCCCTGCTTTCATGGCTAAGGTAGGATTATAACTCACAATCTCCTGCTTTCTAGTCTGTTGTCTTAACTACCAGATCAAACTGGCTCTCTCAAATAGCGTCAAGAAAGACCGTTTATAATTTCTGCAAGTGCCATATTAACTTAAAGCCATAAAGCAGCGAGAGCTGGGGATATCCCACAATCCTTGGTTGATGTATCTAAATGTATCTAAATGAAATTTTACACGTACTTTGTATTCACAAATGCTCTTTGGGAAAAAAAAATTAAAAGGCAAACTGAAGAAAAAAGGCAGAGGACAAATCATCATCATTCTCATTTACTAACAACTGAAACAAGGTATAAACCTATTGATTTCAGGTGTACACATTCTAATCACTTTAGACGTTCTTGATCAAGAGTCATTTGCTCAAAAGTTGGAATTGTGATAATGCTGGGATTACAAAACATAGTCCAAAATGACATAATGTGTATTTACTAGAAGCATGAGAGTCCTGCTGAACACAAATAGCCTTTTATGCCAGAGGCCTCCAAGGAGAATTTTATCACGGCCACTCCCCGATGGTTTTTCTAAACCTCTTGTCCTCCGAAACTCTATGTACCTATTATGCCTAATAACCACTGATAGGCCCATTGTTTGTGAAAGTGAGTAAGCCAGTTCCATCTTATAACATTGTGCAATGAACATGTGAAGCAAACCCTGTTCTTACCTTCTAGTTCCTCTTCAACAACAGTATCCCCTTTGTCCACAGAGGCACAGCAGCTGGAGCAGGAGCATGAACACCTGGATCCTAGGCTACAGGAGGCCTGTAAGAAGATAAGTAATAACATCTTCATCCTTTTCTGTATGTTCATATTACATAATACATATAGTTACACAGTGCGAACATTTCCAGGTAAGTGAAGAACAGCTTTTTCCTCAATCTTAGGGAAAATGTATCTGAGTGTGATAAGGAGTACAGAGAGTCCTTGACTTAGAACCTTTCATTTAATAGACCTTGTGAAATTGAAAAAAAGTGACTTACAACCAATCCTCACATTTACAACTGTTGCAGCATCCCCCTAATTGCGTGATCAAGATTCAGGCGTTTGGCGGCCACATATATTTACCACAGTTGCAGCATCTCACTTGGCTTCCATCAAACCAAATCAATGGGAGAAGCCATTCACTTAGTGACTGTGTGGTTCACTTAACAGCGGCAATGATTTGCTAAACAGATAGGGCAAAAAAGTTGTAAAATCAGGCATGGCTCACTTAACAACTGCCTTGCTTAGCAGCAGAAATTCTGGTCCCAAATGTGGTCATAAGTCAAAGACTACCTGTAGTTGATTTCTACAGAATTTCTACATATTGGCAATGGGGTATTGTATTTAAAGTTACAAAATGGAATATACAACCTTCATAAAGGAATAAGCTATCCTTAAAAAAAATAATGACACAAATTAAACCAGTATTTTTCAGAAAGGAGTTAAAAACTTACACACTAGATAATTTAAAACAGGGGTCTCCAACCTTGGCAACTTTAAGCCTGGCGTACTTCAACTCCCAGAATTCCCCAGCCAGCTGGCTGGGGAATTCTGGGAGTTGAAATCTGCCAGGCTTAAAGTTGCCAAGGTTGGAGACCCCTGATTTAAAAGGCACCCTGATCTTAGAGTAAACTTTTATCCTACAAATTCCTGGTGAACAGACATTTTTTTCAATTATGACATACCAAAAAGAAAATGGAGCTGTTCCCTTTGGAATGTTTCATTATTTGTGTGTGGTCACTGACAAGGCTCTACTTCTGCCTATCACACTATCAGGAGATGAATAGCTCCTTCTCAGCTGCTTTTAGTTTAGATTAGGTGTTAGTGGCTGAGATGTTGTATAAGTATTTAGGACTAAGCCTTTTATTATATATAGTCTATATTATATAGTCTAATGCAGGGAGAGTGTCCAACCTTGGCAACCTTAAGACTTGTGGGCTTCAATTCCCAAAATTCCCCAGCCCAATTCTGAGAGTTGAAGTCCACACGTCTTAAAATCGCCAAAGTTGGACACCCCTGGTGGGTTTAGTAGCAGAGAGGCGAACAGTGCAGGATTATTATTAGAGGATTCTCCCTTGAGATCAGCTCTAAGAAAACAGAAGGAAGGCTATTTTATATCCTTTTGCCCAAAGCCTAGAAATACAGAACACACAAACATTGTCCAGTCAGGAAACATAAGAACCATACTATCTTCCATATGTTGAAGTTTTTTTAAAAAATTCAAATTCCCTGATTAAACCAATAAAGTCAAATCTTTAGATTAAAAGAGGTTGATTAGGGGAACGCGAATGCAAGGAAAAGCAAGGGAAGGTTACAGCCACACAATGAGAATTCAAAACAATCAATACAATCAGGCTAATCTAACTAAACTAGATATTTATTGTATCGTTGAATAAGATACTGAGTTTTCAAGACATCCAGATCGAGGCTGTTCACAAGAGGTTCTCCTCCCTCCCACTTCCTTTCCCCCCCTCAATTTAAGAATATAGTAGGGTAATTAAAAGTCATCCTTTTGGGGGAATAGATTGCCATTTTGCTGATAAAATACTCTGCTCTGAACTCATGAGCCTATCTAGTAAATCAGAATTTGCTAGTGTCTATAAACCATCTTCCTAGTGAGTCCTGATGGAATGGTAATGGTCCAATCTAGATTCCACTAGTCATGCCACTCTATAAGTGGGATTATAGGGAAGCAACGTTTTTGGAAAACAAAAGCTGCATTCTGTTAATTCAACATCCCTGATGCTTTAGGGGGCACTATTGCGCCATATCAAAAACTAGAGTAGGTACTTATCATAAGGCAATCAAAATGAAATTGAATATGAAGCTATGGAAGTGCCTGGAGGAACACGTTTGGTGTGGGAATGATGGTAATATGGGTACCGGTTATGTCTTCCTGGAAGGAGCTTGAGTGGAACCGTACAACGTAGCCATCTACCATTTCTGTAGGTGGGACCTCTTGAACCTCGAACTGGGCCTGGAAACATACTTGCATCATATGATTAGCCTGTCCCAGTTAGTATATCTGTCACACAATTTTGGAGTGATTCAAGGTTTTGAACCACATTCAAAGATAAACCCAGACACAAGGTACTGCAGTTATCAAAACACATTTAGTTTTTAATGATGCTGCAGTTATACACGCAATTAATACTTTGTCCTTTCAATCTACCGGTTCTGTTACCCATCCTTTCCTACTTTTATGTGACTTATCTACCTATTTTGTTTCCCTTCCTTTCTCTTTCAACTTGTGCATTCCTTCCTGAGCTCTACAGCTTCAATGTAACTTTTCAACTACCATTTCTTACTCAACCACAATCAACCAAGATTCCCACATCAATGCCTTGAGTTATTTATAAATAGTATAAAAAATAATAAAAGTGGGATACCAATAAATAAATGTTCTATGGCTCGTTCATTCTTTTGCTTCACATTCATTTTCCCCACAGAAATAGCATAGAACAGTGATGGCTAACCTTTTTGCCGTTGCGTGCCAAAAGCAGAGGGACCGTGGGAGGTCACGGGTACAGGTGCCCATATCCATAATTCAATGCACCCCGCCCTCCCGCGCATGCGCACGTGAGCCCCCCACACTTCCCCCTACTTTTGGCACATGATGGTCCGGTGGGCCCGGTAGGCCCATTTTCCCCCCTCCTCAGGCTCCAGAGGCTTTTTAGGAGCCGGGGGAGGGCAAAAACAACCTTCCCCAATCTCCTGGAGGCCTTCCGGAGGCCAGAAACACCCAGTTTCCTGACTTCCGGTGGGACTGGAAGGCGTGAAAATCAGTTGGCCGGTGCACGCATGCACGCTGGAGCTGAGCTAGGGCAACACTCGCGTGCCCAACAATATGGCTCCGCGTGCCACCTGTGGCACCCGTGCCATAGGTTCGCCATCACGGGCATAGAATATAGCATAATTGATATTTAAGGGCCAGTCGAGCTGTTATTTAGTAGTGCCACTTGATTTTTAGCCCTGAATGTAATTATGGAGTCACTCACAATATCGGAATTCACTCTGGGGCCAAATGCTATTTGTGCAAAAACGGGGCTAACCACTTACTACATGTTTTTGACCATTTTCAACACTTTTCATCTTGCGAACCAAGGTGAGATAAAAGCCTGATCCAAAGGAATTCTTTAAAAAAACAGGTGATCCTGAGCAGTGCAGCTTTCCTCGGGAAACGATGGCAATGCGATCCCCAAGGATATCTGCCTCATCCATGTGATGGGTAGACAGTATGATGGTCCTGCCTGAGAGGAAGCAACAGATCTGTCAAACATTCATTCGGGCATTCAAGATGCGTACCCAGGATTGATGCAGAGGATTGTACAGATGTGCACACAGGAACCTTTTATCCCTGACCGCTTCATGCTATTTCAAACACTGATAATCTGCCACAGAGTATGGGGCAGAGAGAATGATGCACAATCTGATTCACATCTCCTGAATTTTCAAATATCTACATTAGAAGTAGGCAATCAGGAGGCACCATGGGAAATGTTGAGAACATATTGTTGACAATATAGGTACTCCTTGACTTAGGACTGTAATGGAGCCTGGAATTACAGTGGTAAGTAGTAATCATGCGACCCAGTGGTAATAACTGGGTCATATGATTGCACCCAGTTTTTACAATCATTTTTTCCCTAGGATTGCTTTCCCTGACTTAAACACCCTATAATATTTTGATAGTGCAGAGATCAAGAGAAACAACATTGTTTTGTCCTAAAACATAGCAGAAAAAGTTTACTGGAAGAATTTGAACATTCCAGCTGGGTCTGGAAAGAATTCTGGCTTGTAGATGTCAATGAAATAGTTTTATAATTGAAGTTTTATAATAGTTACAAGCTATTGTAATTGACATAATGAAACTAATGAAAATAATATTTTTGTGGCATTTTTCAGCTCAATATGTCTATTACTGTACATAATAATCCAGCATC
This sequence comes from Ptyas mucosa, assembly GCA_012654045.1. Classification (NCBI taxonomy): domain Eukaryota; kingdom Metazoa; phylum Chordata; class Lepidosauria; order Squamata; family Colubridae; genus Ptyas; species Ptyas mucosa. Next base: position 47,911,769 of record WNWU01000004.1, on the reverse strand, counting down.
ACTTTTATTAAATAAAATGATTATCCATTAATTTTATTCATACAAATAATAGTTTCCCCCATGGTTGAGTAACCAGTTAATAATGAGGAAAGGATCTAGTGCACCTGTCAAAACACTGCCCACGTATAATTAGTTATGTCTTAACAGCCTTAGGTTTTAGACTACAAAGGCTTGTCAACCTATAAAGCAAGACAAAATATGTAAAGTTGCATGTTAGAGACAGGTGTTATTTCCCACCTTCCCTCTTTGGCGGAGAATGTGTGACATCTTGTCATTTTTAATCACAATAAACAAACTAATGGCTCCCAGAGAGTACTCAATGCATTTGGAAATGGATGGGGGGTGGGTGGGCACTGACACACAACCATAAAGTCCGTGAACTTCATGATTGCTACTTTTTCATTTTAATGGGAAACCTATTTTCAGAAGGAAAATATAATTATTGGTACATAGACAATAACAGAGTTAATTTGGTGTCCCTCAGCCCAACCCACCTCAGGTGGCTGTTGTGTGGAAAATAGAAGGAGAAAGTATGTTGGGTATGTTTGCCAATTTTAGCTATTTGTAAAAATAATAAAGATGGGAAGAAAGAAAGAGAAAGAAAGAAAGAAAGAAAGAAAGAAAGAAAGAAAGGAGGGAGGGAGGGAGGGAGGGAGGGAGGGAAGGGAGGGAGGGAGGAAGGGAGAGGAGAGGAGGGGAGGGGAGGGGAGGGGAGGAGAGGAGAGGGGAGGGGAGAGGAGAGGAGAGGAGAGGAAGAGGAGGGAGGAGGGAAAGCTTTTTGTGTTGCTGCAGAATATAAAACATAACTCAACACAAGTACACATACATATCCAAACTGTTATCAAGTAACTCATGCTTCATATAGTGCCATATAAAGTTGTTTTAAAGCCAGAGTTACTTTTTTTGAAATAAAATTACCTGAGCGGTATTTCAGAAGGAGATCCCAAATAGAGCGTCTGGAGTATGGATCCACTCCAGATGTAGGCTCATCTAGAACTACTACTTTTGCTTCACCCACAAAAGAAATGGCAATAGATAGTTTCCGTTGCATGCCACCTAAATAAGGAAATGGGGAGGGGGGATCTTAAAACATAGTTATACATTTTTATCCAAGAAAGGGCTACTTTAATAGAGGACAGTTTGCTTTTGGGTAGCATACAAGATACCATATGATTCTTGTTTAGGTTTTACCATCAGACAAGCAAAGCATTGCTCTAAAATTTATTTCTCATTTAATATGTGTATTTTTCTTATAAAATACTCAGAAAGCCTTGCAAAAATAAAGATAGAAATACAGTCTTAATACAAAACAAAAACAGATTATTGTAAACTTTTGGACAAATTATGGTTCTCTGACTTCCACACCTGACAGGTTTTGAGCCTCTTCGTTCCTTTTATGTGGTAGGCCAATGTCTTCCAGGATCTTTTCCGTTTCCAGTTTTGCCTCTGCTTTGCTTCTTCCTTTCAATAGGGCATAGAACTGGATGTGTTCTGAAACAGTGAGGCTCAAGAAAAAAACATAGTGGCTTTAGTTGATCAAAGGAAACTAAATGAATGAGTAAATGAGAATGTTGCATTTGTTGCTTTTCATATTTCTTCAAAAATATACAAACTCTGCTTTTTCAGGGGCAAAAAAAATAGGTATGCAGTATTGGCAGCAATGTCTCCAAGTGCCTTATTTGAGTGAGAGAGGGAGGGGGAGAGGGAAGGAGGGGCTTCATTAATTATGAAAGAGGAGAGAACATAATCCATCAGAAATAGTATTTGAGAGTAAAGAAAAGCTCTTTTGCAGTTATGGAGAGCCTTTTCATAGGCTGAAGAGTATCTGTCTTGATCTGTCTAGATTGGAGACTAGAATAAGACGATAGTCAGTAGTGGGTTCCACCTATCTTTGCTATCGGTTCGGAATCGGGAGCGCGCTCATGCACGGTGCTTCTGCACATGCACAGAACCTTCTGCACATGCGCAGAGCATCCGTGATGACATCAGGGTGGGTGGGCGGAGCCTCCCACGGCCGCCACTACCAGTTTGCCCAAACCGGGGTGAACCGGTAGAAACCCACCATTGATGATAGTGAATGCTAATATTGAAGTGACATTTTAACAGCATCAGTTTTATTTAATACAAATAGAAACTGTCTGGTGTGGCACAGCAACCAAACAAGACAGCTACAGACTTCAATGGATAGTTAGGACTACAGAAAAAACAATTGTAACCAGCCTGCCTTCCATTGAGGATCTACGTATATTGCACAAACCAGAAAGAGGGCTGAAAAATATCTACAGACACCTTACATCCTGAACATAATCTATTTCAACATCTCCCCTAACGATGCCACTATAGAGCATTGCATGCCAAAACAACCAGACACAAAAATAGTTTTCCCCCCCCCATGCCATCACTATGGTAAACACATAATTCCCACAATACTGTCTTGTTTCTCATCTTTTCCCATCCTCTCATCTTTCGAACTATCGCCTCCTATTGGTTTCTTATGATTTATCCATTGTTGTTTGTAACTTATGATTAATGATTGTAACTGGTGGCATGGTGTCACAATCCAAGTCTCACCTTTTGTAAGTGAACTAAGGTAAAGGTAAAGGTTTCCCTTGCCAGGAGTGGGTTCTACTTACCTTTACATACCAGTTCACAATGGAGCTGCTCGCAAGCACAGAAGCTTCTGCAGATGCGCAGAAGCGTTTTTATGATGTCAGGATCAGTGGGCGGAGCCTCCCTCCGGTTTTACTACTGGTTCTATAGAACCGCTGCAAATCGGGGGCAACCCACCACTGTCCCTCGCACATATGTGCTAGTCGTTCCTGACTCTAGGGGGCGGTGCTCATATCCGTTTCAAAGCCGAAGAGCCAGTGCTGTCCGAAGACGTCTCCGTGGTCATGTGGCCGGCATGACTAAATGCCAAAAGCGCACAGAATGCTGTTACCTTCCCACCAAAGGTGGCCCCTATTTTTCTACTTGCATTTTTTACGTGCTTCTGAACTGCTAGGTTGGCAGAAGAAGTGAACTAATGTCTAGTTCATTTCTATACACAAATGTATAGAAAGGACAGAACGTGTATCATTATCCTGTGCCTGCTATCTTGCAGATTTTGACCTGCCCCTTATATCATGGCACCTTATAGCATTTTACTGACAAAACCAAGGCTTCTTAGAGAACTTTGAAACACATTTCTATTAGCACTTACTGATTGAACAAGATGTTGTTTTGGGGGCACATGCCTAAACTCTGCTGGATGGAATCAATGTGTATTTGGTTGTCCATTCCATCAATCAATATTGTTCCAGATGTAGGTGGGAAAAGACCTGTAATGATAGACCTAGACCAAAAAAAAAAAAAAGATCACTAAAAGGAATCAAATACTTGAATAAAGAATATTGGATTTATAATTAGTAATCATGATAATATAATAATTGCAAATAACAATTAAATTATAGCTACTATTACCATTAATTTCAGATAAATGGCGACCACAGATGCCACTAACTGGTGCCTGAGATCTCTGCAGACACTCAAGTGAACACAATGCAAAAATGAATGAATTAGTATGTTTTTGATAAGACTTTTAGTCTCTCTGTCTCTCTCTCCCTCCCGGAAAGCAATTATCTTAAATTCAAAGTCATCTTCCTACTGGCTAATGATTTATTTGTTTGTTTTTAAATAAAAATACATATTCTCTTCTTACACTATATTTAAATAATATTCTCCTTGTGTTGAACTAGGGCAGCGATGGCTAACCTTTTTGCCATTGCGTGCCAAAAGTGGGGTAGCATGGGGGGGTCTCTCTTGTGTGTGCCGACACCCATAATTCAATTCACCCGCCCCTCCGTGCATGTGCATGCGACCCCCCACGCTCCCCTCGCTTTTGGCACATGATGGTATAGTGGGCCAGATAGGGCCATTTTTTGCCCTCCCCAGGCTCCAGAGGCTTTTGAGGAGCCTGGGGAGGGCGAAAATGGCCTTTCCCACCCTCCCGGAGGCCCTCTGGAGGCTGGAAATGGCCCATTTCCCGACTTCTGGTGGGCCCAGAAGGCCCAAAAATCAGCTAGCCGGCACACACATGTGTGCTGGAGCTGAGCTAGGGCAATGCTCACGTGCCCACAGATATGGCTCCGCGTGCCACCTGTGGCACACGTGCCATAGGTTCGCTATCATGGAACTAGGGAATTAGCCTGACCTAGGCTTTAAAAAGAGAGAATGGCCTGACATTAATTGAGAGAACTGGCGAAGCAATGCAGACCTGATTAAACATTTCATTTTTATGATGTTTTTCATTTTTTAAAAGCCTTTTCATTTCTTTAAGTGCTTTCCAACCTTAAATTCTCCATGGGACTAGGACGACTTAGCTGTATATATGCATAACCCATATTCAAAACCAAAGTCTTTTATTTCAGAATGCCAGAAAATTTTTTAAAGTTACTTTGTCATCCTCAAATCTTTTTTTTAATTTAGACTTTTATACCGCTTCATAGTGCTTTACAGCCCTCTCTAAGCGGTTTACAAAGTTAGCATATTGCATATTAGCATATTGCATTAGCATTAGCATATTGCCCCCAACAATCTGGGTCCTCATTTTACCCACCTCGGAAGGATGGAAGGCTGAGTCAACCTTGAGCTGGTGAGATTTGATCTGCTGATCTGCTGATCTGCTGAACTAGTAGTCAGCTGAAGTAGCTGCAGTACTGCACTCTAACCACTGTGCTACCTCGGCTCTTTGAAGGGTTGTCATACCAATGATGAGGAAGATTTATTCAATGTTGCATAAATAATTTTCATCTAAGGCAACAGGTTCAAATGACAAGACAGGATTTTGATAGAACATTGGGAAGAAATGAGCAATTTCAGAGTGGTACAGGTTACCTTGAAGTATGGTAGACTATTAGCAAAGACAGATGCTACTTATTAAGGATGTTGCACAGGCAGATTTCCTCAACTGTAATAGCAAGGACAGAGACTAGATTACCTACTTTCATCTCTATGTTCCTATGAAAACTGACAAATGTAGCTGTACTGCAATGTCCACAGTTTTTTGCAGTGTTGACTTGGCCACAGTATACCAAAATTCCTCAGGAAGAAACCTAGCGGCATTGGGAAATTAAAGCCAAAAAAATGTTTGTCCAGACTCCTGAGAAACAATGCACCTGGAACTCTCGTAGGCCCAAAGGCCATATCAACATTGTGATTTCATTGCTTTTTCAGCTTTTCCAGACAAAATACTCTCCATCTCTTTGAGCACAAGACCTGACCCCAGGAAAATGTTGCTCTTCCAGAGAAACATCTGTTTTTGTTTCTTCTACTTCATATTTATTAGGCATTTCCTTCTCCCAGGACCTTGCCTATTTTAGAATAATCTTTTTTTCCTTCTCCTCTTCCTTCAGACTGTAGCTGAAGTAGATAAACTGACATCATAATTCACAATGTTTAAGACAGGAGAACTGGATCAACCTATTCCTAGGGACAAAGGCAGTGGTGGGATTCAGCCAGTTCGCACCACTTCGGGAGAACCGGTTGTTAATTTTCTGAGCAGTTTGGCAAACTGGTGGTTGGAAGAAATCATTATGGCAGAGAACCGGTTGTTAAATTACTTGAATCCCACCACTGGACAAAGGTACTAACTATATTGGAAATGTTTGCTCCTGGGTCTAAATTCCAGGGAGGTCCAGGGAATAACGTTATGCCTATGCAAATTTAGAATATGTTTGAACATTTAAATCGTCAAGTAAGGAGGCTAGGCTGCAATATCAAAAAAGGCACCAGGTCTCCTTGACTAATCTGGGTCAAGTTGGGTTCAAAATGGTATGCAAAGAATCCTATCTGTTTCATTTAACTTTACAAAAAGATCAGATATAATTTATTTCTAGCTGAAAATGTCTATTTATATCCTTCAAGCTTTATTTGATGGGAAAGTCAGAAAACCTCCAAGGTCCTTTCCAACCCGATTGTTCTACGCTAATTAAAACACAGAATAACAAAATATATTTTGACTCATTGGGCAAACAGCTGTTTAGAAGCACTTTTGATTGAAAAGACTATTCTGAATCAATATGTCAGCTGACATTCACACAAGTTTAGAGGGGAATGTAGCTAAGTATAACATTCCCACAAGGCATTGAACACAACTGTTGGTGGGACTTACTTTTTTGCTTTCAACTGAGCATACTCAATGGAATGACTATTTTAGGTTATTTATTTGCCTTTTGAGTCAGTGAAGAATTTAAGTCAGCTAATGAGGAAGCCTTTGAAAGCAAGTGAAATCAGCAGGAAGTAGAATCCGAGCAGAAAGGTATTGGCAAAATTAAACCCCATCATCACAAGCAAAGTTAATGAAATTTGTCATTCCATTATTATATGAATTTGCTCAGTACATAATGTTCAGTTTTATCATCTTTTGTATAGGAGTCAAGCACAATCTTCCTGTGAAGCTATGCATTATTTCAGAATGTTAAATAAAATCTAAGCATGTATATTCAGCAGATCAGATGCCCAAATATTATTTCTTGATCTGATGTGTACCCACTATTAGGTCTGCCTATTTTGTCCTATGTTCAAAACAATATACATACAGTAATAATATCCTCCAATTTCCCCAACACTCTAAGGTAGAGTGAGATGAAAGATAAGTGGCTTGCCGCATACTGAGTTTTCACAGCTGAGGATCCACTGACTTAACTCGACTTCGTATCAATCTTTTTTTCTGAAAGCCAGACTGACTTACATAATGGTTGTCTTTCCCGCACCATTGTGGCCAAGGAAAGCCGTGATTTGGCCCTCATAGAAGGTAACGGTCATTCCATCCACTGCTGGCTTGGAACAATTGGGATAGATCTTCACCAAATTCTGGATGCTCACACCAGGCTTTAAACCAGAGGGCTCCACTTCAAAATATGGATTTGCTTGAAACAAAGAAAAATCTATTTTAAAAGTGAGAGGCAAGCTCCGTGGTTACAACTCTTACACAGCTAAGTCATTTATTAACAGGAGTGGTCACATTACTTAAGTATAATGAATTACAAATTCTAAAGCAGCACTTATATATGTTTTGTTCTTACTATACTACATTAAGCTGGAAATGAAACCAGACCCGCAGATTGGTTTTGTGTGTGCCTTTGTGTGGTTCTGTGGTAACTATCAAATAAAGTACCAACTAATACCAATCACTTGCAACTGACACAATGTTTATGAATTCTGTCATCATCCTTCTGTCTGGTTTTCCCACTGCATATACAATGGTGAGCCTAGTTTAATTAATTCCTTTAGTGGGTATCTCAAATTTGATGATGTCACTAGAAGGTACTTTTAGATAAAACTTCAGAACTTCAGAAGCGGGACTAACATTAGAAACGGTGGTTGGGTTTCCACACAGAATTTTTAAAAAGAGGCCATATTGTTTAATTGCCGATCTTTAGAGAAATTGCAGGATAATTTCATTTGGTGAAATTTTCCTTTTGCCAATGCAAATAATTTTCCACAGCTAATATATGGAGAGCAGGGTTTCCCTCTGTCACAGGGAAAACAAAGTTGCCTCCGTCAGCAGGTTTATGGGCACAATTAGAGAAATTAGAAATGCAGTTTTTAAGTTATAGGGAGAGAATAGGCATTGGACTTTTTTATTTTCCAGTATCATGAATTTGCTTTGCAGCAAGATAGGCGGCAAACAAATTTAATATCAAATCTCAATGCATAGATAAAGCTATGCAGCAATGTAGAAACAAACATGTCCAGTCTGGATTGTATTAAGTAATTGCAAATGAATAATGGGCCATTTAATTACAGCCTTTGCACAGAGCAATTTAAAAGGGATGCTATGTTGCATCAGTCTTTGAAGAAAGCAGGGGTGATCTGTAACAATCTAGGAACCTGGCATGAAAACAAGACATCTGTCCAGATGGATTTTCTCCTTTCTACAAAAGGGACTGCAAGAAAGCTCTGTAGTTTAAAATAACACTTTCCTTTTTGTCTTACTGAGAGAAAACCATTGTTGTTCAGCAGGGTAGACGAAAGCTACAGTTTTCCTTTAGTCTCACTTCATTCTGGCTGTCCAAATGCTGAGCTCATAAAAGTGTTCTTTTAAATGTCACCCTGGGAAGTATTTTATTTCATTCAGAGCCAAAAAAACAGACTTTAAAGTAAATAATCTCATTGGGTATATGTAAAGATGTAAATTGGAATTTGTTGATTTAGGATTTATTCAAATTACCACAGGACTTGTGGTAAACTTCTGTAAAGATTGTGTAGCATCATAAGAGTTTGGAGATGCTACATCTAAGGGTATCTCACTCTACTGCTTGAGCCCTTGGCTGGAACTTTCATTGACTCTTCCACTTTTATAACAAAAATGCTGTTTGAGGTTAATGTCTAAAATGGTCCAGAGGATGGTGGAGAATAGCATATATTGTTTCATAACAATGCAATTAAACGTGAAGGAATAGCACAAGTGATAGATTATCTCGTTTTCAAGGAATGGACATTAGATGTTGAGGAGCACAGTCCAAATGAAACTTTCAGATGTCAGAAAAGACTATCAGCACCTTTCTGTTCCAAAGCTTGAACAAAGAGTAGGCATTTCAATCTGGCCTCAAATCTAGAATTTACATTTATGTGAGGAGGAGGAACTATGGGGCAAATTAGCAATTAGGACTGCAAAATGGATTCTAATTGGACAACAAATCAGATTCTTTCAATTGAGGCCTATGTTATGCAATCCACTGTCCTGTTTCTTCTAATAGATATATGATCACCCCTCTGTGCAAAAGACATATGGATTATCTACTAGATATAACTAAAGGACTAGTATTAAATCAATTTCATGTAATCTATTTAATATTTATGAAAACAATTAAGGCAAATTAAATCAAGATTTGTAATATAAATAATTTAATAACTCAGTGCATAATCTCCTATTAAGCTGCTAGGTTATTTGCTTGGATTTGGCTTACGTTATGGTGATTAATCACTATGACTAATGCAACAAAGTATAATTAAAACAAGTATTGGTTTGGCATAAAATTGCACTCTGCCAATCCCTCTCTGTCTTGTGCATCTTGCACTAGTAAGTATTGTGCTGAATGCATCATAACTAATGTTTAAATTTCAGCAAAATTCCATGGAGCAAATGCAGCATGAATAATTCAGTTTTTAACAGTCATCTATATTGATCACTTAATATATGTTAATAGTAAACATACATAAGGTCCTATGCAGTTTAATGTGCATGTATGTGTATGTGTGTATAAATAAAATTCTCTAAGATTCTGCTTTCTTCAGTCTCAATATAGGAAAATAAACAGATAAGCAAGTTAAGTCAGAGAAATTCAAATGACAATATTTTTCAGATCTCATGGTATGTTTTCAGAAATTCCTTTATCGTATAAGCTGTTTACAGCTCCAAGCTGAAAAAGGAGAATATGAGGTATTTATACCAAGGGCAAAGTAGGCCAGCTTCTGTAACATTTTCAGAACTTGCAAGACATTTGGAGTTGATAAGAAGGTGCTAGGAAGAGTGGGTAAAATGATCTTTGCTTTTTGACAGGACTGATTTTTTTGAAGGATTGTTTGCTTTTGTTCATCCATCATCACAACTGAAATCCTGATGAACCAAAATGGATCTGGTTTATTTCAAGTCTTTCAAGGAGATTCTTCTTTGCTTGACAAATGTTGGATTGACCATCTTGTCACCAAATGTAGAAACCTCGACTCAACTAAAACAAAACAGGCTCAGGGCACACAAAACTTAATGCTTATAACTGTAATTTCAATTTAAAGTAGGAATATAAACATACAATTCTTATATCAGTGGATATGGTTGGGGCCATGAAGGGCCCCAACTATATCTACTAATATACGTATTGGGCTGCATACAAATTTAAATTGTTATGGTGGTCACATCGGAAGCCATTTTTTTCCATTTTTTTCCATTTATTGAATCCTTCCCAAGAACCTGGGATAATCAACTGTTGTTTAATAATATTATACATATTATTTTTTTTGCATAGTCAGCCAGATGTTTAAACTGCATTATTATTATTCAGCAGTATATATCTGTTAGGCACAATTATATACATCTAGTAAATGCCTAACAAAAATAATAATACAATAGTTACAAATAATAGGTAATTTTTTAAACATAGTTGAATATCACTTAAAGCAGCATTATGAATGCTGAGCTACCCACTAAATTATTATTATTATTATTATTTATTGAACTTTTATACCACCCTTCTCCTAGCGGACTCAGGGCGGTGAACAGCCAGGTAAAAAACATAATACAAAAGTTAAAATCATTTTAAAATAATTTAAATACAATTTGGCCCAAAATTTAAAACATGTCAATTAAAATCAATCAATATCAAATACTAAAACCAATTAAAGGATCAGGCCAGCCCGGCTAACTGAAAAAAGGAGGTTTTTAGGGCCCGACGAAAAGTCCAGAGGTCTGGGATCACTCGTATCTCTGGGGGTAGATCATTCCATAGGGTAGGTGCCGCCACAGAGAAGGCTCTCCCCTGGGGGGTCGCCAGCCGACATTGTCTGGCTGACGGCACCCTGAGGAGGCCCTCTCTATGGGAGCGAACTGGCCGGTGGGAGGCAATTGGTGGCAGATGGCGGTCCCGTAAGTACCCCGGCCCTAAGCCATGGAGCGCTTTAAAGGTGGTCACCAACACCTTGAAGCGCACCCGGAAGTCCACCGGGAGCCAATGCAGCTCGCGCAGGCGAGGTGTCACATGGGAGCGTCCCGTCGCTCCCATAATCCTCCGTGCGGCCGCATTCTGTACCAGTTGGAGCCTCCGGGTGCACCCCAAGGGGAGCCCCATGTAGAGAGCGTGGCAGAAATGGTTCTACCATGGCAGAAATGGTACAATTTTTACAACCGGTAGACTTTTATTACTAAAATTTATTTTAAAACCAGCTCTCATCATTCTCAAAAATGTGGCCCTTCTTTCTTCACATGCTTATGCTACTTATTTATTTTTTTAATGATAAAAATAAGTAGTATAAGCATGTGAAGAAAAAAGCCTCCCCCCCACCCCCCGGCCAGATGTAGCCAAGATCAGGAAAACTTTATTACATGTTTCTCTCAACAATATAAAATGGCCTAGAGATATGTTCGTGCTCGTAGAATTGGTTTTTTAAATTTGGCTTGCGAGCAAATACGAACTACTGAGTAATAATGTTTTTGGTGCTTGATTTGACCCTTTCACAATGCGATTTTTAAAAAGAACCCTCTATTTTTCCATCACTGCCTGTAGCTATTCACACAAATGCACAGAACAACAAAAGGACTAGCAACAAGGAAATATATTAAAGTTTATGTAATAGAAACGGAGTTGTGATTATTGCACTTAGTTTCTTACTAGGAATGTGATCTTTGTCTTTTGCCTCTGTTGTCTCAGGTTTCCCCTGCTCCTTGCAGTCTTTTTTCCCTTTGTGTTTACATTTCTTTTCTTTACCATCCTCCTGCCTCAGGCTGTCAATCTTGTTCTCTCCCAGGACAGGCTCAACCGCTATGCTTTTTCTCACCTCTTCATCTTCAGCCTTTATGTCAGTGACACCTTCTTTCTCTGGATCTTTTTCCAGGTTAATTAAGAATCAAGTTATTTAAAGGTAACCAAAGCCAAGTACTAAGACAACAATAAAAGTTATTGGTTTTTATAGTCCAAGGTATTTAAATTATGACGACATTAACATATTACACAGTTACAAACACCAATATCAAATAAAACTAAAACATGCATGAAACATATATTAAAACCTTGCAGCCTTGAGTCCCTTATTTTATTTATTTCTGGCATGTCCTTTAAACTCTACTGCCGAAAAGTGGTGGCACAATTTATCATTTGGAGGTAGGATATATGTTAAAACGACAGGTAATCCTCAACTTACAACCACAATGGAGCCCAAAATGTATGTTGCTAAGTGAGGCATTTGTCGAGCTTTGCTCCAATTTACGGCCTTTCTTGCCAAGTTCTTAAGTGAATCATTGCAATTGTTAAGTTAGTAACATGATTGCTAAGTGAGCCTGCTTTACTCATTGACTTTGCTTGTCAAAGGGTCACAAAAGATGATCACATGATCCCAGGACACTGCAACCATCATAAATATGAATTGGTTGCCAAGCATCTGAATTTTGATCACGTGCCCATGGGGATGCTGCAACGGTCGTTAAGTGTGAAAAAGAGTCCTAAGTCCTTTCTTTCAGTAATGTTGTAACTTTGAACGGTCACTAAATGAAATGTTGTAAGTCAAGGACTACCTGTATAGTGCAAGTCCTGTAATGTAGCAGTGATTAGTGCCAATCTTCTGACTTTCTTACCAGTACAGAAGTACTATACTGGTAAGTATAGTACTTACAAGTACTATAGTTCAGCACAGAACTATAGATATATATCTATAGTTAGATATATATCAAACTAACTTCTGTGGAATTAAGTAGACCACCAGCAGATTAATAGTCAGGAAGATATTCTTTAATGCTAGGAAATGGGAATGGGAAATAAACTGTGAATCAGCAGTAATTGGTATCTAAAGACCACACCATCCAACAATCTGAAGAACTACATTTTGTTCTACCTGAGTTTTCCACCATTTTTCAAGGGCAGGGCATTTCAACTATGTTTTAGTCAATCTTGTAGTTCCAATCATAAAGAGACTCAAAAATACTAAGTTAATAAATAAAGGACATTACATTATCTCATCAATGTCTTAAAAAAATTTGCTTAAATTATTTTCAGTAATTTATAGTGTGGCAATATTTATTTAATAGGCACATAAAAAGCCAAGCTAGGTATTTGGGATGCTGAAGCAATACTAAATCCTCATTATGGAAGAAGTATCATTTTAAAAGGTTACAAAAACTTTGCAGGGTTGAGATCCACAGAAATATCCACTGCTTTTGTCATTCTTGCATGTCCTGTATATGTTCAGTAGGAAAACAACAATCAGGTGAGAATGCAATAAAATGAAAACTCCTCTGAAAAGGAAAAACATTGCTGCCTCTTTCGATCTGACCCTAACATGTATAAAGACTGGGAAAATGCTGAGGAGAGAGTTTTCAGTGTTTGCATGGAGGATTAGCTCTTGGCTGGTCCAGAAGTATCTTTCATCTGCTGAAAATTGGATGCAAATAGCCTGGAGGGACTGCCGAAGCGTAAGAGTGATGAGTAAAATGGCCATATGAAGAACAAATATTGTCTTACCTATTCTGTGATACAGCAGCTCCCAAAATGCTTGTGCATTTTTCCAGGCTTTTCTTAATTAACAGAATAAGAGTTGGAAGGGACCTTGGAGGTCTTCTAGTCCAACCCCTGGCTCTGGCAGGAAACCCTATACCATTTCAGACAAATGGTTGTCCAATCTCTTCTTTAAAAGGTCCAGTGTTGGAGCATTCACAACTTCTGGAGGCAACTTGTTCCACTGATTAATTGTTCTAACTGTCAGGATTTTTTCCTTAGTTCTAGGCTGCTTCTCTTCCTTGATTAGTTTTCGTTCATTGCTTCTTGTCCTGCCTTCAGGCAATTTGGAGAATGGCTTGACCCCTTCTTCTTTGTGGCAACCCCTGAGATATTGGAACACTGCTATTATGTCAACCCTAGCCCTTCTTTTCATTAAACTAGACATAGCCAATTCTGGGAACCATTCTTTTAAAATATATTTGTTACGTTTTGTCTCTTTAACTGAGAATAGGAACAGACTTTTATGCATGGATGTAAATGAGCTCGAGGCTCTTCTTGAACATATCAATGGACTGGAAAAAAAAGTACTGTGATTATTTGATGGAGAGATAGCTGGATTGTATCATGGTCAAGGAGTTTACAGCCATATCATCCATCTACCTGAACAGATGTCATCCCATCTGTTCATGACAAGAACGGCAACTTTAACGGGTCATTCTAGTATAACTGGGTCGCAAAAATCTGGATGATTATTAAATGGAAGCAAAACTAGACAGAATACCCTAAACTGCAGCTCCAGTTCAGGTGCAGTAGTCCTAAATTTATCAGATTCTTAACTTACCATATTTTTTGGTCTATAAGATGCAGTCCTGTCCCCCCCCAAAAAAAGTGGCTGGAAATGTCTGTGCGTCTTATAGAGCGAATGTTGCTGAAGCCCTGTCCACCCACCGGCCCCCACCCTTCAGCTATTTTTGGCCTCCATGTGCCCCATTTTTGGCCTCTGCACGTCCTGTTTGCAGCCTATTCCAGGCAGCGGGGATCGTCACCACCACTGATCACTGCTGCTGTTGGTGATCTTTGGTGCAGTTGCGATGGAACGGGCTAAAAATGGGACACGTGGGTGCCAAAAATGGGCCATGTGAAGGCTGAAAACGAGACACATGGAGGCCAAAAATGAGATATGCGGAGGTGGTGATAGGCGGCGGCGATCCCTGCAGGCTGGAACAGCTGATCAGCAGTATTCCGGGAGGCCAATCCAACCGCCAATCAGCTGCTCGTGCTAAATCAGGCTGCGATAATGTGCTGAAGCTGACCAGGCTGTTTGCTGTTTGCTGCAAGGACGCTAGCCAGATGAATACTGATGGATGCTGGGAGGCAGAGGCAGATTTTTTTTCTTGTTTTCCTTCCCAAAAGCTAGGTGCATCTTATGGTCTGGAGCGTCTTATAGTGCAAAAAATACAGTAATAATTTTTCCTTTCTTTCCCCCATTGTTTTCCCCTTCTGCAGTAGGTCTTTTATTATCAACTAAAATGGTACAAAATAATTATTTGATCTTAATAATATTAGTCTCTTGTGGATTTTTATTTCTTTTTAAATGAAACATTGGGGGGGGGGCTTTAAAAAAATAATAATATGATGTTCTATCCAAAGATCATTTCCGCATGGAATGACAAAATTGTGGGCAGAATGTCACATATCAATCTGTTTTCATGTTTCATATTACCTTTTGCTGGTAAGAAATCAAAAAATGTCTGATTATTTACAAATTGTTTCTATGCAACTCCATGCATGTATGAAATGCCTAACTTTTGAAGCTGCTTTCAGCACAGCCCTTTGTTGCAAGCCTACTCTTTGGAACACCAACTGCCCCACCTTGTTGTGTTTTAGAAAAGTCATTAAAACCTGGCTTAAAAAAAAAAGGCCTGAGAGAGGATACAGGTTAGAATCTGTAGACTTTTAGATATTAGGTTAGAATCTCCATCTTAGATTGTGTTTGGATGTTTTTGCTGCAGGTGGCCTCACTCTCTTATATAAAAGTAGTAGTAGTCGTTATAGGTAACTTATACAGAACTCTATTTCATGATGGTTATTGAAAACATAAAAAGAGACAGTATATCTTCTCATTTATGTTTTATGTTCTAAACGTGTGATTGCATATATGTTATATTGTGTTTATGCTGTGAAATGCCCAGATTCAAGCTGAAGTCAGGCAGCATCTAATTTGAAATAGATTTTAAAAATTGCCATACAGCTCAAAATGAGCATGACTTATGTTTTTCAGTACTAGGTTTGATGCCAAGACATGAGCCAACCTGTCAGCTGAACTGGTATAGCTCCGATGTTGAAAATGGAAACTTTGGTTCATCTCTGAGGTGGGGGAAATGCCAGAAGCTTTCTAAGATGCTGACATTTTTATTTTTGGCTAGCCTGGTACCAGTCGAGTTAAAAACAAAGTCACATTCATGAATTTAGCACTTGTCACAATAGTCCATAATTGTCAACTATTTCCAGACAAATTGAAAGGAAAAACATGATTTGCAGGCTCCTTGTTTATTTCAGCAGAATTCAGAAAAATTTGTGATAGAAGACCGACACATTATTCAGCAACACGCTAAGAATAGCCGCCCACTCAAGAGTTCCAAGCCCACTGCATGTCTCAGTCTAATCTTTTTTGTGACTCCCAGAAATGAAGGCAAGTCTGCGTTCACTTCTTAATGAATCAATGGCTCAAAATATTTCCAAACATCAGTTTTCTGCGTAACTCACCATCAGCCGTTGTTGTTTTCTCAGTCTTTGAGTGTCCTAACCCAAACCAATAAGATTGCTGGAAAGGGAAATTCCAAGACCGAGGAATTCCATAGTCTCCTGAAATAAAAACAGATTGGTTGGATGCAAGAAGCTTCATTTTGCATTTTGCTATAGGGAGAATTCAGCAATGCAAATCATACTATTAAATAATTATTTGATGTGTCATTAGCATCAAACAGTGCTCACATTACAAGTTTCAAAAAGTATGCCCAACCAACACAGAACCCAAGACCAATTGCAGTCCCTGAGGGGTAGTTTTTTCCCCATAAGAAGGAAAGAAGAATAAATGCATTTAAATGTGGTTCAAGATTATATTTATTTCTGAAATGCATGCTCTAATTAAAAATTAGAGCTACGCAGTCTTTAGTAAATAGGATCTAAATGCCAGAAACCCTAAGGCAAACTGTGGAATAAGGACTTCCCAGTTTACTTTATTAGTTTTTGCCTCCTGATGTCTTTTAGATGTCATGAATTTGTAATTCTTCAGCCAATACAGGCAGTCCTTATCTTATGACCACAATGGAGCCCAAAATTTCTGTGGCTGATTTCTGTTGTTAATGTTGCCCCATTTTACGACCTTTCTTGCAACAGTTGTTAAGTGAATCACCACAGTTGTTAAGTTAGTAACGTGACTCTTAAGTGAATCTGCCTTCTCCATTGACTTGCTTGCCAGAAGATTGCAAAAGGAGATCACATGACCCCACGAAACTGCAACCATCATGATTCAGTCGCCAAATATCTGAATTTCAATGTGACTGTGTGACAATGGTTGTAGGGGTGAAAAACGGTCATAACCATCACTTTTTTTCAGTGTGGTAACTTCAAACTGTCACTAAACAAATGTTGTAAGTTAATAATTACCTGTACTATTAATATCAGGTGGCTGGATCAGTAAGATACACTTGGAAGAAATCAGCTGGAGAGAGTGCTTTAATTGGAACAGATTTCATGGGGTAGACATATTGTGACAAAACATCATGGATATTTTAAGAGAAAAAAAACTAATGTATTAATTTTAATACGTCTCAACAATTTTTCTTCTTTAGCAAAGGGAGGAAGTTATTTGGAGTTTGGAGGACCTGACATGAAATGTGCGGAATCAGGATAGAGAAACTTTTCAAACTTCCAATTTTAATTCAGGGGCTCATGAAACTTGAGTCACCTCTCCTTTCAGGATAGCACTTTAAGTTACTGAGGCTTATATCTGGTAATGGTGATCTTCATCAATATCTCTACAGAAGAATGTTCTCTTTACTGTTCTTTGAAGCAAAAGAAAGCTTCTTGTTGCTTCTACCACAAAGACAAACAAGAGTTTCTTGAGCTGTGACAGACTGCAGGTTTTTTTTAAACACTTCTCTTTTTTTTTCTTTTTACTTGTGCTTCAGGAACCACCCAATGCTGGTTTTGGAAAACTGCCTAAGCTGAAAGTGAATGGTAAGGTGTGAGCTTTCATTCTACAGATAAGATCTTTTGTGGGTCTTTGTTTTGGCTCTTCAACTCTTATAATATGTGACCAGACAAGTTTCTTTAACTATGGGGAAATCCAAATTTCTGTTCTTCAAAGAAACATCTTTAAGCATTCACTTAAATAGAAAGACAAGATACAAGTTGAATTAGTAAATAAAATAAATGCATATTGACTAATATAAGAGTGATCCCTGCAGCTACTCATACGCTCTTTTGCACAACATGAAAAGATTATAAGAGATACCACAACCACGCCTCAAAAGGACCTCATTACTTCCTATAGGAGCTTCGAACTGCGTAGCCACCACTTTTTGGGCCTGTCTCTGTTCCTCTGGTACACTTCTGTATTAATGTTGTAAGGAATCTCCTATGTTATATTATAATCCTCTTTTTGAGAGGGGATAGCTTGCCAATGCCTCAATGGTTTTAAAAAAATCTACTGCGAGGTTTACATAAATTCTTTAAATAGAAAGCGCCAGTCAACCCACCAAACCCCGGTTCGCGCCCATAGAGAGGGCCTACTCAGGGTGCCGTCAGCTAGACAGTGGCGGCTGGCGACCTCCAGGGGTAGAGCCTTCTCGGTGGGTGCCCCCACCCTCTGGAATCAACTTCCCTTGGAACTCCGATTAGCACCTGACCTTCGCACCTTCCGCCATGAATTAAAAACTTGGCTGTTTAAATCCCTTGACCTGGACTGATAATGGGGTTTTAAGGGTTAATTTTAAATCTTTTAAATTTTTAGACTTTATTTTATATTGTGGCTTTGTTTTTATTATTGTGAGCCGCCCTGAGTCCATTGTGAGATAGGGCGGCATATAAGCCGAATAAATAAATAAATAAATAATAAATAAATGTAGGAGATGATTCTGTTTTTGTCAGGAACTACTGTAAAAGAAAAACAAGATTCATTCCACAGAAGTTTCTGAATCTATTTTGAAAGATTCATCTTCTGGAAGACAAGATAATGAAACCTTTGTCTAATTGGGCAATGTACAAATGAAAGCCTTGCACTTCTAAGTCTATGTGTTTTGTCAAATGGCTTAAAGCCATTGTATTACAACTTTCTCCTGTGCAATGGATTGTCCATGCTGCCTAGGATTAGTGGAAATTATAATCCAATACATACAGACGGCATGAGATTAGATAAGGCTTTACCATAACATCAGAGCAGTGGTGAAATTCAAATTTTTTTACTACCAGTTCTGTGGGCGTTGCTTGGTAGGCATGGTGTGGCTTGGTGGGCATGGCTTGATGGGTGTGGCAGGATACTGCAAAAATCTCCATTCCCACCCCACTCTGGGGCCAGCCAGAGGTGGCATTTGCCAGTTTTCCTAACTACTCAAAATTTCTGCTACCGGTTCTCCGAACTACTTACAATTTTCGCTACCCGTTCTCCAGAATCTGTCAGAACCTGCTGGATTTCACCCCTGCATCAGAGGCCAAGATATTTTGGAATATAATGTTATAAAAAATCTTGATGAATTGCTTGTTGCTAACACAAAGTTTAAACCCTAGCATTTGGCAATAGACTTTAAACATTTCAATGTATCTTAACTGTAAGTAACTGTAAGATCTTTTATCCCAAAATACAGTATAAGCATAATGGTATGGATTCAAAGATGTCACTCCCATTAGGGGAGGGAGAGGGGAGAGGAGGACAGGATCCCACTTCCGGTTATGGTCTTCAATGCCATATCCTATATTGTTCTCAAGGGTCCTTAGCTCCATAAAGCAGGTTTTCACAAGAGGAAAAAAAAAACCTGCATTTAAAATGAAAAGTAGGCAAACCTTTTTCCATGAAGAGAAGTTAGGATTTAAGGCTCTGACTAAACCTGAAATGTCAGAATAATTTCGTATTTGAAAATGGGAAATATCAATATCTATATGATTCTACATCTTTAGCCCTTCTAGAGAACCCATGTTAATAACCAAACCATGTTAGAAACATTCCTGTAAGAATCTGAGAGCAAGAATCTGACTAGAAGAAGAACAAGGAGAAACCTATTGAATAAGCTGGTATCTGTCACATAACTTTGCATTTACCTTCATTGTATTTGGTTAGACAAATTCTGAGACATGAGATATTTAGTCTTGCTGGTTCTCAGTTGTATGAAAGCAGCAGAGATAGGTTTCTACCCTTGAGCAGAAAAAAATCTATACAACAATAGAACACATTGTTGGCCATACCTGGGAAGACATTATCCAAGTACCAAGCAAGCACTCCATAGACAAAGCCATCAAAAACCATTATCACCATAGACAACAAGAAACTGTATTTATCTCCTTGCAGTGGGCTACTTCGGATATTATTCCACTGTAAACCAAGTCCTTGTTCTTCATAACGTGACAAGTATTCTGTACCGAACCCAAAAGCCACAGGTGAAAGGAAGCTCTGGAAGAAAGAGACAAATGATCTGAGTTTATTACTAATGAGTTATCTTGACTGCAGGAGGGTTATGACCATTTGTTCAGCGATCATTCAAAATTACAACAGAGCTGAACAACTAGTACCGTGTTTCCCCGAAAATAAGACCCTGTCTTATATTTAAGGCTTGGCCTTATTATTTTGGGGTGCATGGAACAAGACAGGGCTCCTTTTACCTGATTTCCAGCTCTGTCTCTCTAACCCTAACCAGAGGAAATGGCGGCGACCAACTGCGCATGCATTTAAATATTTTCGGGCTAATTTTTGGGGATGGCTTATTTTCAGGGGGAAGCTTATTTTAGCGCATGCACTCAAAAGCACGATTGGGCTTATGATCAGGGGATGTCTTATTTTCAGGGAAACAGGGTACTTACAACAGTCCTTAAGAGTTTCAGCCATTGAAACATCCCCATGATCACAAACTAGGCACTTGGCACCTAGCTCACAATTATAACAGCACCGCCAGCCATGATCACAACTGTGATTTCTAAAGTTCCCTGTCAGCTTTCCACAAGCAAATCAATGGGGAAGCCAGCAGGCAGTTGGAAGTCATAATCATGTGAGATCCTCAGGTTACAAACAGCAACCACGACTGCCAAAATGGCTGTCACTAAGGCAATGCAGTCACATGTCTTTGTGCTTTACGATCACAGCATGGTCACATGGCATTGCGTTTTACAACTGCATCGCTTAGCAACGAAAATTCCAGGTTTATTACTCATAAACCAAATTCATTTGGGACAAGCCTTAGCGAAAGAAAAGAAATCCTTACCACCATGATCTTAATCTTAAGAGGCAGCCAATCCTGCCAAATGAAGCAGAGGATATGGGGCAGGTAGAGAGTAAAATAGATGATTCCACTGCAGGCAGCTGCCAGATTAGCCTTGGAGAAAAAAGTGCTGAGCAAGAAGCACTGCATGATGCTGGCTGTCGCGAAGGTTAACAGGAACAGAAAGAGAACTTGGGGGTTGCAGTACCGAAGCACTTTGCCATACTGTATAGGAAAGAAAAGAAAGATATTCTTCTACTGCTTAGCTTAAAACCTATCTGAGATCAAGGGTCTTCAGTTTACGATACTGGTACATTCAAGGTATTAATGCTGTTGTATTAATCCTATTAATGCTATTGTGACTTAATGACTGAACTTCCTTCAGGAGCTCAAGGTGGTGTATTCCAATTTCTCCATAACTCTGTAAGGCATAAAAGTCTGTAGAAATTCTCAGTCATCCAGGTCACGGTTGTCCCAAAGATACTTTTTCAGGAGGCAACTGGACTTTCTTGTTTTGTCTTTTGAAGAAGTTTCACTTCTCATCCAAGAAGCTTCTTCAGCTCTGACAGGATAGTGGGGAATGGAAGGATTTATATTCCTTGCAGACAGCTGGTCATTTGCATCCTTTTAGAAGGTCTTTGAAGCACTTAAGTGCTCCCATAGAGTAGCAATGCATAGGTGAAGCAATGTTACAATACAAGAAAGAAACCTTCCTTGTCAAGAGAACTTCCAAATAGTTCTTTTCCGAATCTAACCACATAGAGTGGCTAGCTCACTATTGTCATCGTTGGGCTAGGCAGACTTACTTCTCCCCTACCCATATTACTAATTTTAATTTATAAAAAAAAGTATTGTATTAAATTTCTGTGGAGATTTTCAGTCATGCAGGTCATGGTTGTCCCAAGAAGGCTCCACACGCATTTGCACTACTTTATCTGACTATACAGTTAAACCTCCAAATGGCCTCAACGGCTCTCTAAAAAAAATGCAAATAATCATCTGTCTGCAAGGAATATAAATCCTTCCATTCTCCACCATCACATCAGAGCTGAAGAAGCTTCTTGGACGAGAAGCGAAATGTCTTCAAAGGAAAAAAAAATAAGAAAGTCCAGTTGCCTCCTGAAAAAACACCTTTGGGACTCTGTAAGGTATGTTAGGTGAAAGACAGTGATTGATCCTAAAATCCCCATGGTTTAGAGTAGATGAACTCTTGTTTTAATCCAGTATCAAAAAAGATGCTACATCGTACATGCAGACAAATCAGTGGTGGGTTTCAACTGGTGTTACCACTGGTTTGCTTCGCGCATGCGCTTTGCGTGCGCAAGCACATTCCATTTCAGAACAGCTGAGGAGCGGCAATCCACTCTGCCATATCTATCAGCTGGGCTAAAAATGAGCAAATATAGGTAAGTATAGCGCAGGGGCAGGCGGGAGGGCCCAGCTGACAGTCGGAGCGAACTGGTTCGCCCTCACCTCACCATCGCCACTACTGGCTCGCCCGAACCAAGGAGAACCGGTAGCAACCCACCACTGAGCCAATTGGATTTTATGAATTTCCTGTTTTCAGAGAGTTGCATTCATGCGAAATGCTAAGTCAAAGTTCAGTTAATCACAGTGTGGAATAAACTGATTAAATCATCATTGGCTGGATTTCCACAACTTGCTAAGACATAAACCATAAGATGACTTAGAACGCCTTATAAACCCAGACAAAAATGAATTGAAAGAAGGAATATTAAGAACAAGCTTCAACAATTATCCTATACTGATTATTTGTCATAGCAGAACATACAACTTAATATATGGAAGACAGGATAGCAATTGGAACAATCTAGCAGTGAACATGAGTTCTACTTTGGGTAGATATTGGCCTGTAGAGATTTAGGAATCCTGCTTGTGTTAGGGATCTTGCTTGTGTACCATCCACACTGCTACAGGAAGGATCCATTCCTGAGTTCCTTAGGCTCATGTTTCAATTTACAGTGCGGTGATTAGGGTGACAAAATGTGGCTACATTTCCCAATTTGTTACATCTGTGGATCGCATCCCAGCAGCCCTATTTTAGAGTGAACTACAGGTAGTCCTCAATTTATGACTACAAACAAGCCCAAAATTTATGTTCTCAAGTGAAAAAATTGTTAAGTGAGTTTTGCCCCATTTTATGACTTTTCTTGCCATGTTTGTTAAGTGAATCTCTGCAGTTGTTAAATTTAGTAACATGATCACTAAGTGAATCTGGCTTCCCCATTGACTTTTCTTGTCAAAAGGTCACAAAAGGGGATCATATGACCCCTGGATACTGCAACTGTCATAAATATGAACCACTTATCAAGTATTCGAATGTAAATCATGTGACCATGGGGATGCTGCAGCAGTCATGAGTGTGAAAAACAGTCATAACTCACTTTTTTCAGTGCCGCTGTAACTTCAAACAGTCACTAAACAAACTGTTGTAAGTCAAGGACTACCTCTATTCTCTTTGGAATGCAAGCTGCAGAAAGATCTCCTCAAGAGTTGCAGCGAGTTTCGGGGAATGGCAGTTTGAGAATAAAATCACACTCTGGCCTGGATGCCACAAGGACTAAGTCATAAGAGATTACCCTGATAGCATTGTGCATTATTATCTGAATTTATTTTGACTTCTGGTCTCTGAGGAAATAGGTTGAGTGATCTGTGGGATGAACCTGCCATGTGTGCTTCAATCATGCCGCACCTGGCTGCTTCAGTAAATGAAGTTTGTGTGTGAGAGCACAGGTAGATTTGGAAGACAGTCAATGCTTCTTTGATGCCCACTGCCTTGAAAGAGCATATTACCCTGGCAATGGTTACCCAAAACTTCATCACCTTTCAGATCAAGTTACTGAAGCTTGCGGTAGATGGAGCTGCCTTTGAAGACCACCCAAATGGGGTAGGACACAATAGTAATCTGTGCCACTTAACATCAATTTTGTGCCTTCTACTTTGCCTTTCATTTGGCTTCCAACTATAAAAGTGCTGGTTTTAACCTATAAAACCCTTTCTCACCTGATGTTCCAGGAATCTTCCAAGACAATCTTTCTTTATTTTATTTTTTTTAAAGACCTGTTTCGTTCAATCAGGCTAGGGGAGGTCTACAGCATCAGGTCTTATTTATGTCTGAATTGTGTAACACAGCTTACACCTCTGAGAATGTGAATGGCACCCTTCCTAACAGTTTTCTGGATGGTGGTTAAGAATGAGTTATTCACAGCTTTTACGTTTTGAGGACTGCTTATTGAATGCCAGGTTTGGCCGTGCTTATGTTTTATGCTTCACAGGTTTTAATCTTTTAGGTTGAGATTTTTTCCAAGTTAACAGAAATCCTTGAAGGAGTTGATGGTATTGATGGTATCAAACTCGATCGCATCACATGACGTATCGTGGCGTTTTTTGCCTTTGTGAAGCCAGGTTGGGCGTGGTCTATGCATGTCGCATTCGGCCCATGGGCCGCCAGTTTGACAGGCCTGGTATAGAACTACTATAAATAAATACATATTTGTAACATCTAGACCTTTTATCACTGTAATTTGATCTGGGCACAAATGTTCTTTATGGATTTTGTATGAAATATTTTTTTTAAAATTATTTTCTGCAACTATTGGATTTTATTGATTCCTTCATGAACAAGCAGGAGTGTGACTTGCTGGATTATGGCTCAGCTGATATTTCGAACTTAGCCACTGTGATGGCTTAGGATGATGCATGAAGCTACCGGTCCTTAGTTTTGCTACTGCTTCCTCTTATTCACACATATCTGAAATGCAGCTTTACTTGTCTTAATCTCTGTAATATTGGATAGTATAGTGGTCTAAAGCCCTGTTATTAACATCAGCTGCCTGCAATTATTGCAGGTTCGAATCTCACCAAGGCTCAAGGTTGACTCAGCCTTCCATCCTTTCTAAGGTAGGTAAATTGAGGACCCAGTTTGTGGGGGCAATAAGCTGACTTTGTATAAATATACAAAAGTATGAAGGGTATTGCTTAGTGCATTGCAAGCCGCCCTGAGTCTCTGGAGAAGGGCGGCATATAAATCAAATTAAAAAAAAATATATTACAATATTAATTACAAATTCAAATGGGGATTGTCTACCTGGAAGTGAATGGTTTAAAATCCAAACAGATTGAAAAATCAGAACAGATTCTGATTGCTGTTTCTCCTTCTGCCCCAAATGACAAACTACTGAAAAGCAGGATGTCAAAAAAATCACTCTATACCAGGGATCTCCAACCTCGGCAACTTTAAGCCTGGCGGACTTCAACTCCCAGAATTCCCCAGCCATCTTTCCTCCAGGCTTAAAGTTACCAAGGTTGGAGACCCTTGCTCTATACTACACTGACATCAAACATACATTCAAAACCAGCATACTATACACGGAGCGGGAACACTGTTATTGCACTTTAATTCAAGTACTAATACAAAGAAATTAAACAGCAAAGATATTCTTACTGGCCTTCTTCCACAACAGTGTTTAAATATATTTGTTCTAGTTTAGAAGTATTAAAGAGTCAGGCCTTCAGGGTTCACTTTATCCTTATCTTTAAAGTGGGCAAATCTCAAGCAACCCATGGAGCTTTAGATACTTACCATAAATGATATGAGGAAGCAGAAAAAACAAAGCAAGAATTTAGGGTAACTATCACCAATCTGATATCCCTCAGAGGTGTTGGGACTACAGTCCACAACTCCCATTAACCCCTTAAATAAACTAACAAACGACTATATCTTGAGGCATCATTATGTCGCAAATGGGGCAGTTTAAACATAAACCCAGAGTCTCCCTACTGAAGGACTATTTAAATGATAAGCTTTTGTGTCCCTCTCAGTTCCCCAAGGGATCATGTATTGAAACGAAGCAACTAATGGGTTGGGAGAAAGGAGTTTGAAAGGGAAACGGCAGGATGGCCATCAGGTTTTTCAAAGGCGGATGGAGGAGGGACGCCACGCCTCCCTTTCAAGCCCTCTTCCACCTGAAGGCGATGCTTAGAACGTGACCTGTCAGCCTTAATCCGACTCCAAACGTCACAAAGGCAAACGCGACCCTGAATGTATCTGTCCCTGCCAAGTGATGATGATGATGATGATGATGCCTTAAGGGGGCTTCTAAAAAGCGCGCCTGCTGCTACGTGCCGAGAAGAGGCCAGGCTACTAGCAGGCTCCCTCCCATTTTTATGTATGGCTTTTATTGTTTCTTACTAACCCCTGGATCGCGCGAAAGTAAAGCATTGTAAACGCTGTTTAACAACAGCAAAAGCCGCGCCTCTCCTGCTCCCTTACCGTAATGAGAGCCGTCAGGAGAAACGTGCTCACGGTCATCATGAGGAAGCTGTCCAAAAACCACGTGAACCAAATCACCCCGTTGGTGACTCCTCTGTTCTTCAAGGCCTCCTTCAGTCTCATTTCTTTCTCCAACACGATGCTTTTCACGGTCATGGAAGCGGAGTAGATCCAAGCCAGCACCATTAAGAGGGGAAAGGCACGAGTCAAAGTAATCATGAAGCTGCCAGGCAAAGGGAGGGGAAAAAAGGAAAAGAAACAAGCTTGCTTTGAAAGTTAGCAGAGAAATACTCTCACTAGTATCCTTCTCCTGGAAGGCTCAGATTGGTAGTTTGAGAACAGCTGGGAAATGGCTCAAAAGAAAACTGGTGAGACTCCTGGCTCAATAAGGCACCCCTGAATTCTTTGGAGAATTAAATTGCTATTTCCTAATCGAAGAAAAAGTAGCAAACATTATCAAAACCTTCCTCAGGTAGTTTCTGTCTAGATATGTTGGACCATAAGTTCCAGAATTCCAAGTCAGCATGGGGAAATGGCAGTAGGAACAAAGGGACTGTGTGTTTGGATGCATGCAGACAAATACCTTGTGTGTTCAATCACACTTGGTCAATAAAAAAAATTCTATTCTGTTCTGTTTTATTCTATTCTATTCTGTGCTGCATCCATTTCTAGCCATTTTTCTTTTAAAAGATTTCTTCTTTAGTAGAGGCAACAAAAGTGTTGCAAATTTTAGGAGCAGTAGGGATTTGAATACCTCAGGCAAACATTTGGGGGAGCCAATTTTAAACTCTTAAAGTGGCTTGACACAGGAGAAAGCAATCTGAACGGATGAAAGGCCACCAGAATTGTGTTTCTCAAACTTGGAAAGAGGTGTGAGACTCCTCAGTTAGACATCTTAAAACAGCCAAGTTTGCAAAACAGTGCACCAGAACATCTTAGCTGCATGCTAGATTGAAAAAGAAATCATGAAAAACAGAAAATACTTGTATTGTTGAAAGGAAACATCATGGACACATCCCAATAATCCCAAAAATTGAGCTTGGTTTGAGGGAGGTTTCATTTTTTGAGGAAGGCCGAAAGAGCCACCCCTTGCAATTGAAAAAAAGTGCCTTTTTCAAAAACAAAACAATGTCACTGTTGTGGAATTCCTAAGGAACATGTTTTCCATTACTTTTGTTAATGTTCTGATTCTGTGACCTGACCAGGCCTTACTGTCAGAGTCCTATGCTTTTCTCAAAGGATACAATCACTTTCTGTCTCCTGCTTGGCCACCAGGCCTCCATGCTGATATAATCAATTCACCATATGGAGGGGTAGCAATTGAAGAGACACAAAAATAAATCACATCATGTGTTTATTGGATTATCTGTATTTTGGCTATCCTGGGAGGAAGCTGTGGGGCAGCATTGTATTCAGAGTTAAAGATAAGATCATAGCAGGATAGCATTAAGCAGAGACAAAGGGAACACCTTAGCTGTTAAGTCAGATCACTAAGAAATGGGGTATTCTGGAAAATAAACCAAAGTCATGTAATTCCTGGCAGAGAAGGAATTTATTTTGCAACAAAATGGTGCTCTGGTGACATTTGTTCTGGAACTGTTTCTACAGCTGTATCTGGACTCCACTGAGCAAATCCCAGTGAGCTTAGTGGGGCTTCTTTCCAGAGAGATTCCTGGGAATGGAGCTAGGGTTATTGCTTCAGAGATGCCTTTTAAATAATGTGAAGCCAAGTTTCATAAAGAGAGGAAAGGTCTTGTCAAACCAGGAAACTGCCAATAGATGTGTCTCATAAATCAAAACAAAACAGGCTTTCACATCATGGTCTTAATCAGTGTATAAAACCTTATTTCAAAGTAATTGAGAAATATGTCACATGTGAAAATAGGTCTTGCCCGATCATGCAGCTTTCTCTAACATGTGTCTTCCTATTCTGGCTGGAATTTTGGGAACCGTAATCCCAATCTGGAAGGGAAGAGGAAGGACAACCTGAAGATTTCTGTTCACCATGCTGGTAAGTCAACTTTTAAGAATAGCACCTTGAACCCTCCTTTTCCTCATCTTTATATTAAAACTGTTTTATATTGGGTCTAACTATGGAATGAGGGGGATTCTTCAGCACAGCAAAAAGTCAAATTGTGTTCAGTTATTATAGCTGCAGCTCCAATTATACTACCATCATATACTTTGAACTATATGAGGGTCTTAACATGAGAATTTACAACAGAAACCCTGTGAAGTAGGTTAGTCCCAGGTTATCCAGTAAATTTCCATGGCTAGGGATGGACTCCCGAGTTTCCCAGTCCTAATTCATTGCCTTAAGCACTTCTCCCCTGTGAAGCTTTTGCTACATATTTCTAATTTTCATGTAAGAATTTTGGCATTATTAGCATGGAGCAAAACCAATTAAAACAACTTTGAGATCTCTTCTTGGTATGTAGAGAAGTGACCTGAGGATGATGATTGATGACAAATCAAAGGAATGTGATGCCTTGGGAGAGAGAACCAGACCTCTGCCTGAGTTTTACTCCTTGAACCTGATAAAATTCCACTCTCAGGCCTGCTTATTGTTTGTGAATTTGAAGAAGCCATAGAATGCAACACTGCAAATTTTGTAAGACCCCAATTCACATTTTTTTTTGTATTTCTCAATACTTTAGAGCAGCATTCTTCAGGATAATATTCAATATAATACAGTACAAGAAAAAATAAATACAGGGCGAAATAAAGCCATCCTGTATTTTCACAGAGACCAAATGTCTCTGAGGGGAGATTTAAATTCCTATTTCCTTGGTTTCATTCTTTAACCAGGGGTGGACTGCTGGGGGTTCACAGGGGTTCAGGAGAACCTCTAGCTAAGATTCTGTGCAGTTCAGAGAACCCCCAAATCCCACTCCTGGCTGGTCCCGCCCCCTGCCCCTCCCCTCCCAGGAGTCCCCACGCGGCCCATTTTGGATGCACATAAGTGCAGGGCACGTGCAGAGGCTCAGGGAGGGTGAAAAACAGGCTGTTTCTGTCTTCCAGAGGGCCTCCAGAGCCCGGGGAGGCTGTTTTCGCCCTCCCGGAGGCTCGAGGAAAGCCTCTAGAGCCCCAGGAGGGAAAAAACGCCCCTCCCCTGCCGCTGTGGTGCAGGAAAACTAGGCCACGCCCACCATGGCCACGCCCATCCAGCAACCGGGCAGAGAACCCCTTGCTAAAATTTTTGAAGCCCACCCCTGTCTTTAACACCTTAGTTTTGTTGCCTCAGGTGTGGTAGAACTACAGTATATAGCCTTTCAGCTATTAACCAAACTCAATGGCGATTCCCTCATTTCTACACATTCTGAGAGCATGAAATTGGGCAGAGCTGCCTTATTGCCTGTTTTGAAATATGCTAGCCAAAAATGGAAAATACCAGACTCTGCCTCACTGGTTTGCAAAGGGGATTTGTAAAGCCCCATGTACTGCATTGCACTACATTGGGATGTAGAGAAAAGCCTTGAGCAAATTAAATATTTCATCATATCCCAAATCTTAGCCAGAAACAGAGTAAAGGATTGGTTGCTTTGGAGCACACGTTTTTAACAGGATAATAAGCGGTGTGCCTGAAGAGATTAGTATTTTAATAATGGCCTTTGGTTACCTTTTAATTAGAGAGTCAGTTTGGTGTAGTGGTGAAGGTGTTGGCTAGAAACTAGAGATGGTGAGTTCTGGGCCTCCCTTAGACATGAAAAGCCCTGGATGACTTTGGTCATTCATTCTCTCCAGCCCAACCCATCTCACAGGGTGGTTGTTGCGGGGAAAATAGCAGGCAATGGTATTAGATAGGTTTGCCACCTTGCATTGAGGAGGGATAAAAATCTTATTTTTATGGTTCATTGCACAGTCAACCAGTTGTTGAGACTGGATTTGGCATTTTATTAGTTCAATTTTATTTATTTTATTAGTTCAATTTATATGCCACCTTTCTCCGTAGACTCAGGGTGGCTTTATTATTATTATTGTTGTTATTATTATTATTATTATTATTATTATTATTATTTTATTTTTATTCACCTATGGAGCCCTTATCAAGAATAGGCAGATATTGTTGCTTTATTTTATTAAAAGTATCATTACATGATGTAAGCTCTTCCAAGTAAAGCTTCCTTTTGCAACTGACTGGTGGTGATGACTATTATTTCTATTATTTCTCTGAAGATAGATAAATGGACTTTATATTAAAAATTTTAACCTGCTCATGTCCAGAGAATCGGTACCAAAAAAGTATCCACTTTTATTAAAATAGTGATGGTAGATCACTACCATCATGGCATAAGTATGCATTGTATGAAAAACAACTTCTTTGTTTGTTTGTTCTAGCCTGACCTGAACCTTGCATCATTCAACATCATTGAATGATCCGCATTCTAATGTTGTGGCAGAGTGACCAGCCTTTCAGCACACCTGTATTCTTTTCTCATTTTTGAAAATGAACTGAATACTTTCCCTGATTAAAAGAGTTCAGAAAAACAGCTATAAGTTTGCAACTTTTCCTCCATTCTATGTTGCTAATGAATTAATATTTATTTTTTTGCAATAAGGTAGTATTCCTATTGTTTTCTATTTTAAATAGGTAGAGAGATTGTTATGATAATTATTTGTTCTAGATTTCTTATCTTGGATTTAACCAGTGGTGGGATTCAGCCAGTTCGCACCACTTCGGGAGAACCGGTTGTTAACTTTCTGAGCAGTTTGGCAAACTGGTTGTTGGAAGAAATCATTAGGGCAGAGAACCGGTTGTTAAATTACTTGAATCCCACCACTGGATTTAACTAACACAATTCTGATTCCTTGGCAGGGAAATTTGTCTAATACTTCATGTTCTAGAATCTCTAGCATGATCAAAAGCAAAAACAGTGTCATTTGTGAGACTCAAAGTGCCACCTGGTTAGCCACACAGTTAGTTAATGGACACAGATCACACTCACACATCATCTACAAAGCAGGGATAGGGCATTTGTTGTAAGTATATCCCTGAAGGCACATCAATATGGGTCTGGGTTTTGATGATCCCTTGCTCGATCATATCTTGCAGATAAGCAAACCCTCCCCAGATGTAGCGCAGATCATCCACTGGGTCAGCTCTTGGGCCAGGATCCCAGTACCTGTAGGGACAAAGCACAGATTTAGCCTTCAGACTAGTGGAGATTATGACAGGGGTAAAAGTGTCAGTTATCAGAATCTGAGGAACAAACTATAAGCTTTGTTAATGGTTTGGTTGCCTTTCAGCTGCAGTATCTTTTCTTTCTTTCACAAAGGCCAAGAGGGGCCCCAATCCTGGTTGTGATACTGTGGGAGAACCAAGAAATTTTAACCATTTGTTTCGGCTGCAATCCTAGTCTGGATTAAATTCTTTGCACGCTGTGTTTGTGGGACAAGAGACAGACATGAAAAAGCTTTCTGAGCATCTTAACTGATATCCTAGGTCAGTGATGGCTAACCTTTTTGCCATCGTGTGCCAAAAGCAAGGGGAGCGCGGTGGGGTCACACGCACGTGTGCCCACATCCATAATTCTATGTGCCCCGCCCCCCCATGCTCTCCCCGCTTTTGGTACGTGATGGCAGGGTGGGCCTGGTAGGCCTGTTTTTTACTCTCCCCAGGCTCCAGAGCCTTTCTAGGAGCCTGGGGAGGGCAAAAACAGCCTCCTCCCCCGAGGGTCTCAGGGGGCCGGAAACAGTGTGTTTCCTGACTTCTGGTGGGCCCAGAAGGCCCGAAAATCAGCTGGCTGGTGCCTGCATGCATGCTGGAGCTGAGCACGCGTGCCCACCGATATGGCTCCACGTGCCACCTGTGGCACCCGTGCCATAGGTTCGCCATCACAGTCCTAGGTTTCTTGTTAGAACAGAGACTGAGCAAGGGAAATGTCAGTGTTCCAGAACAACCCAACTCCAATTAAAAACTCTGAGACAAGCTTCATCTCAAATCTTTCATTTATTGGAATAGGTATACTGGCACATCTTGGAAAACCCAAATCTGAGAATTCTGGGTTTTCCCTCAGTAAATCAAAACCCCAAATCCAGCCCCTGCACCAGGGGTGAAATGCTCCCAGTTCGGACCGATTGCCCAATCCGGTAGTGATGGCGGAGGGTGGTTCGGAGAACCAGTAGCAAAAATCCCTGCACGCCCCCCCCCCCCCCCCCCCATGCCCAGCTGAGCCGCAGGATCATCAGAGGCGTTTTTTAAAAACTTTTAAAAGCATTTTTTCTACAACTTCTTCCGCCGAAAAAATGCTTTTAAAAGTAAAAAATATAAGCCTCTGATGATCGCGTGGCTCAGCTGGGATCTCAGAGGCTTTTCAAAGCATTTTTTTTAGCAACTTCTTCCTTGGAAGAGGTTGCAGAAAAAAATGCTTTAAAAGACTCTCTGATGATCCCAGCTGAGTTGCCTGATCATCAGAGAGACTTTTCAAAGCATTTTTTAAAATGATCAGGCAACTCAGCTGGGATCATCAGAGAGACTTTTAAAGCACTTTTTTCTGCAACCTCTTCAGCGGAAGAGGTGATTTAAAAAATGCTTTGAAAAGGCTCTGACGATCCCAGCTGTGTTCCTGATCGGCCGAGGCTTTTCAAAGCATTTTTTTGCATTTGCAGAAAAAATGCTTTGAAAAGTTAAAATAAAAAAAAAAAGTTGGCCACGCCCACCCAGTCACATTACAACACCACCACCAAGCCACGTCCACCGAACCGGTAGCAACAAATTTTACATTTCACGCCTGCTCTGCACCCATCAGTCCATCACATGGCCCAATCAGCATCCGTCCCAACTTGAGCCACCACTGCAACCACTCCTCCTCCAGATGCAGGAACACCATGACCTTGACCGAAAAGAAGAATGCTATTATGTCTAACTACAATCTCTCTACTAAATCCCCACTCCTACTTTCCCAAGCGCAAGAAGATGGCAGTGTGGAAGCTTCCGGGGTTAATATGGCTTCCAAAGCTGACAAGAGAATTGGTTTAAAGACCAAATCCAAATGGGCTCTTCACATTGGTTGCCCGTGATAGAAAAAAACATGCACATAAGGAAAAACTGTCATATTAATGGAGTTGCAATCCACTTTTTCTAGGTTGAATGTTTTTTTTCAACTTTCCAGTTTTGTCAACCATCCAGGGATTTCCCAATGGCCTCCCATCAGAATCTTTACCAGATCTCACGCTGCTTAGCTTTTGACAAAAATAGCCAAGTGCTATCATTTTTTGACTCAGTCCGATTAGACTTTATGGACTGAAAGAGTTTAGAAGCAATGGTTTAGATGCAGTTTTCTTTTATCACTTCATAATTGCAGAATAAGTCAGTGTTCTGACAAGTGAAGGTGCTGCCATAAATCAAATCTCACAGGTAAAATCATCGGATCAGCTTTTATTGGAACAAAGGAGGAATCTTGTGGCAATTTAAAGGCTATAAATATATCCTGTGCTAAACTTTCATAGAAGCAATTTGCAATGTCTATTTATATGCTCCAGAACTTTAAAGCTAAGTTGTTTAAAAGTCAGATGGAAGCACTGAGAGTTCAGATAAGTTTATTCCCAAGTAACTTCCCTGCATAGGGTTGAATATGTGTTAGTTCTAATAAAAAGGCATTCTGCTTTGTCATGGTATGTGTGCTTTGTCATTCTCTCTTTCTGGGTAATTGTATATACACTCATGATAACGTTTTATATTTACCAGCATACCACTGTTTGAGATACCTAAAAGTTACACTTTGGCCTGTAGTTAATTATTATATATATAAAACAGTCATCCATACGTTTACCAGCCTTCTTTCCTGTAAATATGATAAATTGCAATTCTCATTAGACCCCTTTGATGACTGGGGACATCCAACAGATATGCAGGATATCCTGTTGGGGAGAGCTTCTCTTGGCAATTCTGATTTATTTTGTCTCTCCAGTCACTGGTATCTCATTAGGCTCTGCTTGCATGCCTAAAGATTAGAAAACGTCCTTACCTATCTTTGATTTTGTTTGTTTTCTCCACAGCATCAATATCCATGCGTATCTTGTATTTCACATGAGGTGGCATTTGATTGGCCTGTGCATCCACGTCAAGAAAGACAACAGCAGCCCAGAATTTGTTTTCCTCCAGAAGAGAGCGAGCATGAAGAATCAACTCAGTTTCATCAGCTAGGCCTTCAAACTTATCAAGGGTCAAGCACTGTGACAACAGAGGCATAAGAGATACTTGAATGAGATAACGGTAGCATTGTACATGTATATAAATCAGAATTTCCTTATGATTTGGACACCAATACTAGTAGTTCTCTATCAGGGCTGGGTTCTAAAAAATTTTTACTACTGGTTCTGTGGGCATGGCTTATTTTGTGGGCGTGGCTTGGTGGGGGTAATGTGACTGGGTGGGCGTGGCCAACTCTTTTTTTTTAACTTTTAAAAGCATTTTTTCTACAACCTTAAGAGGTTGCAGAAAAAAATGCTTTTAAAAGCCTCTGACGATCAGGCAACTCAGCTGGGATCGCCAGAGGCTTTTAAAGGCATTTTTTTTCCTACAATCTCTTTGGCCGAAGAGGTTGCAGAAAAAAATGCTTTTAAAAGCCTCTGATGATCCCAGCTGAGCCGCGCAATCATCAGAGGCTTCTTTTTTTACTTTTAAAAGCATTTTTTCGGTGGAAGAAGTTGTAGAAAAAATGCTTTTAAAAGTAAAAAAAAAGCCTCTGATAAGGTGGGTGGGGTAAGCGAGCGGCGACCGGGCTGGGGACCGGTTTGGGGGCGTGTCCAGCCAATGTTATTACTGGTTCTCTGAACTACTACAAATTTTTACTACCAGTTCTTGTGAACCGCTGCAAACCGGGAGCAACCCACCACTGTTCTCTATATACAAGCACAAGTGAGCCCAAAATTTCTGTTGCTAAGCAAAGCAGTTGTTAAATGAGTTTTGCCCAAGGGTGAAATGCTCCCGGTTCGGACTGGCTCAGGCAAGTAGGTAGCGATGGCAGCGGGCAGTTCGGAGAACCGGTAGCAAAAATCCCTGCCCCCGCCCCCCCATGCCCAGCTGAGCTGCATGATCATCAGAGCCTTTTTTTCCTTTTAAATGGCTCTGACGATCCAAGCTCTGATGATCCCAGCTTTATTGCCTGCTAATCAGGCACCTCAGCTGGGATCGCCAGAGCCATTTAAAAGAAAAAAAGTTTTTTCTTTTAAATGGCTCTGGCGATCTAAGCTCTGACGATCCCAGCTGAGTTGCCTGCCGATCAGGCAACTCAGTTGGGATCGTCAGAGCCTTTTGAAAGCATTTTTTTACATGGTTTTACATGTAAAAAATGGTTTTAAAAGTAAAAAAAATTGGCCACGCCTACCCAGTCACATTACACCCCCCACCAAGCCACGCCCACCGAACCCGTAGTAACAAATTTTAGATTTCACCCCTGGTTTTGCCCCATTTTATGACTTTTCTTGCCATATTTGTTAAGTGAATTACTACAGTTATTAAAGCGAATCTGGTTTTCTGGTTGTTAAGTGAATCTGGTTTCCCCATTGGCTTTGCTTGTCAGAAGGTTGCAAAACCTTCTGACCCCAGGACACCGCAACTGTTATAAATATGAATCAGTTGCTAAGTAACTGAATTTTGACCATATGACCACAGGGATCTGTCATGTGCAAAATGGT
The DNA here is from genome assembly GCA_012654045.1 of Ptyas mucosa. NCBI lineage: Eukaryota > Metazoa > Chordata > Lepidosauria > Squamata > Colubridae > Ptyas > Ptyas mucosa. The sequence goes on along the minus strand of WNWU01000004.1, from coordinate 47,876,184 downwards.
CATAAGTCACTTTTTTCAGGGCTGTTGAAACTGTGAACGATCACTAAATGAACTGTTGTAATTCAAGGACAATCTGTAGTGTTGCTTAGTAGAGAAATGGGCAGCGTACAAATGTAATGAACAAATAACAAATAACAGAGAAACATGTTCCTGCCAAAGTCTGCAGAACTTTGGTCAAAATTAATCAGTCTACATATCAACAATGCATGTGAATAAAGCCAAAGTAGTGGGTTTTGTAAAATAGGAGGAGTTTGCAAATTAAGCTGAGGTTTGCATTCGGATCAGTATTATATAATGAAAATAATTTGAAATTTGCATAATCTGGGCAGACTATTCTTTCTATCCAGGCTGACTCTCCTTTTGCTCTGAGTATGAGACTTCAGAATCATTATACATGAACAGTGAGGGAGTCAGACAATAGCCGGTCTATCCATTCAATTAACCGAATCAATTCTGCTGATTAGTGAGATCATCAGTGGGTTCATTGCCATTGTTTCCCTCTACAATGATGTTGAAACATTACAGTATTTATACAGAAAAGCTGCTGATCCCCTACAGGAGTTTCTATTCCATGTGTCTTCTTAGCACCAAGGAAAAAAAGAAATCTCTTTGAAATAGTTGTTATAGCAATGGATTCCTGCATGGGGCATGGATTGGAGTAGATAATTTCCAAATTCCTTTCAAATCTTTCTTAGGAGAATAAAAAGGGTAAAAAAAAATTTTTTAAAAAAACTGGGGAGGCTTTCTAGTTGTTAAGGGGCATATGAAAGTTAAAAATTCATTCCAGCTGAGTTTGACTGTTGATGATGGCATGGATACTTCCACTTTTTTTTTTTTTTTTACAATAATGTAGAAGTGACTTGCTACTGCCATTGCTTTCTTCCACGTTTTATTTTTCACTTTTCACTTTGGTATAGCTTTGAAATAAATGTACAATGTTTCTGTATAATAAGAGTATAATGAAAAATATTTTTTTCAAGAAAATTACTAATTCAGAGGAAAAAATATTCAATACTTTGGCTGGGAAGAAAAGCATGTATGCTAAATCAATTAATACCTGTAATGCTTTAAATCTACAGATGCACAGAATTTTGTTGATTCTACTTTGATAACTTCCTGAATTAATATATAAACTGGAACACAATCATCTCCAGAAGAGATTGTGCAGTTGCCTGAATTTTGCGATGTAGGTATGTTCAAAAATCAGTACAGATGATAAGGTTCTGTATTAAATGTGAGTTTGCTTCTTTCAGTTAGCCAAATTGTGTGGAAACGTGCCAGACCAGACTTACTTAACATAAACAGAGCTGAGATAGATCAGATTTATTTTCTCAGACTTTTCCTAATCTCATTCTTGGGTTTAAATGCATTATAAAATTGTAATTGAAAGAGGAGAGACCAAAAGCTGTCATAAGCATATTCCACATCTGAGGTTTATAATAACTACCGTCCTTTAATGCAGAGACTGAATGGAGCAATTGTCTCTGGAAGATCAGTCATTAAAGAAGTGTCTCGACTGGCCAGATAACAACCCCCAAAGAAAAACAAAGCTGAAACCATCACAATAAATGAGGGTGGTGTGTAAGGTGGAAAGCTAATGTGAACCTATCACCTGGAAAATAAGCCTGGGAGAGCAAAACAAAATTAGCTCAAAGGAGGGGAAAGTGATGGTCATAAACAGCAGGGAGAACACTGCACACACAGCAATAGGTACACAATTGTGAGAGACTGGGAAACCCTTTTTCTTCTTTGTTTACAAACCAATAAAATAAAATTTAAAATATAGAAAAACCAAACCTAAAACAAGAAGTATCAACCAACTTCTGCAAGGAATGGAAGAGAATAGATATAAACAATCAAGATAGCTGACCTACGAAGAAGGACAAATCAAATTATCTTAAGAGAACATATCTTAATTTGCACACCATAAATGGGAATTGACAAATTCCTCTTAAGAGTTTTCAAAATTCTCCATTTACCTTAGACTAGCATTAAAGTAACCTGACAGAAATTGGTATACAGGTAATCCTCAAATTACAACCACAATTGAGCCCAAAATTTCTGTTGCTAAGTGAGACATTTGTGAAGTGAATGTTGTCCTATTTTACAACTTTTCTTGCGACATTTTTTAAGTGTATCACTGCAGTTGTTAATTTAGTAACACAGTTAAGTGAATCTGCCTTCCCCATTGACTTTGTTTGTCAGAAGGCGGCAAAAAATGATCACATGACCCCTGAGACACTGCAACTGTCATATATATGAGTCAGTTGCCAAGCATCTGAATTTGGATTATGTGACTATGGGAATACTGCAATGGTTGTGAAAAACGGTCATAAGTCACTTGTTTCAGTGCCGTTGTAACTTTGAATGGTCACTAAAACTGTTGTAAATCGAGGACTACCTGTAATTCTTTATTCCTTTATCTTCCTAGCCATGTGGGCTTGACAATAATTCTGCTCAACTCTGAAATCCCCCCACTCATGAAAGGCATGGGGAATAAAAAGGCATTGATGGATGAAAATGAAGATTGCAATTGCATAATTAATTTAAATATGAATATACGGAAATCAGAGAATCAAGACTGAACTTACAACAGTCCGTTTGATGATCTTTTAAAGTTACAATGGCACTGATGACTTATGATTTTTTTCACACGACCATTGCGGTATCCCTATGGTCACGTGATCAAAATTCAGACTCTTGGCAACTGATTCGGATTTAGGACTGTTGCAGTGTCCCAGGGTCGTGTGATCACCTTTTGTGACCTTCTGACAAGCAAAGTCAATGGGGAAGCCAAATTCACTTAATAACTGTGTTACTAACTTAGTAACTGCACTGATTCATTTAACTGTGGCAAGAAGGTTGTAAAATGGGGCAAAACTCACTTAATGACTGTCCTGCTTAGCAGTGGAAATGTTGGACCCAATTGTGGTCATAAGTCAAGACTGCTTTATCAGAAGTTGCTTTGATCCCATCTTTTAACTCTATCTGCTTCTTTGACCTTGCTATCAGACCTGGCCAAAGTCTTCTGTCAGCATGTGTCTCCTGACACACACAAGCACTATACTTTGCTTAAAGTTAGGGCATCAGATTCAGGACTGACATAATATTTAACCAAATTCCAATGTTTTACTATTTTGGTATAGAGAAAAGATAACTGGGGAAAAGGTAGAGGAAGGAACTGGGGAAACAATGAAGTCACCAAATATCTGTATGTATCTTGTGCTTCCTAACTCCAAAACGAAGGAATGATTATCAGATTCTCAATGCTGGCAACTATTGTAAGGAGATGACATTTTGTTTCTAAACTGACTGGGAAGAAATGTATTTAATTACTTCACTTCACTGAATGCCCCAAAGCTAGTTTGTTTGATCTTATCGGCTTGATGGTCTCTTGCAGGCCAACAACCAATAATTATGTACATCAAAGTCCTCGCAGGCAACTTGTTATTTAAGAGCCAGATTTCTCTGAAATGTAAAGTCTCTTTTGTTTAGCCTTGTCATCTAAAGAACAGTTATCTATTCTAGTAAAAGAGAAAAGAGGGGAAGTCTGCAAGAGGATCAGGTTGCTGATGATATACCAAAAATAAACTCTGGCATTTAAAATAGCATGTCAGGTAAGAATGGTATGATTTCTGTCATGGATGCAGTAAGAGAAATGTATTTAAATTAAGAGTATGCTACCTGTAAGAAAAGTAAAGATGCTCTCAAGGTGACCTTGCTTTTTCTGTTGGCTTCATAGATACAACTATGCAGTTTTCTCAGATGTATAGAAGTGATTTCTCCCATTGTCATCTTCTGGGATTTTTTTTTAAAGCTTTCCAATCTAGCTTACAATTCTAGCATTCCTTAGCAAGGCAGTATTCCCAAACCCATCTATGTTTACCTTCTGAACCTTATGTGGAAGATAGTCTTGAAGGTACTTGAAGACATTTAATTATTAGAACTAAAGGTCAAACTTTAACAATTACATGATTGTTGTCACTAAACAATGCTTTTTCTTTTTGCATTTAGTAGTCTAGACCAGAAAATTAAGGAGAAAGGTTGCTTATCTTAATTCCTTGAAGGTTTGTTTTAGAGGGGGAGCATGTACCCCTAAGCTGGTTGGTTCTGAAGAGAAAATATCCTCCAGGTAAGCAAGATATAAAAGGTAAAAAAAGCAGGGAAAGTCCTAATCTTGAAACCAGAAAGCTTTAGTATTTTATTATCAAGGTAACCTACATTGTGTTTTTTTTTACTCCACGCATTCCCCACATTTAATGCTAATATGCCTCCCCCTGAAAAACCTGTGGAATCAATTCAGTACTCTCAAGCACTCACTCTATATACACTTGGGGAAAAGCCAGAATCTATCTGTCTTTCTTTCTTTCTTTCTTTCTTTCTTTCTTTCTTTCTTTCTTTCTTTCTTTCTTATTTATTGGTTCGATTTATATGCCGCCCTTCTCCAGAGACTCAGGGCGACTTACAATGCGTTAAGCAATAGCCTTTATACTTTTGTATATACCTGCTTAGTAGGGCTTTCAACCCCCCCAAGCGGTGTTCTTTTTTTATACAAAGTCAGCTTATTGCCCCCACAATCCGGGTCCTCATTTTACCTACCTCGGAAGGATGGAAGGCTGAGTCAACCTTGAGCCTGGTGAGATTTGAAATCACAATAATTGCAGGCAGCTGGCAGCTAAGTGCTACTTAACAGCACTTTAGTCCGCTGCTCCACTAGGGCTCCTAAAAATTAAATTACTAATATGTATTATTGCAGGTGTATACCTAAAAAATGCAAAGATCTGAGTTTTATTTTTTCCTCAACAGTACAGAATTTCATAATGTTTACAGCATATGTGCTGTGTATGCATTAAAAGGCAGTGGCTCAATGCAATGCATTGCCACAATGTGTTAAGTATTACAGTTGAGACATTCGATAAAATAATACAGAATGCAGGTGTTAGCATTACCAGACTGACCATTTACAAACAACTGCTCACTTTTCTCTAATTAGACATCTGAAGTCTGCCTCACCTAGAGCCCCCAGTTCAAAAGATGCCGAGTCATCATTGATGCTTGTCCAACCGCTCTTTCAAGCCCCAGGGAAGTAATTGACCCATTGTTTCAATGAGCAATCATCCTGCCCTAAGCCAAGAGGTTCATGTTTGTGCTATCCTTTTGCCAAATACATAACATCACTCCGCAAATCCAAGCACAGCCAAATGTAAATATTTATCCGAAAGACTATTGTGATTCCTTCATCACATTTTGTACCTCTTCAACTGAAGTATAAGATGACACTGTTCCAAAATGTTATGAGAGGATATTCTCAGGGTAGCCAGTCATTTTGGAATTAAGATTTAGTTCACAGTTTTCTGAGTCTTTCCACTCAAATGACACAGGCATCATATTTTTAAAATCTAAACCATGCTCCTAGACAAGATGTATTTGTAATGAGGTCATCTGAACTCTTTACTTCTCCTTGTGCGTTCTCCTGTACTCCCACCTGTGTGTGGGAGATTTAAATTGTTTTTTATACATGGTCTTGAAACCTGGAACAATCTTTTCAAAAAAAAACCCCCAAACCCAGGTATGGCAGGGGGAAAAAACCCACTGCAACCTGAATTTGATTAAAGTTGTGCATAATGCTTGAAAAATGGTAACCGCTGCTTCAATATTCATTTTTAAATTAATTATTCAATTGTAACCATTGTTTTCGTGATGAAGGCAGTCTGCTCTAAAATAATAAATAATTAAAGATATTGGCACTAATACAATCCTCTATTGCATGATGACTGGGGAGTTTGGGGAGCTGAAATCAACACATCTTAAAATTTGAGAAACACCAATCTAAGATAATTTGCCCCAGTCTGAACATTTTCCGCATTAGTGAACTTCAATTCCCAGAATTCTCCAGCCAGAATGAGTCATTAATGGGAATTCTGGGAACTGAAATCTATACATCTGTGTGCCTGGATAAGAGAGGGCTAATCTATACTTTGAAGATTACCTGAACAGCAGTAACTAGTAATAGAACTAATAGTTGCAATTTACTTTAAGAAGAGAGTCTGGTCAAAAGCTACTTGTTATGCATTCTGCAATCAGATAAAGGCTCTGAGGATAATAAATCATAGAAAACTGTCTATTTCACTTTTTTTTTTAAAGTAAAGTTTACCTCCAGGTATTGATAAGCCATATGGAAAGTCTGATTGGCCATACTGAAGATATTCCTCCAATCAAAGTTCCTCATACCATCCTTTCTTTTCTCTGGGGGTCCATTATAGAGAAAATTGATAGCATCTTCCACAGTTAGACCTTCACCACCAAATTGTTCACTTAAGAAACTTTGCACTGTAGGATTTTGTAAAGTGTCCTGTAGGTAAAAAAATATCATCTTTAATTTCACAATCCAGCTGTGAAAGCACATTGATTGCTGTTAGGTGGGAAATGAATAGCACTTGCCAAATAAGAGTTTTTACATATTATGTAAACATGAATTCAGGAGAAAATGGCATTTCCAGGAAAATGTTTGACCCTTTACACACCTGCTGGTTGCCCACTTTAAATGCTGTGCCTCAAAGCCAGTTCCCCTCCCAATAAGACTTCTAGTTTCAGAGCAATTAAACACAGGGTAGCACATTTATTGCTAAAGGAAGCAGTAAAGATCTCCCTGCTGGCTACTTGCTTAGTCTCGCCCTTCATGGATTAAGATGAATGGCAACAGTAAAGTGACATTAATAGAATTTTGTTTCAGTCCTGGAACTGGAATTGCAACAACTCTAAATTACCAAGTATGGGCAATAAAAATCAATCATTAAGAACAGAAGCCCTTTTAGGGGAAAAAAACATGTTGTTTTTTTTAAGCCCAGCATTTTAGATTTTAATTTATACCTCTCTGGGAGCTTTTTTCACCATGTGGGTTGAAAATCTTGTCCTTAGCTACTTTTGCTGGCTGAGATAGGAGTGAAAAGCCTCAATTTTGGAAGATTACTCTAGAAATTTGGTAGGTACTATATATTTGATGGGTGCCTAGACTGAAAAAGAAGACTGTGTTTGCATTTCATTAATATTCACATAGAGAATATTATTTGTCCTGGGGTTTTTTTGTAATTTTTTTTTGTGTGTGTGAAGATGTTCTGTGCATGCAGTTTGGACTTTCTTGGTTCCTGGATATCAAATGATTTTCAAACTTAGGAAAAAAATAAAATTGACTTGCCCATTTACCAACTGGTAAATAAGTTATTGCAAAAAACAAAACAAAACAGGGCAATAATTTCTACTAGATAGTTGGTGCAGCAATTTATTCCTCTCAGTATGTTCAGGCAGGAAAGTCTTGGTCATATGAAATGATCTTCCATGAAATGAATGAGTGCGAACTATTATACAACCACCTGTTTAGAATCTTGGTATTACTACAATATGTCTACATAGAACGAGTCTTTCAAAATCTAGTAATATTGCTAACTAAATCTTTGCCAGTTCTAAAGTATCAACTGAATTGCAGAGATCATGGGTGCGTTAATCCCCTTTTGATTCCAGAGATGCATCATGGAAGCAGAAAGTTGAAAACAAGGTAGAACGTTCCTGTTTAGTCCAGAATTTCCAATGCAGAATGCAGAAGGAACAATCCATCCTTCTTCCAAAGGTGACTTCTGATCCCTTCCATTTTTAACCTATAGCAAATTTTAGACCCATTTTCTGTAGCAGTGTTTCTCAATCAGTTTTAAAATGCATAGATTTCAACTCCCATCCCATAGCTGGCTGGGAAATTCTGGGAGTTGGAGTCCATCCATCTCAAAGTTGTCAAGGTTGAGAAACACTGCTCTGGAGTAACAGAGAACAAAAATCTGCTGCATCTTCTCAATGAGCATTTAATGAGAAGTGATCAACCTGGAGAGCACATGGACCAATACTTATAGATCCTTAGATGCATTTGTGTTCAAAGGTGGGTTTCCCCCCCAACTTTAATGCTCCATGCTGAATTATTGTACTTTAGTTGCTTTTCAAGGCTAAGCAAAGCATCTGTACTTACTCGGATCATATTCATTTGTACACTGTCATTGAAGAAAGTCCACAGTTGAGGTCCCACTTCTTTCCATGCTTTAGTCAAGAATGTCATGCGCTCAAGTTGTTCAAATGTGGAATTTGCCTGAGGAATTTAAAATATATTGAATGAGGAAAAGGAACATGGAGGTGGTGGTGTCTATATTTATTGACTTTGCTAAATTTCACAAATCAGTTTTGTAAACAAAAGTGACATTCTTTGAAATGAGATGAGTTCTCTACAGCTTCCCACATTTGGAAGTACAAGTCAATAAATATTCTTTGAAATTTCTCCTGAAATTATCTGAACATTATGAGCCATTGAATTAGGAAGAAAAACATGCTTTCTTTACCCCCATAACTATTCAGGACGTGTGTGCGTGTTTAAAACAAGAAGTAGAAAATGCTTTGAGAATGAAATATATTTTGGTGATAATAATGGTTAGTTGAATAGACCTTTCTACTAAATTGCTTTAAGAGGGGAGGGAGATGGGCAGTCTAGGAACATGAAATATAAACAAACAAACAAAAATACTGCCGGTAGAAATAATTAGAAAGGGATGAAGGGAGGGGAGAAACTCTTACATTCTTCAGTATCTTCTGTACCGCAGGTGAATCAGGAGCGAAGAGGATTTTCCCCATCAGCAATGGTTTCATAGTTCTCCAAATTATTTTTGTTAAAGTGTTAGATTCCATGGTTTGTATCAACTGATTACAAAAGAGTGCTGTTAGAAGAGGATAAGGAAAAAAAGACAACTTACATTATATAATGCTGAGCTAGTCTCATTGTTTAATGCATCCCGCAGAGTCTATTCTCCTGAAAGGATCTTTTCATATTACTAAAAGAAAATCACGGTCCCTAGGAACTGAACAGACTGAGCAGAACAACTTGTTCTGTATTTGTATATCTGCCATGCTCCTGGTTACAAAAACAGAAGAATAAAAGTTAGGGAAGAAGAATAATACATTTATTGAGAGCACTGGTACAGCAGACATGGCCTCAGCAGCAGACACATTTTTCTTCCCCCTCAGTTTTCCCCCCTGTTCTTTTATTTTTTAGATTCTTGCCTAACCCTTGAAATTTTGAAAACTGGAATGGTTCTTGCAGAAAATTCTTTTGTCAAAAAAGAAATGCTTGATCTAAAAAGCTCATTCCTATGTTTAAATAACTGGGAATGGAATTCCTATGTTACTGAATTATTTGTAAAAATAATAAAGGCGAGATACAAACAAAAAATAAATAAGATATGCTAGTTGTCATTATATTAAGTGCTATTTAATGAGAATGGTCTGCTTGGTTTGTTTTTACTGAACTTCCTACATTTCTGCTTATTCACACTATTATATTGTGTAGATGGCCTTTACATATGGACTTATAAATAAGTTGCATTCAATGGCATCTTTTGCTTTTGATGTTGGCAACAATTTATCTGATTTTATTATTTTTCAATAACCTTCACAATTATGAGCAATTCATGAATAATTTTTATTTTTGTATAATCAGCAAACTACCCTGTTTCCCCTAAAATAAGACATCCCCTGATAATAAACCCAATTGGGCTTTTGAGCTCATGCGCTAAAATAACCCCCCCCCAAAAAAATAAGCCCTCTCCGAAAATATTTAAACACAGCTGGTCCCCGCCATTTCCTCTGCTTAGGGTTAATGAGACAGAGCTGGAAATCAGATAAGATGGCAAGAGGAGCCCCATCTTGCTCCACACTCCCCAAAGTAATAAGACATCCCTGAAAATAAGGCCAAGCACTTATTTCGGGGTTCAAAAAAATATAAGACAGGGTCTTATTTTCGGGGAAACACAGTAGCTAGTTATCTTAAATTCTTTGCTTATTCTCAGGCTCTTGGTCTGTAAAGAATTTGAGCAAGTAGGATCTATCCCAGTGGTTCCCAAAGTGTGCGCCGCGGCTCCCTGGGGAGCCGCGCTATCCTCATAAGGGCGCCGCGAAATATTCCGCCCGCTGGGTCTAACGCTGATGCGCCATTTCTGAAACGTCTAGTGCGCATGCGCAGTTGCAAGTCGGATTGCTAGGGGAGCCGCGAACCGAAAAAGATTGGGAACCTCTGATCTATCCAATAGTAAGCAAAGTTTTTAATTAATATTTGATGATAGAATTTGAGGTATCCCAAAGTTATTGTGAGGGTACAGATGCCCAGTTTGTTACAGAAATATATACAGGTCTGTAGAAATGAACAAAAAGTTTTTGCTTTTGTGGATGTGTCACATGTGTATGATCTGGAGACTTCAAAGCTAATCATTAAAAAACATTTGTCATATGATATTATGTTTCACATTATTGCTGTATAAGAACACATTTTATTATAATGAAGTCCAGTCTATCTTGAAGTGCAGGATGTTTTGATTACAGAAATGTATGATGTGTGATTATCGTTATTCTATTTTTGTTCTGTTATGTAAATATTAAAGTTTTTATTCACATCACTGACAGAACTATCTTTTAAAGTATGCACAAATAAAAAACTCGGAAAAAATAACCAACTTTTTTTCCCCTCATTTCTATCTTTTACTTTAAAAACAAAACAAAAATAGCTCTGGCCATGGCCAATTTGAGTTTTCTATTTTGCCAGTTTTACATAAATCTTTTTTTTAGTGGGTGGAAGTTCTACCACTGCCCACATCTGAGTCTTTGGTAGCTCTCTTTGAAGCACCTTCTCAAAATACTACCAGTCTCAAAAAAGACAGCACCCTTGCACTGCCAGCAAATATACACAGCTATCACCCTTCCTTAATTATCGCAGCTACTTTTTGCCTTAACTCAGATGAAACACTAATTGTTCAGGCCGAACAGTCCAAATGACTAATAGGGTAAGGACACTATCACTGTCTAGGCCAATCCATCAATCTCACATGAAGTCGCGATCCAAATGGGAGACTTACTGGTTGAGTTGTCGTAAAAATAAACGGATTCCTTTTCTTGAGCATCAATTCCAAGGAAGGCCTTGTAATTGTTGTCTTCATACCAGTTTAGAGAGATTATTCGGGATCCACCTCCCTCTGGGTAACCACAGAACAGGTTGGATAAAATACTCAGCAACTGCGGTAAGGATGCTGGCTGTTCCTCTTGAAGAAGTGGCTGGAGTGTTGACAAAAGCACTCGAGCGCTTGGCCTGTGAATTAACTGGCACGAAAAAAGTATCTTAATGAATGGTTTTTAAATTAAAAATCACTGCAGCCTCTGTGGATCAAAGAACACTACTGTAAATATAGCTAAGGAAACCTCCCCCATTCTTGGGCAGAGGCTAAAAAGAAAATAAATAAATAGACATGGTACTCTTATGGTCCTCCACTTCCACTGACTCTACCATTAGACAAAAGCATCTGACTGTGTTTTCTGGAATTACCCAATTATTGCTGTGCCAAAAACTAGTAATGATTATAGATTTTAAATTGACTCAGTTTAATGGGGCAATTTAATGGGTGGGGAAAGCTAGAAGATTTTGCCAGAGTGAAGTAGCAGATAACAGCAGATAACATTAGAAGAAAACACAAGCATTACCATACTATTATTTTAGTAATTTTAATCTTAGAAAAATGTATACAAATTTCTGTCTCCGGTGCCAGAATAATGTGGCCAGATCAGAATAGTGTGGTCAGATCAGTAGCTTGTATATTGGTCTTGAATAAGCCCATTTACTCTAATGACCAGATTGTACCCAACACAATCATCGTCTCCAACCAGATACCTTCTAGAGAAATTGGACTACAATATTTAAATTTTTAAACCATGCTCACTTACCTTTCGTACTGCTTGAGATATATTAGAAAGTATTCGTCCCCAGAGCACTAGGTCAGCACCTTGTGCATTATTGTCCCAAACAGTGGGAAGCTGCAATGGAAAGACAGACACGCTGTTGAGTCATTAACAGAACTTCACTCATGATAGACCATGGATGCTTGCTTCCAAGTCTAAAGACTCCAGCTTTGGAGTGATGGGATTGTAAAACCAGTTCAAATATTTTGGGTATTATATTTCAGAGGAAATATAAGTGCATGTTGAATATGATAGAAAGAAGTATTTCCAAGAAGAAGAGATGTAACCAAGGATGAATGGGTGATAAATGAATGTTGATTGAATGTAAAGTGTGTAACCAATGCTAGGGAAGGTCACTGAGGTTATATAGAGAGAATGAATATTGATCACATTGCATATACAAAAGAAGAATGAATAGGTCAAAAGGAAGGTGAAGATCAAGAAAGTCTTCATTGAATGAAGTTGATGAGATCCTTTGGAAGACAGAGTTGAGAGGACTAAAAACAAAAGGCAATATATGAAGTGCTATACTGAGATAATGTATGACTCAGTGTGAATTAGATTTAACCGTTTCCTTCTCCCCTCCTCTTCTCTCAGGACTTTGGGTATGTTTTTTATTTCTCCTTTGCTACTCTTGCATAACATTGCTTACTCCAAAAGAGAATATTTTCATGAGCAGCTATATTGTACATGTTGTAAGACGTATCCTGAAATCTTAATTGTTTTGGGGTAATTTAGACAACCAGATTTTGGATTAGAGGAAAATAAAGCTATCTTGGGTTAGTAGCTTAAAACTAACAGGGCTGCTTGAATGAAAAATCTGGAATAGGGATCAGACAGTACTTTAACTAGGTTATCTTATGCATGCAAGAAAAGACCTTGAGGACTCTTTCAATATATTCCTTCTGGACTAATCACACCGGTCTCCCAATTCCAAACACAGACTCCCTAGGAATAATTTATCGTACTTAAGAAGAGCATGTGATATCATAGCTTTTCATGAGTTGTATTTTCTAAGTCATCCATAGAAAATTTTACGACACCTAAAAGCATACACTGCTTCAGGTAACATTCTGTGAGATGATACTCTCAACATTTGTTGACACTATAAACCACAACAGTATACTTCTTTACACAACCCACCCACACAGCTATCCTTTTTATGTAAAACAATAATGTCCTGGTGTAACGCAAACGGCTTGAAACAACTTTGCTGACGACCAAGCGTTTGTAGAACTCTGAAAGAATGCAGTTTTCTTTCCTAGTTGGTGAGCTGAAATGTACAAGACAAGTTGGAATGCATGGGCTGTGCTTCAAACTGTGGGAAACATATAATTCAAGTATGAAGATGATTCACTCCCTTTACCTTTTAGGTATCATCCTTCTGGCTTGTCGAAATTATTTCAGAAAACTTCACTCAGTGGGATAACACATACCACAGATTACAGGACAGGCCTTTCTTGTTAATGGTCTGTCTGTCACTTATGAGAAAGTCCAGTGAAACAAGGAAATTGTAATGTGAGTTACAAAGCAAACAAGGGATTTAAAAAATGAGTCTAAGCCATACTGCATTGCTCTCTGTTCATTTCCTTGTGCTACCATAACTTTCCACCAGATCAGCTGGATCAGATTCTTCATTTGATTTGCATTTTTAGCTTTTAACAGTCCTTGCGGTTTGCCCATTCTTTTGCCCACAAAAGGCAAATACAGGTAGTCCTTGACTTACGACCACAATTGAGCCCAGTTTTGTTGCTAAGTGAGTCATTTGTTAAGTGAATTTTGGCCCATTTTATGACCTTTCTTGCCATAATTGTTAAGTGAATCACTGCGGTTGATAAGTTAGTAACATGGTTGTTAAGGCAATCCGGCTTCTCCATTGACTTTGCTTGCAAAAGGTGATCACAGGATCACGCAACACTGCAACCGTCATAAAAAGGAGTCAGTTGCCAGGTGTCTGAATTTTGATCACATGACCCTGGGGATGCCTTAGCGGTCGTAAGTGTGAAAAATGATCATGTCACTTTTTTTTCAGTGCCGCTGTAACTTTGAACGGTCACTAAATGAACTCGAGGACTACCTGTAATAAATATATATTTATTAAAACTGCTCATTTTACAAGTGAGGTACCATTCTAAGCCTGCAACCTCATGTGTCATCAGCTGAGTCTTATTTCTGAGTCCATACACCTAGGTTTGCATTGTCACTGATAAATGAGGTAAAAATAGTTTTAAAATTCCCCATATAGGACATTAAACCAAAAATATTAAGGGACATTGCACATCATTGTCCTTTACTGATAAAAAGTTGTGGCACACAATGCTATTAAGTACTGATAAAACGGATGTTTTATATTATAAGGAAAGAAGAAAAGACCACGACAAATATATGCTATTTGGGGCAAGATCCTCCAGCTAACATCAATTTCCTCCTTATCTGTATCTTAATCTTATTATTGCTTCATAAAATATAGCCAAAAGTCTTAAAGCAGGGGTCCCCAACCCCCGCTCCATGGACTGGCCTCGGTCCTCAGCCTGCCAGCAACTGGGCCACGCAAACAAGTGAAGCTCCACCTGCGGGATGCAGGCAGCATGCAAAATCATAATCCCTACAGTCCGCGGAAAAACCTTCCTCCATGGAACCATTCCCTGGTGCCCAAAATGTTGGGGGGGGGGCACTGCTTTAAAGCATCTTTTTGCAAAATTCATATTATTGACACAGCATATGAAATTTCTATTCTGGTTATGAACGTTGAAGTTCAACATATCGGGAAACCAAAACACAGAAGAAGGTTATCTGTACCTGGATGCCAGTTGGCCATAAACTGGAAGTCTCCATGCCTTGGGTTTGGTGCTTCTCACTAAGAGCTCCGGGCTAATGGAACTCTTTTTTTTCATTGCTTTTACATGCAGTTTTGGCATACTTCCTGACATTCCCTTCACTTTAATCTCTGTCAGTCAATACAACCATTGACCGTGAAGGCTGGGGAAACAGAGTTTGAAAACCAAATACACCTAAGAAGGTATCAATTTGTGGACAGCTGCTCTACAATATGAACAGTAAGGGTAGGAAACCAGTGGTGGGTTTCAAATTTTTTTACTACCGGTTCTGTGGGTGTGGCTTGGTGGGAGTGGCGTGGCGTGGCGTGGCTTGGTGGGCATGGCAGGGGAAGGATACTGTAAAATCCCCATTTCCTCCCCAATCCAGGTGAAGGTTACTGCAAAATCCCCATTTCCTCCCGATCAGCTGGGACTCGGGAGGCAGAAAATAGATGGGGGTGTGGCCAGTCAGAATTTTTACTACCAGTTCTCCGAACTACTCAAAATTTCCGCTACCGGTTCTCCAGAACTGGTCAGAACCTGCTGAAACCCACCTCTGTAGGAAACCAATGCAGAGTTCATTTTGGAGTAACTGTAGCAGGCTTATAATACATGGATTTTCCAGCAGACTTACATTTGTTGTTAAGAATTTGGGACAGAATGAAAGTCTTAAACCAAAAGACATGACTTTGGTCGGCTAATGATTCTAAAAAACAAGATACAGATAGTCCTCAACTATCTAGCAACGGTTCGAAGCTACATCCAGGCTTCCGGGCTCAATGACAAAATGAAGTCCTTACCAAATCTCACCGGTGTCAAGACAGTTCTGATCTTTGGGGAAATGCTGTGCCAGAGGGCCGGCACCACAACAGGAAAGGCTGTTTTCCTGGGTCCTGCAATATGACAGCCTCTAATGGATGGGATCCGGAACCAGCCTCTCTTGCTGGATCTAACAGGATGGACATATAAAGTTGGGGAGAAATGATCCTTTCAAGTAACATGGTCCCAATCCAGGGGTGAAATGCTCCCGGTTCGGACCGGCTCGGGCGAGTAGGTAGCGATGGTGGTGGGCAGTTCGGAGAATCCGGTAGCAAAAATCCTTGGCTCTGCCCCCCATACCCAGCTGAGCCGCACGATCATCAGAGCCTTTTTTTTCTTTTAAATGGCTCTGACAATCCAAGCTCTGACGATCCCAGCTGAATTGCCTGCCAGAGCCTTTTGAAAGCATTTTTTAACATGGTTTTACATGTAAAAAATGGTTTTAAAAGTAAAAAAAAAAAAATTGGCCACCCCACCCAGTCACATTACCCCACCACCACCAAGCCACACCCACAGAACCAGTAGTAACAAATTTTAGATTTCACCCCTGCCCCAATCCATGAATGGCTTTAAAGGTAACTGCCAGCACCACACACTGAACCCAGAAGCAGAGTGGCAGCCAATACATCTCATGGAGCAGAGGTGTTACATGTACCGAACAACAGTGTATTTTGCACCAACTGAAAATTGTGAACACTCTTCTAAGTCAGTCCCACGTAAAGCTCTTTGCAATACTCAAGTCCAGCCAGGGAGGCAAACAAGGCATGATGACCTTAAGCACTGCTTCCCAGTCTAGGAATGGGATAAAGTGCCCCACAACATAGAGCTTTACAAAAGCCATCCTAGCCAAGCCTGCCACCTGCTCTTCAAGGGTATTCAGGAGAACCCCACAAATTTCTTCGCAAATGGACAGATACGCTCTCTCTCTCTCTCTCTCTCTCCCTGCATTCAGCAACGATCCTTTTTTCAATTCAGATTTCATTTCCTAAGGCAAAGTTGTAAAATGCAGCAACTCTCAATTGGATTGCAGGTCAAAAGGCCTCTGGAGGAGCTAAGTGCCGCTAAGGGCATCATTCCATCCTGACAGCAAGCTGACGTGGAAGCCAAGAAAAGCTTCTCCTGCACCAAAAATGTTTCAGCTGTCAGAAACCTAACAAAATGACAGCTTTCGGGAAAAGGCATGTTGGTGTTTCACACCAATTGTATACAGTAGAAGGGCCTGCAACCGAAAGTGCCCTGGGGCATTTAGGATACTTCATCTGAACTTTCAATACAATAGAAGAATAGAGAGACTGAGAGAATCACTCTGGAAAGTTTTCAAACATGGGGTTAACCCAAAGGCAAAAGCTGATTCAAACACATCCTGGAATACTGCAGGGGGTCTCTTGTAGGCCCTTCTCCTCCTTCTCCTTCATTGCACCTTGACAGAGCAAGCTTGGCTTATTCCCTCTGCCCACATTATCCATTCCTGGTACTAGTCAGTGGTACCCTCCTGGAAGAAATCTAAGGAATGTGCTGACTCTGACAAGTATAAATGGTCCCTTCCCTCCTTCAGCTCTTCTTTTCTCTGCCAGACAAAGCTCTCTTATTCTCTAATGAATGTGTCATGTAGCATCCACCATTTGACTCATGCTCCAAATCTTCCCGCCTTCATTCCTGGTATCTTTAATTTAAAAAAAAAATTTTTTTTCAAGGAGAATATGTGTTAGCAATTCTCCAATTTACCCACAACACGTCTTATTACCTTTTGATTATAAATTGCTTCTTTTTTTGACACCCCCCCCAAACCACATGGACTCTTATCCATCAATCCATCTGTTCCTTTTCCCTTTGTATCCTGTGTTTTATTTTTTTTTTAATGTTTATCTCTTCAACATATTTCATGCATTCCTTCCACTTATTTTGCTGGATTTGTGAAGAAAGGAGGGAAAACTCCACATCAGCTATGAATAATTCATCAGGTGTACTTATGGGGTGATCTCGGTGTAACTTAGAGTGATGAATGTAGCTATTTTTTCTGCATGTACCTGCAGAAGTATTATTTTAATAAAAACCAAAAAAGCAGGGGAACTAGATCAGGAATAAGCAAATGAAATCCATTCTCAAAATCATCCAGAACACTTTATCCATCCAATTTATTTCTCCCCAATAACCTAAAGAATTAAAGTCCTTCTTTGGGGGCAAACCAGTGTTATACAACTCTGTATTTATACAACATCTTAGATTGGGCTAAAGCAAGGGTGTCAAACGCGTCATCACACCGTCATCATGTGACGTATTGAGACTTTCCCCCCCTTCACTAAACTCTGCATGGTTGTGGCCAGTGCATTACACATCTGTCCCACAGGCCATGAGTTTGACACCCCTGGGCTAAAGTGATTGGATAGTTTGGGTTCAGCATATTGTGGGACCAACCAATTTATTTTCTTGGATTGAGAATATTAAGGAAACATAGGAATTATATTTTGTTGATCCAAATTTAAAGTTTAGTATGTTGTACAAACTCATATTTCAGTGGAAGATTTTTAGGCATTTCTTTTCTGGAATGGTTTAAGAAACTTTTATGTCTCTCTATCCTAAATGATCTTTGAGCTATTCCATATTACAACCCTTTCCAGCTTGGGGCCTTCCAAATGTGTTGGACAAATGTGCCAACCCAGATACAGAAGGTGAAGTCAGACATTTCCTGAAGGTTTGAAAATGAAGAAGGCAGCCATGCCTTTATTAAAATAATTAGAAATCCTGTGTGCACATAGTACTCAGTCAAAACACTATGAACATTGGAGTTGAAAGGAAGAAGAAAGTTTGGAGATATTGGAATGGAGAGGAAAGATATGTGAGAAGAAGACTTTATATCTCTTTCTAGCACCCCTTAGATTAAAACTTCTATCACTTTATGGGAAGAAATGAGTCTAATGCATCAAGTGAATCATAATGCATCTAATTTAGTTCTCTGGACTCCCTTATGCTGGTATTCTCAGGGTGCTTCCATCATCCACTGCCAGCCAACATATCTGTTTGAGGAAAGTTTTTGCCCTCATCTATGCCAAAACAAAGGAAAAAGCTGCCAATGTGGATTTTGCAGTGATCGTCCCACCTCTTTCCTTGCCTTCTTCTTCTTCTTTTTTTTTTAAGGAACATATGCTGTTGTTGAGATAAGCCTTTAAGCTTCCTGTACAAAATATTTCCTTTATTCTACTCATTGGGATATTGGGTTAAAAAGTACCATGAATGAAGATGCAGTTTAGGCTCTTTAAATTGTATTTATAAGATTAAATTATACTTACACCACAGAACTTGTAACAAATGCAACTAAAGAGTGTTTTGGGTAGTTATGACAGCATATTTCCCTAAACATTTTTTTTAAACTTCAGTAAACTTTGGGATTCCACACCTGTGCTACATGCCTCTGTTATATAGCCTATCTGACAATGCAAGGATCCAAATTCAGAGAAATGTTCACTATTAATATTAAGAGAAAAAGTTGCCATGAGTGACACAACTCCACCAGCCTCCCAAAGCCTTTTCCCTTATGGCTGAAATATAGTAGGTAGATTCAATTTGTTTCTTCGTGAGTGACGGAATAGAACATAGTCCTCTAATCTCTTTTCCCCCCCCTTTGTTCTTCAATTGAAGTTTCTCTGGCACAACTGCCAGGACTCTATAGTTCCTGATTATGCCTCTGACCTTGTCACACAATAACTATATCATTACTTTATTTATTTTATTTCATCATCTAAGAAAAATTTACTTTGTTGACCGTGGTTTAAACAAAAGAACCATACCCCCACTGTCATTCCCATTAGTAAAAAGATAAGCCTTTGGCTGGAACTTACCAAATGGAAAAGCTTAAAGAAGTCCACATTTGCATATAAGGAGTCTTCAACTTTTTGCAAGTTCTCCTGGGAAAGGGCACACATTGCACTATGCACAGCCTGAAAGCCACTTGGACTCCGGAAGATAATAAAGCGATTCAGCAAGTTCTGGCTGCAAGCTATATTTTTCAAAGTCAAGTCTGGGACACCAAAGGCAAACTGTGGACAAAACACAAATTGTAGTCACCCATCATTTTATTACAGTATCATCTAAGAATGCCTCGGGAAGTCTCTGTGGCGCGCAGAGGCATTGTTGGAAATGCATGTTATATTGGAGGCCAGTGTGTTCTTTTGCAATATGCTAGCTTCTCATTTTTTAAAAAAATTAACACAATATTTTAAAATACACATAAAAGGAGAGCTTGGAAAGATGAAAAGTTTGTGTTGGCAGGTACACTGGCGGGCCCGCAGGGGAGGGCCTTCTCTGTGGCTGCCCCAGCTCTCTGGAACCAGTTACTTCCTGAGATCCGGACCATCCCCACCCTATTGGGCTGCCGGTGAAGACTTGGTTTTTCCGGCAGGCCTGGGGCCGTTGATCTCGCTCTTGTGATCTAGCGAGATCCGGCCATGAATGGCGTGAATGAGTTTTTAATGTTTTTAATTTTTAAATGTTTTTTATAATGATTTTTTAAAATGTATTGTGAGCCGCCCTGAGTCTTCGGAGAGGGGCGGAAATAAAAAATTAAATTAAATTAAATTAAATTAAATTAAATTAAATTAAATTAA
>WNWU01000004.1:47793799-47856130 GCA_012654045.1 Ptyas mucosa | reverse complement strand
TAAATTAAATTAAATTAAATTAAATTAAATTAAATTAAATTAAATTACACAGTCACAAACTGCAGCACAAGCAGGTGAGAGGAGATAGAAGTCCAATCAAGATACAATGTTCAACATTTTACCTGAGGGATTGCCTTTTTCCAAGAATCTCTGTCTGTCCAACCACATCTAGCAGATTGGCCATGCTGCAGATCCTGTCAGCCAAAGAGTATCGGCTGGCAGGGCCTAGAAGTTGGGCTTTTTCCGCAGTGGCCCCTGCGCTATGAAACATCCTCTCTTGGGATAGAATGGTTCAATCCTGTTAGCCTTTCTTAAGGTCATAAAACCTGGCAATGTTCCTGAGTCTGGGGTGCTGAATGTGTTAAGGACTCAGTTTCCTGGCTGTATTGCTAACTGGCCAAATATCTTGGCTGCTATGTATATTTATTTTGGATGTTTCCATTGTTTTTATTCTTTTAAAATGTTTTTAGTATTTTGATTGTAATGTATTTTTTTAATTGTAAGCTGCCCAGAGTCTTTGACTGGGTGGCTATAGAAATTGAAGAGAGAGAGGGAGGGAAGAAGGGAAGAGAGAGAGCTCTTTTTCTCTCATCTTGAAGTAGATCATACTTTACTGGTAGTTTATTGCTCTAACTGACCCAGATTCACCTCCCTATGTGGGAGCAGTTGGTAAAATAATCATGCAATTTAAGTCAATGTGAAAAATGGAATCCTGTCCAATGCTGTTCATATTTAACCTTATCAGAAACTAAGATTGTATCCTATGTCACATTTCTACAAGAATATAGAACATGTGGCCGAATAATACTGATATTATTTTCACTTCTGATAAAGAAATAAAACTTCACAATCTTGTCAGTAGAAACAGATGGTTGAGAGAAAATGACTAATGCGGTTACCACCAGAAGCTAGAATAGTACCTGTGTGACTGCCACAGTTGTCTTGCAGGCAAGTATTTTAGATTCCTATTACGAAATGAAGTTGCAACTAGGAAAAGATCCTTTTATTAGTTGAATGGGAGACAACCCGGAAATCCCAGGGCAAGGATGCCTTAAATACTTCCCAGAAGAAGTAAGGAATCACAATCCATATTGCTGCCAAGAAAATACTGGCACAATCAGGATGTGTTCAAGCAGTTGTAGAATTATTAGGTTATCTTAAGAATTTTTGTTTTGTGATTTGTAGATATTGTGGTACATTTCAAAATATTTTGTGCTACAAAAGTGGAAACGAAAGCATCAGTCTAAATACTATTCTATGGATATTCTTTATGGAACCAGGATCAATAGAGGATTTAATATTAAAAAAACCTTAGTGAAACAGAGTATTAATATTGATTTGCTGAAAGAGATTACTAGTCATTAAATGTCATTTCTACAATAGAATTTTAAATGAAGCCCCGATTCAAAAATGTTCTTCTTAAACTATCCATCTGGTTTTCTTTGCAGCCCAGCTTTTCCTATGAGTCAGAAACAGCTCCGTTATCTCTCTTGTAACCTGAAAGCAGCAGTTGGGAAATAAATTCCAGTAATTTTATCGGCGTGCCATTGTTCAGCAAGCACTTTTGAGAGGAGAAACAAAATATTTTCTCAGTTAGTTGGCCTCCAGATTAGGTTGAGCTTTTATGTGTGAGTGTGTGTCATTTCCTGCACTCCCAGGGTGCTTACGAGGTCAGCCCTTCAGCTGCATGCAGTTCTTTACAGAAGACTGAAACACTTGTAAACAGCATTGCTGGGACTATCCATTCTTTTTCATAGTTTCCTTAGAATGACATTGGAAGAGGAAACAGGATATATTATTAGCCGTGGCAAAGAAACATCAGAATATCCCATGACAATGGCAAAGTCTGTTCTGTGGAGGAGCCATGCATTTTGGCTTGACTGACTGCCACAGTGTCCTACCTGTCAATGAATACTTCAGCTTCAACCACAACAATACACGAGCGCATAACAGATACAAACTTATGGTAAACCGCGCCAAACTTGATTGCAGAAAATACGACTTCAGTAACAGAGTTGTTAATGCCTGGAATGCACTACTTGACTCTGTGGTTTCTTCCCCAAACCCCCAAAACTTTACCTTTAGGCTGCCTACTGTCAACCTCACTCTATTCCTAAGAGGTCTTTAAGGGGTGTGCATAAGCGCACCAGCATGCCTACCGTCCAGGGGTGGGTTCTACTTATCTTTACTACTGGTTCGCAACGGGATCTGCTCATGCGCAGATCACCGATGACGACATCCGGGGCGGTGGGCAGGGCCTCCCGCCAGTTTTACTACTGGTTCTTGCAAACCGGTCCGAACCGGAGGCAACCCACCACTGCTACCATCCCTGTCCTAATATTCCCTTTTTTTTCATATGTATTTCATGTATTCATAATTATGTTTATACTTATATCTGTTATCTACTGTTTCCCCGAAAATAAGACCCGGTCTTATATTTTTTTGAAGAAACTGCTGTATTTTGGGAAGGTTTGGAGGGCTAAGGCACTGCTTAGTGCTGTTTCTCTGTAGTAGTGCCAATGTTGTGGAAGATATTGCCTATCCTGAACTATAATCTGTATTAATAGCAGATATGGGATTTTATTCTAACAAGAACTGATAAACACTCTTTGCTACAGTTAGTCCTTGACTTACAACCACGATTGAGTCCAAAATTTCTGTTGTTAAGTCAGACATTTCTTAAGTGAGTTTTGCCCCATTTTAAACCTATCTTGCCCCAACTGTTAAGTGAATCACTACAGCTGATTAGTTAGTAACCCAGTTGTTAAATGAATCTGACTTCCCCATTAACTTTGCTTGTCAGAAGGTTGCAAAGTAAGATCACATGACCTTGGGAGACAGTAATGGTCAGAAATATGAATCAGTTGCCAAGCATCCAAATTTTGATCACATGATCGTGGGGATGCTGCAAAGGTCATAACTATGAAAAACGGTCATGTCACTTTTTCAGTGCTGTTGTAGCTTTGAACAGTCACTAACTGAACTGTTGTAAGTGGAGGACCACCTGTATTCAGATTCTGATATAGCACAGCACTTAAAGAGGTTTCTTTAAGGATAACTGAGATTAAGTTCTTCATAAGAGGGAGATTGGATTTCAGTGAAATTTTCTTACATGCATCACTGTTTTAAAGATTTTCAAAATATATTTAAAGTTGGATCAGAGGGACTAAAACGGGTATTTTTTTCAAGGTGACTTAGCCATGTACCTACTTGTATTGTTTTTTTTAGAATGAGAAATCAAATGTTATTTACTGGACCAGTTTAGGCTGCTAATAACATTCATGTTATACAGAACGTCCGCCCCCCTCCCCTTCTGCACAAATAAAAGAGCTGCTAGGGAGTTTCCTACAGCACCAGTCAGAATCCAATCAGCTGAACAGTTCAAAAAAAGTCACACAAACCATCTACAATTTGGGGAAAAAATAACTAACAGAGTGAAAGGCAGGCTCATTAATTCCATCTCCTGCTGGCCATAAATAACCACACGCACTTCCCACTTCTGAACATTATATAACAACAACTAAAAAGAAATATATATAAAGAGGAATTGTGCCATTCAGCCAGTGTCTTTCTCTTCTCCTCAGTAAGAAAGGCTTTAGTTCCACAGATCTGTTTCAGCAGACCTCAATTATTTGCACCACATTCCTTTCCCGGTTCCCCAGCCACACAAGAACCAATGCCTGAGTCACACACAAGTCAGCTATGAGGAGAAGATGGGCGCAGAATAACCAGAGGCTGCAATTCTCTAGTAAAAGCATTACAAAGAAGAAAGCAAAATAGCTATTGTTTGGTGTGAATTCAAGACAGGAGATCTATCTTTCAAGGGCCACTCAATTCACCTGAAACAATGCCCCAGCAATGCCCTTTCACCTCTGCCCTGCTGACATGAAGAGCGGAGATTGTGAATTCTAGCATTTCTCCTACTGAAAAATTTGGGATCCATTCAGGGCCAGATCAAGGCGTTTTACTGCTTGAGCTGAAAGCACGATAGTGCCTCCTTTCCCATTCAATTGTCCATCTGGTTAGCTCTTCCATCATACCAAATGCCAACAGCTGGTTTATGAGACTTTTCAACACACGCATAACTTTGTTCTCCAAGAGAAAGGAATGGTCTGGGCCATGATGTAATGGTATGTGGGAATGACCTTGGGAGACAGGGGGAAAAGCCACAGCCAGGGTAATGGTTAGATAGGGGACAACTTAACCCACAGCAGGAATATGGGCATAGCAAGCATCTCAGAAGGGATGTTTCTTGGTTTGTAAAGGTAACTGGAAGAAATGTACCTTCTAACTGGCAAGATTCTATTAATAAAATAGAACTAGTTCATCTGGGCATGCTTCCTGTCCGGTCTACCTCACAAGACTGACACAAACCTGGACTTAAAAAATCCAGAAGACCGTTAGACCCCAAAGTTAGTGTTTTATATATCTTCTTTTTCCTGCCACCTTTGAAGTCCTCTCAGTTTTTGCAGACCAAACCATGTTACCTCTAAGAATGGACAGTCAATAGGTATGCAGTGATTGGAATGCTTCTGTCCTCTATTTAAGGAATGATCTGGTTCTGCTTGCATTCACAGTTCTGTTGAAAAACAGCAGCATACCAGAAATTTTTGTGGAAAAAAAATATTTCCACAAAACAAAATGGAAACGCTAAAGTTTCCAGTAGCTTCAATGCATCTGTGAAAGCAAACTTCTCAGAACCTCCTTACTCAGAACCTTACTTACTCATGGAGAAAAATGGGCAGAAAACCCTGTTTCATTGCTTTGCTTTCATTCACCTTCATCCATTAAAGAAAACAAATTAAAAGAGTGGGTGTAGAATCATTCCTGGCCCGGGAGAAGGTTTCTCCCCATCAAAACATCACTAAGGACTGACCAGAAATCTGGATGCAAAATTAGAGACTGAAGCAGGTTACAAAGCATCCTAACTTTAATTATGATTGTGTTCAGTGGTGGGATTGAAATAATTTAACCACCGGTTTTCTGCCTTAATGACCAAGTGGGTGGGTGTGGCCATGGTGGGTGTGGCCAGGGGATGTGTCAGGCAGTACTCAGCTTCCTGCACCCCCCTGGGAGCAAAAACAGGCTGCAGGGTGGGGGTGCACACCACTACCCCCGTGCCCCGTTTTGAGCCTAGTAGGCCTCCCTGCAGCCTAATGAGAGTAAAAATGGGCCGTGGGGGGCCCATACTGCATCCACCTGCACCCCATTTGGGCCTAGTAGGCCTCCCTGCAACCTCCTGGGAGCAAAAATGGGCTGCGGGGGGGGGCCATGCCGCACCCCCCCACACCCCATTTTGGGCTCAGGAAGCCTCCCTGCACTTACCTGGGAGCCATAACGGGGCAAATTGAGACTCCTGGAAGGGCGGGGCGGGAAGGGGTGGGGCCAGCCAGCAATTTAACAACCAGTTCGCCCGAACCCACCCAAACCGGCTGAATCCCACCACTGATTCTGTTATATTTGTTCTGAACAACTCATAGCCAAGGTGTGTCTAAAACAATTTCTGTGTTCCTCGCTTAAAGCAGGTGGTATTCAATGAATTAGATTGTTGCCTAATTCTGTTCTAAGTTCTATTTATTAGCAAAAATATTGTTGGACACAAAAAGTGGGAAAAGGCTGTAAATATCTGAACCCACATAACACAAAAGCTTCCCATTTTTCAGAAGCTCATCAACTCACTTGTTCAGGTCGCACTACGGCATTAATTAGGTGGTAGACCACAGTATCAGGAAGGTCTGCATCTTCAAGCAGAAACTTGGTTAAATTCTCTCCCTCTTTTAAGATATCCTGGATTCGTATTCCTCTTCCTAAGCGAAAAAATAGTAAGAAAGCTGTTAAGCATTGGTACAGCAAAATATATTTTTAAACAAACCACAAAGCCACACAAATTCTCTTGCTCTTCATCCCATTCCTACCTTTATGGAAGATGAGGTTAATGTTACTGGGCTATCTAACAGGATTGTGAATTGTCTGAGGAATGTGAAACTATGCATGAGAAAATCTTTCAACTCTATTTTAAAAAACACTATAAATACAAAAAAGCGATTCAGCCTACACCAGCATTATATACATAACAATGAGAAATCACAGCTGTGTGTTGTTTAGCTGGTATTGAACTTCATATGCATTGAGTTCTTTCCAAGAACCTAGGATGTCATAATGTATTGCCATAGCATACAGTATATGTGGATCCAAGCTGTGGGGCCTTTTGTAATTTACAGATGGAAATTTTGTGCAGATTTTCTAAGTGACAAGGAAGGTCATCAAATGCGGCAACGTTCATTTAACAAACATCTCGCTTAGCAACAAAAATTTGTTGCAACAAAAATTTGGGGCTCAACTATGGTCCTAAATTGAAGACGACCTGCAATGGAACATTCCAAAGGTTTGGGAAACACTCTTCAAAAAGAATTGCCTTCATTTAACGGCAAGCAGCATTGACGGCTTCAAGAACAATATCTGAATGCGAAATGACAGTTGTATTGCACATTACACAAGAGGCTTGGCATTTGGAACACACTTATTTATTTTTCTGCACACTGAAAAGAGTTGGCATGCTCAAAACATGCAGACCCGAGATTTCAAAGGATGACCCAAAAGTTTCAAAGGCCTGGTGCTGTGAACTTCAAAGCTCAAGTGTTTTGTTGTTCCTGGTTACTGGGCTAGTGTGGGTGGGTTTCAGCCACTTAAGAATAAATAGTTTGTGGAATCTCTTTCTCCAGTTTATTTGCCCAAAGAAAGTTGCAGTCACTTTAGATCCTGCCTTGTAGGGAGCCCCGAATCTTTCCAATTAGTTTCTCATGACCAAAGCTGGATTAATCATTATGCTAAATAAAGTAGATCTCTCATTAATCAAATGGAAGCGCCTGCTGTGGCTTAATTATTTGAAGTTTCCCTATGTTTGTTCCTTTGAATAATTTAACCACAATTCAAAACACTGCATTGCTTAACCGCCGGGGAAAAAAGAAATGTCCTTAAACTCACATAGAAAGTGATGGCGGATAAGAATCCTTTCGTTTTCATCATTTACCAGTAGCAATGGTGAATGATTGCTATCATAAATTAAATACTATGGACCAAGCAATTCTGATTCCTATAGTCCAGTATTTCCCCATGATTAAAGTTGACATTACGGGAAGTACCGCTTAATTCTGAGACCAAGCCCTGTTCTTTAGCTTTTGATTCCCTTTATCTCTTAACCTAAAAGAGACAGTGGTTATAGGCAGCCCCACAGAGGGAGAAGTTTGGTTTTAAACAGGCTAAATTTAATTCTATCCCCATGCATTTTTAGAAATCTTAGCGAAACCATGGGTTGTTTGTATGTTGGAGATATTTAAAATATTTTCTTTTTTTCCTTTTGATATACATCCATTTGTTTTGTGGCCAGCAGTCAACATACCCAGTATGATTTTAATTCTCAAGGGAGTTTTCTCTTCTGTTTAATGTAATCCTTTGGTATTTGGGAGGGGGGGAAAGAAAAGAAAACAGAATCGACAGTTACCTGTAATCTTTTCAGGGTTGGTCCTCATTGTTTCCATAAACTGGGTCATGGTTCGTAGCTCTTCCCAGAATCTACCCAAGTCTCTTTCATTGATTTCAAGCAATACCTCTTGAGCATCTTGATATACTCTTGCTAAACTGAAATGGACAATAGTAAAGTAAACGTAGTAAAGTAAATAGTAAAGTAAATAGCTTAAGGCTATTCCCCATGGCTATCTTGTAGAAATCAGCCATTCTCAGTCTGCAGAGCACTGGGAGAATAAGACTAAGGTAAAGATTTGTTTCTTTTCCATATTTGCTTTTTGCTCATTGATCATTCCTATTTATTTATTTATATTTCATCTTTCTAAACCACCCATCTCCCTCAGTCAGTTTGCTCTCTGTTTATAAATGGTGGTTTGTCCTATCAATGTTGGTGGGAGTATTCTTAGTGGTTAGATTATTGTTTCGTGCAATTCTTAATAAGAATGAAAGAGAGATGAAGAGAAGGTTAGCAGGAAGCAAGTAGATAGAATAATGTCATTGTAAATGGTAAAAAAAAAAACCCACCAAATTAACACATTGAAATAGATGAAATGGTCATGCTAAAGTTTGGAAATCAATGAACAAAGAAATATTATTGGATATTATATATTTAAATAATATTTAGATGAAGAACAGATCTTACATGGATGTCAGAAAAGTAAGAATTAAAACTAAAATGCATGTAAGGTCTATCTTTGCTTTTATTCACTGACTTTTGTGGATCACAAAACTGGGTTATATGGTACATAATATTTAAAATATCAAAGTCTGCCACATGTGAATCTTTTCTCCTCCTGCCTAAAAGACAAGGAGATCCTTTACTTACTTACTTACTTACTTACATGGAATTATTATAGTTGGAGACGACACCGGGAGATTCTCCACGGGTGGGGCTTTTGAAACATGGGTTGTTCATGTTACAAAAGATGCCCTGCAACCATGGCAGAGTTCCTGCCGAAGGCATTGCTTTATTTGGAAAGTGACCTTCATATAAGAAACAAACACATGACATGAAACATTAGCACTGATAACCAAAGCCACTTGCAGTGAAAATATTTTATTTATACAAACAATTTTTGTTTAGGGAGGGGTGATGAGATATAAACATATTCAATTTGACTTAAACTCAAACTTAAATTTGACTTAGATATCCGTGGCTTAACATTTCAGTTATGAAGAAGCTGAATACAGAAGTTAAATCTGTAAGTACGGCAATGTGCAAAATTGCTGATATGAGCTCACATGAGTAGAAATGGCTCAGCTTTTGGATGGGGTTGGAGTATTGACTGTCTTCTCTTAGAAGAGCTCAACAAGCAAATCCCCAGATGGGGAAGAGTGTAGATGCTGTTGAATAACTTTGTTTTTTCAGGGCAAGATTTCTCACTACCCTTTTACCCATACCCCATGTCAGTGGTGGAATTCAATTTTTTTTTACTACCAGTTCTGTGGGCGTGGCTTGGTGGGCGTGGCTTGGTGGGCGTGGGCGTGGCAGGGAAAGGATACTGCAAAATCTCCATTCCCACCCCACTCCAGGGGAAAGATACTGCAAAATCTCCATTCCCACCCCCCTCTGGGGCCAACCAGAGGTGGTATTTGCTGGTTTTCCAAACTACTCAAAATTTCCACTACTGGTTCTCCAGAACCTGTCAGAACCTGCTGAATAGCACCCCTGCCCCATGTAAACTTCAACATCCTGTGCGTGCATAGTGGCTATCTCCCATTCAGGTAGACCTTAACTTACGACCACCACTGAGCCCAACATTTCTGTTGCTAAGTGAGATAGTTCCTGGTGGAATTTTGCCCCATTTTATGACTTTTCTTGCCACAGTTGTTAAATGAATCACCGCAATTGTTAAGTTAGCAACTTAACAATGTTTGTTAAATTACTCTGGCTGTCCCATTGATTTTGCTTGTCAAAAGGTTACAAAACATGATCACATGATCCTGGAAGATGAAAACTGTCATGAATAAGACTCAATTGCCAAGCATCCAAATTTTGATCATGTGACCATGGGGATGCTGCAAGAGCCATAAGGATGAAAAACAGTCATAAGTCATTTTTTTCTGTGACATTGTAACTTCAGACAGTCACTAAACAAATGATTGTAAGTCAAGGACTACCTGTATTGGAGTTGCAAAAAAAAAACCACAGGATACCATTAGACGGCATTAAAGAGATATTTAAATTCTTTGTTCTACTGTGGTGATCGTTTAATTTTAGAGCTTTGCAGTTCAGCTATGATAATTCTAATTTGTAATCTCTTTAGACTGTATCATGTGGGATCCTTGGTGCTCTCTGAGCATGGTTGTTTTGTTGCAGGTGTTTCATTACCAAACTATGATGTAGTAACATCATCAAGACTATATCATTCACTCTTCTCTACTCCAACTGATAGCAGTTATGCAACCATGGACTGAGAAAAGTCTGTTTGATGCAAACATGCTGACATGCGTTCATTTCATCATCACTGCTGAGCAAGTGGTTTTATTTCTTGTATTTTTTTTTTTACTATAAAAAGAGAGCTTGACTGTACGCACATGAAGGCATCCTATCATCTTTATTTATTTTTATTGGATTTACATGCAGAGCCCAAAAGGATATCCTCCAATTTTTCCTCATAACAATAAATATGTGAATTAGATTGGACTGAGAGCAGTGGTGGGATTCAAAATATTTTACTACTGGTTCTGTGGGCATGGCTTGGTGGGCGTGGCATGGCTTGATTGGTGTGGCTTGGTGGGCATGGCAGGGGAAGGATACTGTAAAATCTCCATTCCCATCCCATTCCAGGGGAAGGATACTATAAAATCTCCATTCCCTCCCCAATCCAAGGCAAAGTTACTGCAAAATCCCCATTTCCTCCCGATCAGCTGGGACTTGGGAGGCAAAGAATAGATAGGGGCAGGGCCAGACAGAATTTTTAGTATTGGTTCTCCAAACTCCTCAAAATTTCTCCAGAACTGGTCAGAACCTGCTGAAACCCACCTCTGACTGAGAGATAGTAACTGTCCTAAAGTTATCCCATGAGGCTGGACTAGAACCCATATGTCCCTTACATTGGATCTCAGTTATTTTATTTTAATTGTTTTATCACCATAACAAGCCTGTGAGGAAGGCAGGGTTTTAACTGCAACAGAAGAATAGTAGTCTAATGTCTTTCCAGCATTTTCTTTGTAACTGCTGCTTTTTCAGCTAAAATATTTTTTTTCCTTCGGTGTGTATTGGAAACACAAGGGCATGCATATACATGTATTAGGGGACTGGCAGTGGGTGGGATGATTTTTGGGGTTTCCATAACCTAGAGCAGCTGGAAGAAGGGCATTTCTGAAGCAATATAGTTTTTGCACTCCTCTGTTTATCTGCTGAAGAAAGAGCACGCACGGATTGAGACTTCTAGTTTTTTGTATCTTGTTCTCTGCATCATGAGGAAAACAGAAGTTAAGGTAAGCTTCAAACAGACTTGGGAAGAAGTGAGGAGCGAACCATGGCATGCCCAGGTTAAGACTGGAAGTAAAGTATAACCTAAATTGGGAATATCATTATGTTCGCATCTTCATGAATCCCCCAAGCAGCAACAAATCAAGCAGGGAAATGCTTTTTGGATGATGTCATCTCCTATCCTTTTTCCATCTGGAGAGTCAAAGGCTGGTCAACCCTTGATTTCCTTTCCCCCATAAATTTAAATTGGAGATTGAGAATAGCAGAGGCATTGATCTCCTACTTACTTCTTAACTGACAGTACCAAATTCTGTTCAACCAGTAAAGTAGAACCCTAACATCATCTGGATACCCTGTTACTTTTGATTTTATTTAAATTTCACCAAGGAGGAGCCTATCCTTCCTTTTTAAAAATGATTATAAATAACACACTCTTACATTCATGTTTGTGGTAGACTGGAGTAACTTTCCTCAGCCATACTAAGACAAGAAATAAAGAAACCGGCCATAGAAGTTCAACCAGCAGACGAAGCTGGAAAGAAAAAAAAGAAGAAGAAAAAATTAGATGCATCAATTCCATACAGTGTTTGAGAAATGGCATTCATTCCATCTGACTTAGGTTTAGATCATCCAAGAAAAGGAGACATGTCCAGCTTTTTGTTCTCATGTTCTCTGTCTGGAAACCATAGCCTTAAAATCAAATATTGTCTGGCTTCTTAAATGTCTTATGTGGTGTTTTATTTTGGACTGTTTTTACAATGGCATGAAAACAATTCATGTTTTCAATGCTAAAATTCTACACATTTCCAAATAAGTACGTGTAGGACAGTGATGGTGAACCTCTTGGGCGTGGCATGTCAAAAATTCAGAAAATGCCTAACTTGACTCTACCGGTGTATCACCCCCACCAAAAAAGAAACAATTCTCTATCTCTTCCCCCTTCCCAATTTAGGCTGAACAGTGGCACTCAGGGGCAGCGGCAAGGCTGGGCCTGAAGTAGAAACCTAGACCTCAACTTCGGCCCTACAAAAGGCCGCCTTCCACACTTCCACCTTCCACACTTACACGAGCTGTGGGGAAGGCGCCATTGCCCCCCTGGCCCAGCCCTCCCCAGGATCTGTTGTGTACTGCTTATCTTCAGGCGATGTTCTCTTTCTATTGATCAGCCTCTGAGGCCTACCTGAGGCTGCCCTGGATTGCCTGAGGCCTTCGTTCTTGAAGTAACTTCAGAGAATGCTCTTCTGCAGCCTCTGAAAACCATGTGAAAGCATGGCCTGTCCTTCCACCATTTTCAAAGGCTCTAAAGGCCTTGCAAGAGCGTGACCCTCTCACATGATTTCTGGAAGATACGGAGGCTGCCCACTCCCCATTCTTGCAGGGCCTCCACAGCTTCTGAAAACCATGCATGCTTTCAAGAATAGTGACAGTTGGGTGAATGCTGGCATGTCACCCAAAATATTATGGCATGTCACCTTTGACATGTGTGCCATAGGTTGGCCATCATTGGCATAGGATCAGGTTGGGCATTCAGGGCATTTGCTCTCCAGTAACCATGAAGTTGAAGACTGTGACAATAAACATGCACAGGACAGCACTATTCATATTTGGTTCCTTCAGCATTCTGTGTTCCAGAGTTGAAAATAACAATCTCATATTTTAAAATGTTCTGCCCTTAATTTTCAGAGTAGGGTGGCTTATTAGATTTGACTTAAGGAAACCGAAGAAAGAGCATTAACATTGGCCTTAGGCTTTAATTTTATTCACCCAACCCCTAGAAAAGCTTCAGGATGTTTGGACTGTAGGACGGTGGTGGGTATATATGTGGATTGATTGAAAAGGTAGAAATGTCCAGGATAATAAAAGAGCAGAGTTTTCAACTTGCCTCTCTTCAAAATCAGTTTCTTGGCTGTTGTAAATTGTCATATTACAAATCCAGTAGATCAGAACAACTTCAGTAATAGTTAAAGGTACTGTACTGACCAGTTTTATCTATGCCAAGAAACTATAACTAGCGAATTAGTTATTCCATTAGCTCCATCCCAATTTTAATCATTGTTCTATCACTACTTTGTATTCAAAATTGAAGTGAGGTTTCACTGTAGCAACAGAGTGTGTAAAATTGCATGGGCTCATGGCTTGTTTTAAAAGTGAATTGGTGAAATACTGTGTCTCTAGGTATCGCCTCAGGTATGGGCTTATCCAAAAGTGTAGTCCCAACCCTCTTCCCTCTGGATTGCATCTATAGCCATTATTTCTTTTGCAGGTAGGATTTGCCAGTTCCATCCTTCACTGCTTTGCTTGCTGTTTAAACATTGTTATTGTTTTTAATGTTTTAATCTGTTTTGTTTTATAGCTCTAATACAGTTTTATATGTTGTTTTAACTTTGATTGGGAACCATCCAGAAGATGGGCAGCTGTTTAATGTTTTAAATCAATCACTCAATCAAAAATAATATTTTGTCGTTTAGTCATTTAGTCTAAAACATATGAATTCTTTCCCTTCTCCCAAGCCACTTTTCTCTTCCCTTCCTGCCGTTAAAAGTACAATAAACCAATTGTAATGCACTTCTGCAAAGTATGAAATGTACAGTACATTGAAAATATCCAAATACCCAAAGACTTTGTCAATTTCAAGATAAGTTTAATTCACTCAAATCCTATGGTTTAATCTATAGCCTTCAAATGGTCTGGTATGCTTTGGTCTACACTTGCATAACAAACTCCTGGTCTTTGAAGAACCACAGCAGATGAAAAGATTGAAATCTTTGGCCAGTTGCTTCCTGTAGGAAAAGTCCATTGGCTATTTTTATCTTCCAGCCCTGTGTTCTATTTGAGTCAGTGTATAACAGGGCGTCAAGAGGAAATGAATCTCTCTAGAATTTTCTACACTGATGCACTGAAGTTGGGTAGGTTCAGTCTTCTTTCTGAGGGAGGATTTCTGTAACAAATTAATTTAGTACATCTGAACTATTCCAAACTTCAAATTAAAATATTTCCTCAGAACAGATTAATCACAAAAACACATCTCATTTTACCTTTAAAACTTATGTAATACAGGGAGTTCTCAATTTATGACCACAATTGAGCCCGAAATTTATGTTGCTAAGTGAGAAATACATTAAGTGAGTTTTGCCTCACTTGCAACTT
This sequence comes from Ptyas mucosa, assembly GCA_012654045.1. Lineage (NCBI taxonomy): Eukaryota > Metazoa > Chordata > Lepidosauria > Squamata > Colubridae > Ptyas > Ptyas mucosa. The sequence goes on along the minus strand of WNWU01000004.1, from coordinate 47,842,020 downwards.
TTTTTACCACATTTGTTAAGTGAATCAGTGCAGTTGTTAAATTAGTAACACAATTGTTAAGTGAATCTGGTTTCCCAATTGACTTTTCTTGTCAGAAGGTCGCAGAAAGTGATCATATGACCCCAGAACTCTGCAACTGTCATAAATGTGAGTCAATTGTCAAGTATCCGAATGTAAATCATGTGTCTATGGGGATACTGCACTGTCATAAGTGTGAAAAATGGTCATAAATCACTTTTTCAGTGCCATTGAAACTTCGAATGGCCACTAAGTGAACTGTTGTAGAGGACTACCTATATAAAGGGTATTGAATCTAATTTTGTTTCTCTAAAAGAATTTGAAGCATACGTATCTGTTTTACCTTTTGTAGATATGCATTAAGTGCTTACTTTTTGCCGTTTTCGGAGTATCCAGTTTTTCCATAGAAGAAGTCTAACCTTTCTGAAGAAACTCATTCTGAGGCAGTGACCGCATCGCAAATTTGAAGACCAAAAATCATTTGACGTCTGGAGACCAAAAATATGTTGCTATTATCTTCTCACATAAGCCTCTGAATCCTAAAAATAAATGAATTGATTAGCAGATATTCCTATGTGGGTATGAAGCAGCTGAATTGAAATTCTTATCTGCATTGTATATCTGTATCTGGACGCAGTCATAAAACTACAGGGTTTCAGAAGTGAGTTACTCTTGATCTTTTTTTCTGCCCCATGAATTTATGCTATATTTGGGGTAGGATTTTTTTTTCATCTGCCAGATGACCCACCTGCAGTTCAGATGGATCAGATGAGCCACGGTGGTGCAGTGGTTAGAGTGCAGTACTGCAGGCTACTTCTGCTGACTGTCAGCTGCCTGCAATTTGGCAGTTCAAATCTCACCAGGCTCAAGGTTGACTCAGCCTTCCATCCTTCTGAGGTCAGTAACAATGAGGACCTAGATTGCTAGGGGCAATATGCTGACTATGTAAGCCGCTTAGAGAGGGCTATAAAGCACTGTGAAGTGGTAGATAAGTCTAAGTGCTATTGCTATTGCCATTGCTATCACTTTCAACGTCAGTTTGGGAGCAGCTGATTGCAGAATAATAAAGTGGTTAGTAGATTAATCTTTTTTTATATTACAGATAGTTTTCATTATGCACCAGGAAGGCCACTTACAGATCAGCAAAAGAGAGAGAGAGAGAGAGAGAGAGAGAGAGAGAGGGAGAGAGAGAGAGAGAGAGAGAGAACAGAAGTACAAATACTCATATATTTTGCAATAATATTTTACAGGCACAGTTATACATTTGTAGATATTTGCTATAAATGAAATAGAAATATACTTATCCCACCTTGTGGGAAGGACTATGGCTGAGTAACCATATTTGCTCCATTTATTGACAAGGTGCAAGTTGCTGATGGGCACATCAAGTGCTTTGCTTTCTTGATCGCTTTTGGGTCTTTAAATCGGATTGTTTAACATTTGAATCTGTGGCTCTTCAAATATTATCGGCCTGTGATTTCCTGTCCCCAGAAATTGATGCGAGTTGGAGTCCAACAAAATTCAGAAGGCAAATGATTCTTCCTCCCTAAAATTTAGGGTATATTCAATCGGGGCTATCCTGTGTAAAGAAAAATATATATAACCATCTTATGACGTATCCTGAATGCGTCTCAGATGACTAGTTGGTGTAATGCAGGCATCAAGGCAACAATACACTGATTTTCTAGGTAACCTCTAAAACTCCCTACTTGCATAAATTAATGTGTATGTTTAGAATAAAACTTAGCTTTGGTTGCACTTATCACATACTGGCAAACATATGCCAAAATGGATTGGTAGTGTCCTTGGAAATTCTGCATTTGCCATAGGTATGGCTGATTACCTAATTTACATTCTATCTCTATTATTAGGAAGTCTTATGTGAAAGCCTTGACTGACCAAAGCCATGATAGGCAGCAAAAAGTCATAGACTACGGTGACAAGCATTATGTTGTTATGGATGTTTGTGACTTCTATGTATGTGAAGTAAATATTGAAGAGCCTGAAGGAATGGCTTAGGTTAGCTTGGGTAAGAGGGAGGGAAAGGAAAGGAAAGGAAAGGAAAGGAAAGGAAAGGAAAGGAAAGGAAAAGGTGATTATGAACAAAGAGAAAGGGAAACAATAGATCTGAAAGAAGACAGCCTTATGGAATTTATGATTGCAAAAGTTGTATTACAAGTGAAAAGGCTAAAATATATGTCATAACTGATCATATGTATGAAAGTAAGGTTCCTTCGGTTGGTGACATTTGAATGTCATACTCCAATGAATAGCAATAAAGGAAAAATCAGAGATGAACTTTGTGAGTATATAAATGCAGGCATGTACTAAAACTCATTCACTGCTAGCAATATTTTTTCACCTTTTTAATCATACTGTAGCATTGCCATACAATGAAACCATCATAATAATTGTGTATCTGATGTCCATCTATAGGGTTGTTATGGTATTTTTAGATTTTCTTTCCTTGAAATTTCCAAAGACAAATGGTAGATTAGACCATGGAAGAATGTATCCTCTTCCTGAACATCTTCTTAAGGATTGCATATCCAACAAAGAATAGATGCCACTTTTGAAATGTCGATCTAAACAAATTAGAGCATAATCCTTGCATAATCCTCCACATGACCGTTCAAAAGTAAATTCCACTCAGTGATATGGTATTTACTTCCAGTAAGTGTGCAGATAATTGCAATCCTATAGGCTGCAATTTCATATACATTTACCTAAGGGTAATGCCTCTTGTATTCTATGCAGTTCTAAATTGTTATACATAGGAATGCATTGTTAGCTAACTCAGAAATAAAGATTATTTTAGAAAGCTTCTTTTATGACAGGCTGTACCAACATCTGACTTGTGGATTACATTAAGTATAATCTTCTCTAATTGAATTATAAATCCTATTTGAAGACATGGGAACTGACTTGTTGCTATTCTTAACTACTGTTGACTGCGTTTGTGACCTACTTTTGCTTTGGGTAGGATTTCCATCAGGCCATGGATCTTTATAATTATCAAAATTGTAAACAAAACAAAAACAAATGTACTCCATTTAAATTCCAGACATTGGCTAATTACACAATGGTAGAGATCTTGGAATTTGAAGGATGCTAACTATATTTTTGAAAGGATATATAACATTAATTGTATGTGCAAACTTCCAAAATATTTACTGCAGCTATCACAATCCAACATGAGTTACATCTAAATAGGACCACTTTGCAATATAAGTTTTTAGACCCTGAGCATGAATTAAATATATTCTAATACATTATACAGTACAGAGACTATTTTTTCCATCACTGGAGGGGTGGAAAGGCTGTATACAGATATTGTTATGATTCTTATGATTCTCCAGTTCATGCATCAGGAATGTTATTCTGTTATGTCTGTGTCCATGTTTCCTCTTTCCTGTTTAAATGTTTGCTTTAATAGAACACTATTCTATTATCTATTTTATCAAAATCATAGTTTGCACCACATTGTAGCAGGATATTGTGGTGAGAAAAGAATTTTCCAGATGAGGGCAAACTCAGATCAAGCTGGGATTGCAATGCTCATTAGGTTTGTTCAATCTAGTTTGCCACCTCAATAGCAAAGTTTGTTGCAATGAAATGAATAACAAAACATTGAGATGAGGGAAGGGAAGGGAGGAGAAGGAATGCACAAGCAAAATGCTTCCTGCTGATGCTCCAAACCGGTCAGTGAAGGGACCTGTTCCCACTTATGGTATATTAGCTTCCATTTTGAAATGATTATGCGGACTATGATTTGGCTAAAATAGTGGCGTAGGGAAGGGTCTTATCAGAGTCATTCCTGCATGCCATCTCTGTCTCTTAGCCAGAGATCCTACACATAGCAGGAATAACCTGGACTTTAAAAGCTGCATTGTTTGCACTGCTTCATCCATCCCAACCTGATGTACTCCAGGTGCTAAAAATGCCATTCAATAAAGAGAAACGGCACATGTGGAGAAAGTGTAAAAGTGTGCACACTGCATAAATATATTGTTACCATATGTTCTGGGATTAATTATGGTTAGGTTTTATTAGCAGTTTAACAGTAACAGAGTTGGAAGGGACCTTGGAGGTCATCTAGTCCAACCCTCTGCTCATGCAGGAGACCTGTACTAGGGATTCGAACCGCCGAACTGCCCACCTCTGATCGACAAGCTCAGTATCTTAGCCACTGAGCCACCTAGTCAGGTTCATCAGCAGTTCATCAGCAATTCTTTAGGTGGTTAAAAAATGCAATGTCTTCTTCATGAGAAAGATAATTTGTGAGGCCCTAGCTAGAAGAAAGTTTTATTTTAGATTGGACAGCTGAAGCAACACTAGCAGCATACGTGACATTTATGAACTGGAATGTTAGAGTCATTTTGTTTTCATGACCTAAGGGCACTATTTGTTGATAGATAGCTATCCTTAAGATGTAGCTATCCAGCCAAATATGCCTGAGGATATGTATATATTAAGCATATGTACAGTACTTACTCTTCATTTAGGAGAATGATATACATTTTTAAATAATCGACCACCATGATTAGCACACGTAAAGTTTCTCAACAGATAAGGTGTATTGGCTCAGGCCATCTGTGTTTCTTAGTCTGATATGACTTTACAAGATTTAAGTAAAGAAAAAAAAATACTTTAAGGCCTACTGGAGGTAAAAGAATATTGGGAATTGTTCTTTGTATTTATTCACTTGATATTTTACTAGAAATAAATGTGTATTTATAGAATTTCTAAACAGTTCATAAGCTAGGTAGGAAAATGTAAAGGACTAATGTGAGAAACACATTAGTAAAATAAAAGATGAGATAATGAAGACAATTCTCTTATTGCAGCGTCGTTTGGAATTACATTCCCAAAATCAAGAATTCTGTTGAACAACATTTCTATAGAGAACTAACTACGCCTCTGTAGACTAGTCAGTTACCTCCAGACTATTACATTCAATTGTTACCTATGGTGTCTCATAACTTGCATTTTAATTTGCTAGTTACATTGGTCTATGCAAGCATCATTTTACTGGGCTGCCAAAATAAATCTTATGAATTGGTTTTGAAAAGGCTGTACCTTGCGTTTACGATGATTATGTAATGCAAACTACAATGGCCTTGCTTTTATATAAATCACTGCAATTTAAGTAGAGCTATCTTCTATTTCACTCCAGAGTTATCTAGAGGTTTACAATTTCTTATGTTTGTACCCAAACATATTCAATCTGATACTTGCCACATTACAAAACCAGCAACATTCCCACACTAAGTTTTTTTTTAAAAGAGCAAAGGTTGCATCATTTAAGAATAACACTCAAAAAAAATCTTTGGCTTACCTCGTTTGCAATGGTATCTACCACAAAAACATTGCACGGCTATGAGAATTGAAAGAGTTTCTGAAAGGAAGTCCAACAGAGGAATGCCTTATCTCAGGAACAGTGAACACTTACCAAAGCTCAGTTGTAAGGAGATTTTTTTTTTAATCCTTCAATTTAATGTGGGGCAGCTTTGTTTTCATAATGTAAGCCCCATCGCATGAAGGGAAAATTCTGCATTTAATAGTCCTTACAAGAAATTTATCAACTGATCTGAATGCCTGAAATGGTCAGAGTTCTTAAGTCGATAGCAAAATCAAGCAGACATTACAAGTAATTGGCAACTTAAGGTTTTAACTAAATTCATGGAAATACTTGATGCTGCTGTCTATATTTCAATAATGTATACATATTAGGATGTACTTACAGAATACAGAATAATATAGTTGGAAGGGACCTTGGAGGTCTTCTAGTCCAACCCCCTGCTCAAGGAGGAGACCCTATATCAGGAGTGTCAAACTCAATTTCGTTGAGGGCTGCATCAGCATTATGATTGCCTTCAAAGGGCCAGTTACATGTAAGACTCTGATGACTCACAGTGGCCAGGTGGGCGTGGCGATGCCACTTGGGATGGCTGGGTCAGGACAGAACAAGTTGCACCAGCTAAATGGATGTGGGGCAGGGGTGGGTTCTACTTACCTTTACTACCGGTTTGCAGCGGGGCTGCGAGCACGCGCGTGCTCTCTTCTGCACATGCGCAGAAGCGTTTTGGTGACGTCAGGGTCGGTGGGTGGAGCCTCCTGCTGGTTTTACTACCGGTTCTATAGAACCGGTGCGAACCGGGGGCAACCCACCACTGCTGTGGGGACAACTCAGTGCCTCACAAGCTCCTCGCCTCCCCAAACTGCTGGCAGCCAAGCACGTGCTCGCGCGCACACACACACACACCGCATTCCAAGTTTGGGTACTTTTATCTACAAAGGAAGGAGAGGGCCTTCTCCCCAATCCCAAGCATGATTGCTAGCTCAGATGTGAATAAAAATCTCCAACTAGGTATGGTGTGTGTGTGCGTGTGTGTGTGTGCGCGCGCGCACAAAGCACACCAAAGGAAATGTTCTTCTCCCAATCCCAGACATCATTGGCAGTTCCCTGTCCAGTACCGCCTCCTGACAAAGCAAGAGGCAGAGCCGAGGTGGCGCAGTGGTCAGAGTGCAGTACTGCAGCTACTTCAGCTGACTGCTAGTTCAGCAGATCAGTGGATCAAATCTCACCGGCTCAAGGTTGACTCAGCCTTCCATCCTTCCGAGGTGGGTAAAATGAGGATCCAGATTGTTGGGGGCAATATGCTATTTAGTATACTGTCTTTGGTGTAACACTCTGAATCTACCTTTACAGTACTGCATGCTAAAATATTACAAGCTTATTTGTTATTGGCAAAATAATTGCAATTTATAGCCGTGTTTTCACAGTATTTTCCTTTTGAGCAAATTATAATCACATACACGCTTCCACAATGACATAGGGCTATTTTTTTCTATTTAAAAAAAGTTTCCAAAGAAAATGATTAATTACAGGTAATGCGATAATCAATTTTTTAAAACTCTGGTGCATCCCTATATTTAGAATAACATTTGTTCATGGGCAATAGAAAAGATCACCTGAACAAGTTAACACTGGGCTCTCCTCTGTATCACTGGATAGCCGGGGCATTTTATGTAGAAAATGAGGCACTTTCTTTTCAAAGATGCATACTATGACCTTTAAAGCTGAGCGAAGTGCTTGCGTGGAAGCTGAATCAGCTGCCTTTACTCTAGCAATCGTTCCTGTTTCCTGGGGAAGCAGCTTAAAATCATTCTGAATAGCTCAGGAATGTTTCTCTCCCGCATCATGAAACCCCCAATCCCCATTTCAGGATCTTTCATTACTACAGCTACTGCCGGAGTGCACCACCCACAAGGGTGGCAATGTGACAGTTTGGAAATAACATCGTCCCTGGGCAGGGTCTCAAGTAACCAGCAGATTGTCCTTGACATCTTTGAATGGAGACATAAATATCTCCACCTTGGGGGTTCTCACAGGACACCCGGATTACACCCTGGATTACACCAAAACCCTAGGGAAGAACCCCATACTTGTGGGAATGGTTTCTGCCAACCTGCGGCTTGCTAGGACTGGAAGGCTCACATACTGCAGAGGGTGGTAGAGAGAAGGACGGCTGAAAAGAAGGGGCAGGCACGGCAGAGTAGAAAGCAGCAAGAAAAAGCATCTCCAGAGACTTCCTGTGGAGCCGCTTCATGCTGCTCCAACCACAGGGAAATGGGTGCTCATGGCAGCTGGTAGTCCTGGTTCTGCTGCTCCTTGGCGGGGCGAAGTGGGGCTGGGTGAGGCTGGGTGGGTGAGCCCGGGTGGGGTAGGCAGGCAAAGCAGAGGGGGTCAGCCCCTCGCCGTTTCCAGGATGGCCCCACAGGCCAGATCTAACCACATTGCAGGCCAGATCTGGTCCACGGCCCTTGAGTTTTGTTCTGACCTAGATGTTCCCAAACCACGCAGACGCCTTATCCGGACAAAAATCCCTTTTTATTAAGTTACTGTGAATTTCTCTCATTCACACTCAGCAAAGTCTTTCAAGGAAGAATTTACAGTCACAGACCTTATCTGACTTGGAGAGCTGCCAGGCCAATATCTTCAAAACCTGGCAAGGAATCTCGGAGAGTCACAAACTAAGAGTCAATTAGGCAAACTAATTGTCTCCTGCAAACTCCACTCCCCTTTCGCTCCTTTTATTCCCTCTGGGAAGGGCCATTCATCATCTACCTGTGGCCTTACTCCCAAGTCGACCCTTGTTCTTTGCTGTTCCCTTTGTCTGGCAACTGCGCAAGCGCACACTGGGAACAGGCTCCATCCATTCATCTGCCTCACTGATGTCTGACTCTGAAGGCAGCTGATAACTGGCCTCCGGCCCTGGCTCCCTCTCTGCCTCCAACGCAGAGCCCTCATCAGAGCCTTCCCCAGACTCCAGGACTGGCCCATGTTCCTCCCCAGCCTCCTCACTGTCCAAATCCACTGCCAGCTCCACTGGCCGCTGGTGGGCCACAAGAAGTTTGAAATGTTTGCCCTATGCTATTTCAGACAAGTGGCTGTCCAGTCTCTTCTTAAAAGCCCCCAGTAATGAAGCACCCACAACGTCTGAAGGCAAGACGTTCCACTGGTTGATTGTTCTCACTTTTAGGAAATTGCTCTTTAGTTCTAGGTTGCTTCTCTCCTTTATTAGTTTCCATCGTTTATTGCCTTGCCTTCTGGTGCTTTGGAAAATAAGGTTGATTCCCTCTTCTTTGTGGCACCTTAGATATTGGAACACTGCTCATGTCACCCCTAGTCCTTCTTTTCTCTAGACTAGCCATACCCAATTCCTAAACTATTCATGCTTTAGTCTTCAGGTCCCTAATCACCTTTGTTGCTTTTGTTGCTCTTCTCTGAACTCTTTTCAAAGTCTCAACATTTTTTTTTTATAATGTGGTGATCAAAACTGGATGCATTCTTCCAGATCTGATCTTACTAAGGTTTTATAAAGCAGTACTAATACTTCTCGTAACTCGATCTCACTCTTTATGCAACCAAGAATTACATTAGCCTTTTTGGCTATTATGGTACACTGCTGGATCAGCAGTTAAGTCATTGTCCACTAGGACTCCAGGATCTGTACTTGTACCATGCTTCCCGGAAAATAAGACAGGGTCTTATTTTCTTTTGAACTCCAAAATAAGGGCTTGGCCTTATTATCGGGGGGGGGGGGGTGTCTTATTATTTCAGGGGTGCAGGAGGCCCCGAGCAGCCTACGCACTTACATCTAGGAGTCTGGCAGAGAGAGGCTCCCTTGACACATCAAGCCCCTGCCCTCCCACGGTATGTGTAGAACGCGAGCGGCCCGAAGGCACCAAGCTGCGCAAGTGCCTGTTCCCACCCTCCGCTCGCACGCCTCCCAGGCCTCACCATAGCGATGTGAGCGAAGTCGGTGAGCACCAGGTCCTTGAGCTCGTAACCAATGCTGCCGACACCCACCAGCACCCGCACAGAAGCCACGGCCTGGACCAGCTTTCCCTGCAGGGTCCAGCTCCAGCCGTCACCAGAGTGGGAAGCACCCTCCCAGGGCTTGGAAGCCACAGAGGCAGAGTTTGGGGGAGAGAAAGACTTCTGCTGCTTCTGCTTTTGGCTGCGTGCAAGAAAAGCAGCAGAAGCAGAAGTCTTTCTCTCCCCCAAACTCTGCCTCTGTGACTTCCAAGCCCCAGCCAGGGCAGCAGCTGCTCTGGGAGGGTGCTTCCCACCCTATGACGATAAGAGAGCCTCGCGAGACCCTTGCCTGCCCGCCCTTCCTCCCACGGGTCCCATTTACTTTTTCCAGGTGCCCGGCAGTGAGATGCTGGGTAGTCGCACCAAGGTCAGCCGTGACACACAGCTCGGCCAGCCCAGCCACAGCCAACGTTCCTCACCCGTGGCTGATCTTGGCTGCAGGGGACTACTGGGCCTCTGCAGGCAGCGGCGGCAGCAGCAACACCTGCAGTGCCTTAGCCATCCCAGCCGAGACCTGTGCCCAGCTGTGCGATGCACCAGGCCTGCCATTGTAGTATTTTGCAATTGCCTGCCACGCACGGAGGCCTCTCTGCCACCGGTGGCCACCATGCCAAGCAAGCCCTGGGGTGGCAATGCTTGCGCTGGGGCTGCTGTGGCAGGCACTCAGTAGTGTGGGCTATGTGGACGTGGCACCTGGCACGAGAGTGGGCAGACCACCATGGCACAGGAGCAGGAACAGGCGCTCGAGGTCTATGGTCGGTGCCGTGGGTGGCAGAAGGGGCGCGGGGCGCAGGAGTTCGCAGGAATGTGGCTGCCTTGGGAGGGTTGGGGAGGTGAGGGACCTGTGTGTGCATGTATGAGAGAGGGGGCTTATTTTCAGGCATATATTTAGGCCCACCCCAAAAATCAGGTTTGGCCTTATTTTCGGGACTGTCCTATTTTTGGAGAAACACAGTATAATTGTTTTTTCTTGCCTAAGTGTAAAATCTTATTTTTCTCTACATTCATTATATTTCATTTTGTTGATAGGGCCCAGTGTTCGAGTCTGTCAAGATCCATTTGGATCCTGAGCCTATCTTCTGGAGTGCTGGCTACTCCTGCCAGCTTATTGTCATCTGCAAATTGGATGAGTTCCCCTCATCTAAATCAGTCTATTGCTTTGAATGTAATTACCTACCAATCTGACCACTTGTCTTTTATGCTGCCAGCAGAACTGGGCACAATATATAAATACAAATACTGTAAGTACGCTCATTCCTGTAGTAAACAATCTTGTGACAAAATTTAAATGGCTAATCAGTCAAGATCTTGATTTTGTTTAAGTTTGCATATACATTTTGACAACGCCACCGAATAACTGTAGCCACCAGTAGGTAAACCATAGGAAAAAAGATAAATTGTAATCCAAAGAAAATAAAAACAAAAAAGAAAATATAGCCAAATGTAGTCTACAGCAGTCACTATACCATTCTATACCTTTCCGTCATTGCAATAACACATCTATAACACACCTCCATCCATTGCCTTTTGTTCTTTAAGCTTCTCACTCCTACCTTTATGAGGATCTCATCAAGATCATCCAGTTACAATTTTCTTGGTTTTCTCTTTCATCTTCCATTTCATATATTTTAGAGTTTGATTTTCATTCTTCCCTTCATCGTAACCAAATGTCAATGTACTTATTTTGTAGTGGTCACTCAGGTTTACATTCATTCAACCCCGTTCATTCTTAACCCCCTTGTTTTACTACAGCCAAATTCTTAAGGATCTCATTCCCATGGCATTCAACTTAGTGTGTTTCTCCTAACATGGCTTTCACTTTTCTGTAACAAACTGGGCAAAAGCACTCTCTGATCCAGTGATTGCTTCTTTTTATAAACATTCATTTATTGCAGCAAACCCCATACTGCTTACTGCTTTCTACTATCACTGCAGGTCTTAAAATTTCCACATTTACCCATCTTTAATCAAACATTTTACGAAGTATACAGCTGCTCTAGTTTTTTTAACCATTTATATATGACCATTGATATATAACTAACAATCATTGATTCCATTTTCCTTTCCAGACATAACTCTATTGGTGCTTGGTACATTAATTTTCAGATTCATATTCCTTGCTGCATCAGGTGTATATTTCATATTTGCATTATTCAGGTTGCCAGGCAAAAATGCAGCATTATCTACACAAAACAGTATTATACATTTATGTCTGCATCTAAAACACATCAAATGTTAGTACAATTATTCCTTAGGCATTCTCTCTAAATGCATAAATAACCAACAGGGTATTTTTATAACTTTGTCAAAATACTTTACTTCAGTCACTGGCCAGTATTACATATGGTACATATGGTAACATAAAACATAGGAATAAAAGATAAATGAATCAAAATGGAGTAAAAGAAGAACACAACCAGAATAGATGATGCTTTGTCAATTCATTGTGAACACTGAGACTCTTAAAAGAACATCATACAAGAAACAGATAAACAGGAAAGTGACACTTATTATTCCGGCTCCAAACATCTCACTGCATACTTTCTCAGCCAAGTTGACTATTAGTGTCAAATTATGCTTTCATAGCCAGTATTTCTGTTTGTGACTTGTGACTGTTTCAGTGAACTGGAGAGCATTTAATTGTCCAGAGTAGAGAAAAAACTAAATACAGACACTTACAGCAATGCTTCAAGCTTTGGTTTATTCTTAAATTAAGTATCTATATTTCATACTCTGCAGTCTTAATAAACAATTTATTCTTGGATATGGACTCCTTTCACTGTTGCACTCTAACATAAGTAAGCTTCCATGAGAAAAAATACAATTGAACAAATGAAGTAGATTATAAGGTTTTTTTGAGTGCACTTCATATTAGCTGCTCATACATTTGGAATGCATTTAAATACTCTTGAGAAAAATGAAATAATAATAATAATAATAAAAAATTCACTTCAATAGTCTTCACAGCTTTTTTCATTCAATGTTTTAAAATGCCTGTACAGATATTTATAAAAATAATTTCAATATGGCACAAAGGTGAAATCCTCAAGAAAAAAAAAACTCTTCCAGTAGTTTTGAGTGCCTTACACAAAATGAGCTTCCCTGTGTTCCAGTTCTTGCATCCGCTTTGGCCTTAATCTCTGATAAGTGGGCTTCAAATCTGCAGGAGGCATGGTTTCAAAGCTAGATTTTTGTTGCTTTCCATGTTGGCTAGAGGAATCCAAAAAGCTGTGATCAAGGCCAGGATTCACACCTAGTCCTGGCATGTCATTATGGATTATTGCTGCACAGCATTTGGATGCAGAACTCTCATCATTTGGTTTGGCATTATTGTTGGATGATGGTTTATAAAATGTTCCTCCTGGTGGTTGAAAACATCTTGGCTTTTTCAAAGTAACAACAGGAGTAGAGGCTGTGCAATGCATTTCTCCTACAGGCTTTACAGTTGTGAATGGTCCTGTATATGGCTTACAAAGAAGTATGGCATTCACTGAATTGTTAACAAGGTTGCCAGATGCATTTAAGGCACATGTATTTACAGATTCTTGTGTTAGGTTTTCATGGATATTGGTCATAATCTTTGCTGTTTTTGATGTCATGTCATACTGTTTATATTGCTTGTCCCAAGTTTTTTTCTGAGTTTGTGGGTCATAACAAGAGATTCTAGAGCCAGCATTAGTAGAGGGAAGTGACTGTGTCTCAGAAATGTCTTCAATAACAAGACTTTTCCCAAGCTTGTCTGGGTTCAGACTTGCATTCTGGAAGTTTTGTTCATTTAAAATACAAGAAGGAAGCATTGATCCTAAAGGTAAACTCACAGGACGAAAAAATGGCTTGGACTTTTGACAACGCATCTGAACTTTGGTTATTTGACGTCTAGGTCTTATTAACTGATCACTTTTAACACAATCCTCAGTTTCAAGGTCATGCTTCCCATTGTCTTGATCTGAAACTGGAGTCGCTTTATTGTCTAGGAAGGAAAGAAATGTTTTGAGTGTCATCAAAAAGTATTAATTTTGAATATTAACTAGAAAAGATATATACATTTCAGAAAATCACATTTCTTATGTCTCTTCTTACATTTTGTTTTATAACAATTATGCCTGAAAAACAGATCAGCCAACTCCAGAATTCCATTATATTTCTTGTATTTATTATGATTCATGTTCCTCAACTTAATTTAAGAAGGAAGGAACTCTCCTACAACTGTTTTGTAAGAAGCTACCCACAATGGAATTTCATCTCTCCAGTTTGTTTTTGTTAGTAGAATGAACACAAACATTTTATATTTGTGTTTTAACTTAAGCTTCTCCAACTTTGCATTCTTCAGATGGAATCACTTGTTGGGAATTTCAAGTGGTTGAATTCCTAACATATCTGGACAGACAGCTCTCATTAGTTGAAAGTCAGGCTAATTGCAGAATTAACATGGTAAAACAATTCAAACGAAAGATTCTTACAACTAGACCCTACCTACATAAAGATGTTCTCATAATTCAAATTTAGCATTATATTGGTTGGGAACAGCGTACAATAACCTACCATAAATATTAGAGAACTATAATATTTAAATACTTTTACCTATTTCATCATTATGAAAAACTGAATATGATAATGAAGCTGGCAAAAAAAACAGTTGTAAAAGGACAAACAAGAGATAGCATTTAACAGACTTAGGGAACTCTCAAACTCTGCCAGATATCATGTTTAAGCACTATCTAGCAGACTGTAAACCTGCATAAATTGTGCTGTTTGCACAGCCAATCCCTATTCTGCTAGAGCAGAGGTCTTCAAACTTGGCAGCTTTAAAACTTGTGGACTTCAACTCCCAGAATTCTCCAGCCAGCTATGCGACACAAATGGGAAAAAAGTTATTTTAAAAGCTATTAGTAAAGTACATATTTGTGTGGTTTTAAGTTGTAGATCTTTCAAAAAATCCTGTAGCTACAGTATGCAAAAAATAAGCTATAGATGTACCACTTGAGAATTAATTATAATGGACTTTTACCCTGAAATATTATTTAAGTCTTAACTCAAGTTGTAGTGACCTTTTAATCTTTAAAGATTTCCAACTACATTAACACCCTAAAAGTTGACATTTTTTCATCAATACTGGCACCAATTTAATCTAAATAAACAATTGCTTTGGCTTTTAAACATAGAATAATTCAACAGTAACAGGAATAATAACTGTATAAATATTCCACAGTTAATGAAACTAACCTGATTCTTTTATAGGAACCGTGTCATTTTCCAAAGCCATGATAGGAGTAGATTCTGAAGGAGAATTTTGCTTGCCAAGACTGAGTTTTCTTTCAAGAGTACAGGTTGATTCTAAGAAAAAAACCAACAATGCAAGCACTTACTGTACATTTGCACACAAAAATCTAATATAATGTGGAAGTCAACTATGGAGATTGTTAGGATCTGAATAGTAGAAAACAGATTCAAACAGTAAGATTGAGCTACAGATGTATACTGAGGTACCCCCTGTGTTGTCTCTGGAAGGAGTTGCATTGCCCCTGAAGGAAGAGGTTCACAAATGGGTTCCTCCTGGATTTGCAGTTGCAATTGCATCAACAGGTAGACTATGGCCAGGGATGCATTTGCCCAGCTTTGGCTGGTGTGCCACTGGTGGCCTTACTTCAGATGAAATGGCCTGATTACAGTGTGTCATGCCCTCATCACTACTCATCTAGACTAACCCCTAACCCTAACTGATTGATTTCAGGTAGCAAATTTAGTCTAGTGGTTAAGGCATTAGACTAGAAGTCAGGAGATTGTGAGTTCTAATTCCACCTTAAGAATCAAAAGACACCTGGGTGCCTTTGAGCCAGTCTCTCTCTGTCTCAGCCCAACTCACCTCATAGGGTTGTTGTTGAGAAAATAGAAGGGGAAGGAGTGTTAGGTATGTTTGCCATCCTGAGTTATTAAAACCAATAATAAAGGTTTAAAAGTAAATTATGTAGTGTTTTATTGTTATATTGTCTTTTGTTAAGTATTGAGAATCAATTTATGATTCATATCCCATGAAGTGGGATATAAATTT
This sequence comes from Ptyas mucosa, assembly GCA_012654045.1. Lineage (NCBI taxonomy): Eukaryota > Metazoa > Chordata > Lepidosauria > Squamata > Colubridae > Ptyas > Ptyas mucosa. The sequence goes on along the minus strand of WNWU01000004.1, from coordinate 47,826,568 downwards.
GATAAATAAATAAGATTATTTCAAGCTTAAAACATTTTAATACTGTGGTTTTTTTTCATTTTCACAGGGGTCATCAATATTTATCCCCAGAAATTAAGAGACAGTTCTGGCTCACTGGTGTATTCGTCAGTAAAATGAAGACCAGATTGTTGGAGGCAATATGTTGACTCTGTAAACTACTTAGAGAGAGCTATAAAGCATTATGAATTAGTATATAAGTCTAAATGCTCTTGCTATCTATTGTAACATACACTTACCTTTTACTAAAGAATCAGATTGGAAGGGGGAACGTTTGCTACCATCTGGTTCTTCAAAAGATATGCTTCTTTTAGTAGAATTCTTCCTCTTGACACTCTGTCAATAATAACAATAAGAATAGAATATTTTTTCCTAAATGAAGTACTACAAATATAATGGAATATTATATTGTTCCTCAACAGAAACTCACTTCCTTCATAGCCACAAAGAATCCTCCTTTCCTATCTTGAGATGCTTGTTTATCTTCTACTGATAAAATACTTTTAGTAGAAAAAGAATTTTCTTGAGATTCAGTTGCAGCTGATGAATGTTCTTGGGCAGTGTCGAAGATCTTCTCATAGTGAGTGATGAGAAGTTCTATCATTCGGGCTTGATAAGGATAATCCACAAGTGAAGATAGTGAGAGTGTGGCATCTGTCTCACGTGGTCTGATCAAAGTTGGACCAAATATAATGCCAAGATTGCGGGCAGACATTTTATTTTCATCAGATTGTTCACTAACTCTGTGTAAAAGAACAGAAAATGCATAAAAGTTTTGAATGTACCAACAAATACTTGTACAGATAAATATATATTTTAATTGCCAACTAACATTAATCAAAACTTAATGTCTAGATATCTGAGGGACGACCTATCTCCAATTGTTTCTGGCTTCCCAATATGTTCCAGGAGAGAAGTGTCTCTGCCACCACTATTCCCTGCATTTTGGGTACAACAGCCCCTCTTTCCCTCCCCCCAAAAAAACCAGGCAGTGCCTTCTCGCCTGGAGTTCTGAAAATACCTCAATACCTAACTTTGACCTCAGGTAAGGGGTTGTGACTGTCTGTTGTTATGATAGTTTTTTTAGTCCAAGCTTTGTTGGTTATGTTTTTTTTAAATGTTTTTATTGATTTGGATTCTAAAAGTCACTCTGGGCCTTACAGGTTACCATTGCAAGGTATTTTAAACAATAAAAAAAATACGTATTGAACTTTAAAACTGATCTTAATAAAGTAAATATAACAATAGAAACAGATATTATTTTCATTACTAAATATAATTCTAGAAAAATGTATAGAAAAATCTAGTTGCTGGTTGACTCGGAATGCTCTTACCTGCATAGATGAGCTAAAAGAAACTTCAGAGTGTTATGGTTCGCTGTAGGTAGCAATCTCAGTAGATCTTTTATTTTAAGTATGATTCTGTTCAATTCAATGCAAACTGATTGCTGTTTGTTTGATTTTGGTCTCATCTGTTTCATATCAAGTTCCCCATTAATATTCTGACTTTCTTTTGCAAGTCCAATAAATTCATTGTAAAATCGAGACAAAATCAAAGGTTCAGGGAGCTGTGGGAAAGAATACCAGAAATCCATGTGAAATTTTATCTTAACTTTATGTCCTTCTTTTCCTTGTCCTTTTCTGGGAAGTTTCTGAATTTTTTTCTGCATAGCTAGCATATTGTAAGAAATTCATGTAGCACTGTTGATAGATTCCATTTCTTATAGCTTGGATTTTAATAACATTTCTGTGTGTGTTTTTAAGTTTTGCTTTGTTTAAATGACCAATTTTGTTTATTTGTAAAAAGTTTCTAAAAATAAAACCTGATCGAGATAATTATTAATCTGCTTTATTACAGAAAAAGAGAACAATTACAATATTTTGAATAGAAGGACTAGATATTTGTGAGTGGATTCATGCATTACATTAAAGTCTATAACCTAAACTGTGATTTGACAAACGATAATCTCTGTTTCCCAGAAGAAAAGCAAATATTATACAAGTGAACTCAGCTACCATAGGTGTCAATCTGAGTAAGAGGAAATGGCAAATGAGAGCCTGCAATTCAAGTGCTAAAAAGGCTGTTAATTTAAGGAAGGGGTATGGAGTACCAAATATGAATACCAATGAATTCCCCATTCAGACTTGTAGCCTATGTTTGTATGATACATTTGAACCTATCAGCTGTTTATTAAAGTAAACATGTACCATAGCACACAATGACTTAATATTTCCCAGTTTTCATTAAAAAAGAAGCTTTGCAACTGTTACGTTAAATACTGATGCTAGTAAACAATCAGATACTACTGCAAGCTGCATTAGACTTTAGGGAATACTAGGAAGGGATTATGGAAGTCCAGGATATGTGAACATTAATGTAGGTAATCATTATTCACAAGATTCACATCTTTTTTTTCTTCCTCACTTATATAGCCAATTCTCTCGACTCATAAACTACAAAGAGTAATTTCCACTGTTTTGGTGCAAGTGAGGCATTTATTTTAAACCTATTAACAACTGCACCACAAAGAACAGCAAAAAATAATAAGAGACAAAAAATTGGAACATAAATGAAGCAGCTAAGAGATAAAGAGAAGAGATGGCATAACAGAATCTTGAACCATAACAGAGGAGAATCAGGTTAGTTACTGTAAGAATACACATGGAAATTACATACTTATGTTTCATTAGAATGTAATGAAGCATTCAGATACTCAGTAATTTAAAATTTGATTTTTTATTAATTTTAGTATTATACTCACATTTATAGAGTTGCTGTATTAATAAAAATGGCAATTCTTTTTTAAGAGTACTCTGTCAGCATTAGCCTAGGCCCTAGTTCTGTATTCTTACAGGGTAGGTTTCACTTTTTTGAGCCATTTACTTAAAGCATGATTAGAGATTCTTTTTTGTACATCAGAAGCCAAGTGGATATAGTAAAAGCAAGATGTGTTTGGGTTTTTGTTATTGTTCAAAAATTTATTCCCTTTCATTTTTAAATCCTCCCCATTTTTTCCAGCTAATTTCCCCTATCCACTTATTCTATGTTAATCATACTTAAAATAGCTAATTTTAATTAACCTGACAAAAATCAGCAACAATGAAAAACCAATAGCAATCTAATTTTAAGAACAATTATTTGATTGTTTTCTAGCCTTCCAATACAAGCAAGAGTCAAAGGGTAAACCACCCTGCAATCACCTCAATTCTGGAATTTTCACAAAACGCTACACAAGAATCATGTCCACCTTAATAAATCTCTCAGTATACAATAAGAATAAAGAAGACAATAATGTTTATTTACCTGGCGAAGAAATAATTTAAGAACATTACTTATATCATGAGCATGGAGTTCAGATAATTCTACCAAGTCTTTCCCATTTTCAAATGATTGACAAAGTTTTTCAACTCTGGATTTGGCTCCATTCACACGGTATATCCCCTTAAATATGAAACAAACATCATAAGTAATTGTAAAAACAAAATTTTAATGGTTTTGAAGAAAAGCATTTGAAAACCAGTATGAATCTTTACCTTGACATTTAAGGCTCTGCTTTCAATTTCAGAGGTACACTTTCTTATGATGAAAGGGATACCATCTTGACTATTTTTAGAAACTTGAGTAAATTCTACCCCAAACAAATGAAGTTTTCCATGAAGCTTCTTATGTCCACACTGAATAGCTAAAGTCTCCAAACATTTTTTGTGACAGGAAAGTGAGCACTAAAAGAAGCAGCAAAGAAATGAGATATTAAAAACAGGGTAAGGGCATATAGCATCCACTGATCAGCTTATCATCTAACTTCATTTAACTTATTTAAAGCATTTAGCTTCTTTCAACTAGTTCGCAGTAATTTGGTACTACTTGAAAAGCTTTTGAATAGTTAACAGCTGCTTGAAGGTTGTATGAGCAAAAAGGCAGAAATTCCAAAAATAAATGTATACAGTATGCACTGTATATGTAATAGACAGGCAGCCATTTGAGTATGCCAGAGCCAAAGTAGCTCTTAAACATGAGGCATAATGAATACTTCACCAACAAACCTTTCTGCCAAGCCTAATAAATAACTGGAGAAGGAGAACCATTTATATTATCTTGGCAAATATACTGCCAAGCTGGTAAGATAAATTGACACTATCCTCTCTGGCACTTCAAGCTCCTCATAGTAGCTTCACATCTCCAGTGCACCTCAGTCATGGAAACTACAGGGTATGAAATTATATTATGTGACTCTAGTATCACCCACAAGCCATTATAAGAAAGCCAAAAGGTGTTTGGATTTCCAACCTCTTCACATTCTGCTCCATGGAATACCACCAGACTATCACATTCCCTGCATTTGGATGGAGACCTCAGCTTCCGAAGTTTGTGTGTTTGTGCTGCCTTAGATAGGAGAGTGTTTCGAAAAGGTCCAGGAGTACTAGCAATTTCAGCTGCTAGGTCATTTAAACCTTAAAATAAAAAGGTCTATTGTTAGCTTTTCAGAGTGCAAGGAATACACACTAATATTTTCAAATATTTATCCTATGAAATGATATCCTAATAATGATGCATATAATGTATTCAGTAAAATAAATCTACATATACCTACCTACCTATGTATGAGATCCTAATCCTAAACAATTCTGTGTAAAATGGTTGTCTTATCATTTTATCATATGATGGGGGCAGGAAATTGCTCACAATTTCATATTTCTACTTTTGAAAAAGTAAAATCATACATTTCTCTATATTCACTGAATCATTATTTATTGGTTTTGAAATATCCACTAGCATATCACCCAAACCAAAACAACTCAAACAATAAAAATCCCTGCTTATTTAATTCTTCTATCAAACATATGTTTAACAGATGTATTACCCTTTTAAGCAGAACAGCTAAGCTTCATTTTTGAAACAGCTAAGCTTCAATGAAGAATTCATTGCAGAATTCTTGTACTTACTGAAATTTGCTCTTTCAGCTCAATAAATATATTTGTTGGCTCAGAAGAGATAAACATGTCCACTATCTGCCCTTCTGTTTCTAACAAAGTTTAAGAATTAAAAAAAAATGGGACTGCAAAGTGTACTTAGAACAAAAAATGAACTCAGCTTAGAATTATATTACCACAGTCAGAAGGTGAAGGTGCCTCTCTCTCATCAAGATCATCTGCAGATGACATGGTCCCAATAGATGGTGTACGAGGAAGTCTTTTGAAGTCACCTACTAAACAGCCAAGAATGGACAATTTAAGCCCTTCTGTTGCATTTCTTTTGCTTCACTAAATCACAGCAATAATACTAGCATTGAAGAATAATATCTGTACCTGGGCTAGCAGATGGAGAATCCACAGATCGTGATTCACTGCTTCCTCCTGCACTTTCAGAATCACTGCACATTCCCCCACTTTGATTACCAACTGACCAGGATCTAAAAGGTGGTGGGCCTCGCACAGCTTTAAAGGAGAAGGAGAAATAGGTTTAATAACTTCAGGTTCTTCAGATATAAAACAAATTTTATCCTGCTTCTCACCGCCTACATATAAATTTTAAAAATCAATACTGGAGGTACCCTTCACTGTACTACAGTAAGAACTATACATTCTCTGTGTCTGTACAAGCCACTCTTTTGGTTGTGCATGCTCTGCAAGTGGCAGTTTTGCTGTATTCATCCAATGGGATATCCTGAATCATAACTATGGCAGAACAAAGTAATCCAAGAAGCATTTGAATGCAAAACCAGAGCAGTAAATCAGCAATTTAGTTGTACAAATTTTGCTCACAGGAAAGTTGACATTAATTGACATCAAGTCCAACATCTACATTCAGGTAGATCCCAATTACATACCTGCTGTAAACCCATAAAAAGGCCTTGAAAACATGAGCTACCAGTTCTTGAACAAGTAATCATTAGAAGAAAACAGCCTCTACGTTATAGTGACACACTTATCCTTAATAACCAAATTGAAATGGATAATGAATAATGAAATGAATAAATATTAAATACATACTTAATATTTATATTTAATATTGTATGTTGTATTGTATGTGATTAACTTTCACATATTTCAACATTTTTCTACATTTACCGTTTGACCTTTGTTTCATTTCTTTGGAATGATATTGTTCAGTTTCTATTCGTATTTCACTCTGGTTTCCTGACATATTAATATTAATTGAAAAGTTGAAAATTCTCACTTCCCAAAATTAAATTATGAGTGTTAATTATGTTTCATTTCCCTTGATATATTGACTTATGTAAAGATATTTTGTTGAAAGCAACAAAAATAAAAAATAATACATTAGAATATTGGTAGTGGCCAAATCATAATGATATGTTAAAATTGTTTACTTAAATACATAAATGATCAATTGAAGTATTACCAGAGACATCTGTACTGCTCAAAGATCTTTTGTCTCCAATCTTTTGAGAGCAAAGATAGGCTGGGCTTGTAGTATCGTCTAGTAACTGAATAGGATAATCTCCTGAGCACTGGGGTATGCTTCCTTGGGATGCAGAAACATTGTTTGACTGTTCATCGAAAACTCTGTGAAAGGGAACAAACCATCATTTGGAATTAAGTGCATTGTTTCCCCAATTTATCCCAACAAATCAACATTTTACACTTCTCTTCAAGATTTTAAATGCTTATAGAGCCATAACCATGAATACTGAATCTTTCCTTGATGACTTTTAGCAACCTGGCAAGCAAAAACTCAATCCACAGATTATAAAACTAAGTTAATAACAAACTCTACTCAATTTCTCAGAACCATTAGCTTCAAACTAATCCTAAAATAGTCTCTGGCATCTCAGCTAAACTTATTTAAACAACTTCCAACTTGTAGTGAGTGATGCTATAAGAATTCATCGTAATGGCTAGCAGGCACTCTTTCAGCCTGGCATTCTCCAATAGGTTCTAGGTAACTTTAAACAATCCTGCTGGGCAGCTATTCACAGAGGAGTACACCTATTTACTGAGGTGCGTTACATGCAGGCCTCCTTCAAATTTGCACTCCTCCTGAGGGAGCACTCCACTATGCTCGCTGCCTTTTAATTTCCTGACCGTTCATCTCCAAAATCAAACTACTCACTATGACTTCACTTCCCCAACTATTTTGTTAATTAAAATGTATTAAATAAATTTAAATGTGTTTAATTAAACAAATCTTGATGACATACACTCAGCTTCCCTTATTGTTGATTCATATGCAAAGTTCAGAATAAAATAAACAGAAGAACAATCTTCCAAGCTTTAATGGGCTCTGAGTAAAAAACACTTATCAATGAAAATGTGAGGCAGATTGGTGGTTTCAAAATTAGATAAGATAGACAGACAGACAGACAGACAGAAGAATAAAAGGTTTAAAATAAAAATGCAGTGTAAGCCAACTCTAAGTGCCCCTGTTTAGAATGTTGGGTTCTCTGACATTCAGAATTCAATATTCTGACTGAAATGAGCCTGCTACTTTTCCATTACTTTTTTTGTTTTTAAAGTGGTTATGATTTTGAAATTTTTGGCAGATACTGGCTCTGTATTTAACACTGACGAAAATTATGAACTTATCTCCCTCTTCAGCTGAGAAAAAAGTGGTAATTGTCTTAGCAGCTTTGGTCATGGACAAAAAGGAAATGACTCCTTTAACAGCAAAAAACTGATAAACGTGATTAAACTACAATAAAGAAATAGAACTGTAAAGAATCCTGGATATGACCAAGAAATCCAAATATTCTCAGGCTTTTATATAAATCATTTATATAACAACTATTTCCCTACAACATTATAGAATCAATAATTAAGATTTATTCTTCAATTATAGTAATTAAATATAGTAAAGAAGGCTCAGATATATTGGTAAACCTAACCAAATGCACAATTTTGCTAAATTCAAAACATTAACTTACGTAAGAATGCTTCTCACCTGCTTTTAAGCCCTATTTCAATTTGTTTTCCCACCATTTAACAGGCATCCAACCAGTAATCCAAAAATTCAGGCTTTTATTTCTTTATCTATATTTTATTTCTTTAGCTGAACTTTTGGTTCATATTTACTGCCAAATGCAGAAGAATATATCTAGTATCTCACCCTCCAATCTGGGAAGTCTGAGTTTCAAAGCAAACGGACTCAGTAGGAGCTTCATATTTTGGCAAATTCTTCACATATTCAAATAACATTTTTCCTGGATCATACAGCTTGGCACTCTCACAGAGGTATTGATAATTGACTGGCATTGAAACAACTTGGGCATGCTGCATCTGGAACAGGTTAACTGTTGCCTACGTGGAAGATAAAGTTTTTCAAGACTTCACAGTACTGTTTAGAAACAGCAAAATACAAAGAAACTACAAAATGTTAGATACATGTATATTAATTAAAATAAAACCCAAACTCTACAAATAGTTCTAAGCCTATTATAAAACAATACAGCTTTAGACTAAAGTTTAAACTGCAGCTGCATTTTTCACGCTTTTATTTATTTTATTATTTTTTTATTTAGAAAATTTATATAATCACCTACTCACTCACAGGAATTCTAGGTCAGAGTTCTCCAACCTTTCTGGGTTGGTAGCCCGGAGTGGGAAGAGGGAAAAAGAGGGGATGGTTTTGTGGGAGGGGCAGGCATGCGCATCGGCCAGCTACTCATGCGGCCTTGTGGCCATGGCAGAGCAGGGGGCCGTGGCCCACAGGTTGGGGACCCCTGCTCTAGGTGGCTTGCAAAAAATAAAACACAGTATAGAAATAAAAATAGAACATATCAATAACTCCCACCCGCCCACTTGTTGATCTTCAAATTCTCAACTTTGTTTTAAAGGAAAGATAAACATTAGACCCTTTGCTTAGTACCAGTGTATACAAAAAAAAAAAGCAAGCATTGGCACTCTCATCAAATATTATGACAGAAGCTACATTGTTACACAAAGATGTAAGTATGGCAAAGATAATCAGATGTACTCAGATAGGAAATGAGGCTCTGGAACTGGGAGCTTTTTTCATTTGCAGAGTTTTCTCTATAGCAGGAGCACAAAAATATAGCTTACCAACATCCATTTTGCAGCATTCAGAGCCACCACAGATTTAGTGGGGCTCTCAGCTTATCATGAAAAGCATAGTATGGCTTTTTAGCTAATGAAAGTTGTACAACTTCTCTTCAGTCAGGTTTTTCAAGTTTTACTTTAACTCAGGTGTGTCCAATCTTTTGGCTTGCCTACCTGCACTGAGTGAAGAGGAACTGTCTTGGGCCATATATAAAATATATAATATAATCAATGTATGTAAATAATATACTTCATTATTTATATTTTTATTATGATCTTGTGCGGCCACATTACTAGCTGTCAGGGCTGCATCTGGCCCATGGGTTGTGGGTTAGACATGACTGGTTTAACTGAATTAAATGTGACTTAATTGTTTTATGAGAATCTGTTTTTTGTCGTTTGTTATCTGGAGTTCAACAAACAGAACAACAACCAAAAATCATAGCTTCCTGCCACTTTCCTTTCTCATATATTTCCCATTCAAATACTAAGACGAGATATGAAGTTTACACTTTGAAATTTTAGCTGTGGGAGCAGTTGTTAGAATGAAGTATTGTAATGTAATGAAGGCTAACTGTAGGCTAACTCAGCCCACTGGCAGCAGTTCGATTCTGACCAGTCAAGGTTGGCTCAGTCTCTCACCCTTCCGAGGTTGGTAAAATGAGGACCCAGATTGTTGGGGGCAATATGCTGACTCTGTAAACCACTTAGGGCTGTAAAGCACTGCGAAGCGGTATATAAGTCTAAGTGTTATTGCTATTTTAACTAAATACCACATTCTGTACCAGAAAACTATCTGAGATAACACAATGATTGTCTTATGCTAATGATTTCATGATAATTAAAATAAGGAAAGTATGAAAACATTTTCACACTATGGCAAAGTATCTAATGTTGCCATTTTAAAATTCACTAAAGATTTTCGGATTTAAGATACATTAAGTCATATATTCTTACAGCTTTTAGTGTGAGATCACATTGATAAATTTGTTCCCGTAACTGTGTTAAAATGACACTTTTGAAATTTTCTAGATTACTTCTCTTTTCTTCAACTTCAGCCTTGCTGGCTTTGAAATGTTCATTGGCTTCTTCAGCCTACAACAAATGAAGGATAAAGAAATAAGTACTGATAGAAAAAACATCCAGTTAACTCTAATCCCCTTCCATAAATAACCCATAATAAAAAGTCATATGATTCAAATAATAGATAAAAGCCAATGTCTGCCTATTGTCAAATAGTGACATATTTAAAGAAGAACTTTACTTTTTGGAGAGCTTCCTCTTCCAGTTTACGTTTCTTTTCTAATTTGCTGGTATCTTTTGTAAAGCCCCAATTGGAGGAAATATAGTCATCCTCAGCACGAAGAGTGGTTGATTTTGCCTTCTCATACTCCTCTTGCCGTTGAAGATATAATTGTTTTGCTTTTCTTACACTGGATTCCAGTTCTTGCTGTACATTCCAAAGAAAAATATCTTTTATACTAAGAAGTACACCTTGTGGTGGAATATTAATCTGTTAAATCAATATGATTTTTTAATTTCCAAGCATGTTTCTACTTATTAAAACATAATGATTATGATAAAAGAAACTATGATCCTTATACCATTAAGGGAAAAAGAGATGTGTAGGCAATTGCTTACAGGTAATCCTCAATTTACAACCATATCACACGATCACATCCAATTTTGCAATCTTTATTGGTCCTTAAGTGTATCACTGCAATTATTAATCGAGACATCACTTGACCAGACAAGCAACGTTTCTTGCAGGCAAAAGATGGTCTTATGACAGCAGGACACTGCAGCCATTGTAAATGCACAACAGTTGCCAAATGCCCAAATCACAATCACATGTCCATGGGGACTCTACATGAGACTTGTCTTTTTCATACAATGTCACAATTTAAGTTCAGAAGGAAATTTAGAAGTTTGAATGAGTAAACAAGATGTATAATAAACAATGATACTCACCAATTTTTTCTGTTCTCGTTGCCAAAGTTCCTTTATCTCTTTTCTTTGTCTATCCAATTCATTTTTTCTCCCAAGAAGTGGCTAAATAAGAAAAATGAACTGAGTAAAGAAGTATCAGTTATGTGTTAGCAGTTCACATAACAGGGAATTATTCATATAGTAATACTTCTTACAGAAGAATTTTTATTTACCTGTAAAAATTTATTAGTTTGAAGAGCTACTGCTGTCTGCTGCCAAAGCAAACTGTTCTCTATATCATTTTGAAATGCATTTATGAATATTGACTGGAATGGCATGTAGTCCTAAAAGCAAACACACGTAATGTAATGCTAGTATTTTTTCAAAATAGTGTTAGGATTCAGATTTCCAATTATAAAAATGAAAAGTTGTTTAAAAAGCTTTAATGCCAAATTAAACTGCTACATAACACATGTTTAAAATAATTTTAAAATGCTGTTTTTTTAAAAAAAATAGTGCTTAAATGACTGTTTAAATATTTGCACCTTTATACCTCTGTTTAAATACTTGCATCTTACCATAGTTGAGTTATGATATACTTTATTATAATAAATTATTCAGATTTTAAGATACAAATTACTAAATAATTAGGAACTTATAAAGTTAACTTGTAATTCAATTCATTTTGAATATCAAAATAATAATGATTTACATAATACATTTAATATTCTTTTTTTTAACTGAATACACACCTGAGATACAATAATAGTCTTAGTGGTTTCTGCTACTTTTGCCAGGTTTTTAGCACATTCCATTTCTGTAGAAAGAAGTATTAGATATAGTTAAAAAAAATTCTTAATCTTAATTAGATACTATTTTATTACAATCTTCCAGGCACAGGAACCAGCATTTGTTCCATTCATTTTAACAAATAGTTATTAATTTAGAAGTTACACTATTGGCAACGGGTAGTGCAATTCTGACAATATAAAACTTATATGCCTGCCTGACTCTGAATGACTGCAGGCGCCAGAAAAAGGTACTCACCCAAATTAATTTTTTTCTCTACCCATACAACAATATCCTTTGCATATTTTGACCATGCTTTAGCATAGGATAGAGCAGATTTGATTCCATTATCATTTCTTAGGAGAGCACTATCAATTTCTTCAGCATTAAGGTGCCCTGAAAATAAAGCATCAAGTACAAAACAGCACATTTTAGACATTAGCTAACTGTAAACATTAAATCAGCTGTAATCTTTTTAATGCTAGTTGACAACTAAATGGATCTGACAGAGCTTACAGAACACATTAAAAGTTCACAGAATTATATCTTAGCAAACTATGGATTTTTTGTAATAACATACCAGGAGAAAAATAATATGAGCAGCTTAGATTCATTCTGATAGTAACTTAAACAATTTTTAAGATTGGGATGAGACATAACAACAACAACAACAGTCAATTGCAAAAGGCAACTTTACTTGAAACAGCTTACATCCTGTGATAATAGCTTTAACACTATCAAACAACATTTGTCTATCCGAGGTCCTTGGAAAGGACTCAATAGGTGGATAAAAATGCCAAAGCTAGTCTAAACTTCTGACTGTGCAATCAACCCTAATAATATGTTCAAGTGTGGATTTATGATTGTTAAAACATTTAAAAACAAAGAATACCCAAAAAAAAGCTAAAACAGCACAAGAAAAAAGAGCCACGGTGAAGAAAATAAATCTCGGGGGGGGGGGGAGAGAAAGGTAGAAAGGGGCATCAGTCATCCTTTCCAAAGGCCTGGGTGAACAGCCACATTTTTAAGGTCCTTCAAAATACTAGTAGGCTCAGAACCTGAATTTGGGAGGGAATTCCATTTATAATAAAAAGAGTATTTTAAAACACCAATGATTTTCCTCTAAATATTTATATTAGTATTTTTATATAGTATTTATGTAGAAGATCTATTTATAACTTTTTACCGCCTCTATTACGATTTACCTACAAAAAAATGGGGTACAAAGTCATCATGCATTTAAAAATGCTCACCTGTTGATTGAACACCTTCATGTAATGATATTCCAGAATCTGTACAAAGATTTTCAAAAGACTGGCATACAAAAAAAAAATAACTTATTAGCATCAGCTAAAAAAAAAAATTAAACACATTATACGCTACCTGATGAGGCAGAGTGGGAGGGAATACAAAACTAGATAAACAAGAAATCTAGCATTTATAGATAAATTGTATTTAATTGGCCTTATTAATATTTTACATTTTATTAAGCCAAATTAACAAAAGTACAGATGCATGTAACAGTAGTAACAAAAATAATATAACAGCAAAGGCATCTTCAATTCATAAAAAATAAACTAGATTCATAACAGCAACCCAACCTGTTGATATCAACCCAAAATTGATACTGAGGCAAAACCAAGTCAGATGGGTTAATTTGTAACTCCACCCTTGGATCTCCAATATTAATGCAACTATAAGCAAAGCTGAAGTATTATTTGAGTGGACCAGTGTTTGAAGCATTATTGTTATTTTTTTGCTGTCTTAACTTCATAGAATCATATAGTTGGGATTGTGGACATCGTCTGGTCCAACTTCCTCCCCAGGGCAAGAAATCTTCAACTATCCCAGACAAATGTCTGTTTTAGTGGTTTGGAAATCTCCAGTGTTAAAGTATCTATGATTCCAGGAAGCTTAACTTCACAGTATTAATGCTAATATTAAATTGAAATGGTCAAATAATGTAAGCTTTTCATGGGTAAATGGGTCACAATAATATCTTTACTCCAATATTTCCTATAAATTTCTTTGAAACGTGCAAATGCGCTCATAAATGAGGAATATAATACTAATCAAGATTTTAACAGGTTCAGATAACAACTTTTCAGCTTAGTCCTCAGAGGAGCTGAAATCTGAAATCTTACTCCAGTGCAGATAGGTCCTTGACTTATTACTGTAATGGAATCACAATGCATAAAGTGAACCCACTATTTGATATGTGTCATTTTTGCGAAAAATCAGAAGTAAATGCTGTTTTTTCAGCAAAATCATTTTAAAATGTGGTCATGTGGCTGCAGGATGCTGCAAACAGCCATCAATCCAGACCAACTGCTGAGTGCTTTATGTGCAACTATAGGACAGAACGTTGGAACCGGGTTGTAAGTACCCCCAGGGAGGTCTGTTGTAACTCTGGGTGATCACTAAGTGATTGGATTTTAAGTGAAATATATTGTCTCCATGAGAAAAAAAAATCCATTGCACAGATGATGCATGTTTAGCACCAGTAGCATATGCTTTCAATTAACCAGGAAAACACTCAGTGTGAGAGTAGGTAAAAAGATCATATATTAAGATTACCTATAATCAAAGTCAGGTGATATTTGTAGACTACTGAGGCTAACACTACTGCTTTATGCATGTTATAAACATCATGGTTTCAAATATATTAATATTAAATAGTTCCCAAAGTTTTTTTTTTTTTAGCTGACAGGAACATTAGGAATCTGAGTGTGCAGCAGAGTGTTCTTTAAAAATGTCTTTTATTGAGGACTTAATCAGCTATGAAGCCTGATATATGAGAATATCATCCCCACTTGCTTAGTTTCCATCTAGTATGCTATTATTCCTGCTTATGGTTTTTTTCCTGGTGAAGCAGATATACTTCCAAGCAAAGCTCTAAAGCTCTATTACCTTCCATTTTTATTTTCTAAAAAAGCTAGTGGGGCTCATTTCAGAACCAGAAACATTCACTGCAACATGAATGGATTATGGTGCTTTTAATGACAGGATTCCAACTTTCTAGTTTTAAAATTAAAATATATTTTAAGTGTAAGGAATAAAATGAGTCAACAAGCAAGTAAAGCACCAAGATATCCTACACTGGGGCCAACAGATAAAAAGTAGGAGCATGAAAAAAACCAGTCTTTTCAATAAAAATCACAGTGAAACAACAACATTGAAACTACGCAACTTTTCATATTACACTATCTTCACCCATTAATATATTTTCCAGCTCATTTACCAAATATTGTTAAGACAGTTAAGCACAAAGGGAGCTTATGAAAGCCAACATTCATCTTTCTATAAAGATATTTATCCATCACAAGCTGACATGACAACTCATTTCAATTTCTTACTAGAAGTCCACAAAGCTCATGTACCTTAACTACTGTAGTTGAATACAATAAAGTATCTCAAAAAAAAGAACAAAAGAACTCACATTTAGATTTATATTTTAGAACTAAGGTAGTTCCAGTTTTGTACAAATTTGCCATAGTTTCTACGAAAAGTTGGGTTCTTATGCAGTTTTTAAGTTTTAAACTGTTCTTGATCAGTAGTAAGGAAATCTATATTATCAATCACTGCACAAAGCTAAAACTTTCAAGAACATTTGTCAACGTACTTGACTTTGCCGAGATACCTGAAGACACAGTCCTGAGCCATTATCCACATCTCCCATAAGGAAGTCTGAAACTCTGTCATGGGAGTCAGAATAAAGATTAAATTATGCTTTAGCATACCACACAGGCACAAACGTCTAACAAATATTCAGACCAAATATCATATGGGAACAATCAGCATCTATTTTAAGATAGTCACAGCTATAAAAGATAGCATTTTAAAATATATATTATGTTTAACTGCTAAAAACTGCTACGCCTTATGAAATTGTTGAACATCAGGTAACTTCAAAATTTGGGTAGAAGCCTAGATAGATATAGTCTGCTCTGCTCTTAATTGTTAGAAAGCAGGATACATAAGGCATTGGTAGAAAAAACAGGTGGGACATCAGTGTTGCTTCAGAAATCAAAAATTTAATGGAGAATAGCTGCAAGAAAAGACTGGAAACACTGAAGCAAAGACCTTCAAAGTATAAGAGTATAAAAATTTACTCTTTCTTTTCAATTGCAAGAAAAGCTTGCTATATTACGAGACCTAAAAAAAAGAAGCAGCAGCATTAGGAAAGGAAAATTACAAATTAAATGAATAACATGGTTGAAGAATCTTATTAGTGGTTCAGATACGTAGAGTCTAAAGTCTAAAAAACACAATTATATCTTTTTAAAACTTACGCGTTGCCAAAAGTGAATGCCAGTAAGTCAATAGAAGAGAATATTTCACTTAATACTTCTTGCTTCTTTTCTTCATTAATTTCCTTAAAGTTCACAGCTAAGAGAGAAAACAAAGAGGCTCTGTAAATTAGCAGATTGAATTTTCATAGTTAAGTAATGCTCTCAAATCAGGCCATAGAGTGAGTACACTATGTTGTATTTAAACTAAAGAAATAGGGCTAGGGAGTATTTTATTCAGTTCATGCTAGATAATCTTTTCAAAAAAGAGGGAGGGAGGGAGGGAGGGAGGGAGGGAGGGAGGGGAAGGAAGGAAGGAAGGAAGGAAGGAAGGAAGGAAGGAAGGAAGGAAGGGACACTGTGTCTCCAGATAGGAGCTAAGCACTTTCCCATTTTTCAAACTCCAGAGAGCCATCTTACATAATGCTATGTGCATGTGAAATTTGGGACATGTGAGAAAGGAAGGCTAGCAACTTCCCTGAAAAAAAATGTTGTTCATGGCAGTGATCATTCAGTGGCACCAAGAGAAGCATTTTTTGCTAAGCTTAATGTTTCCTGTGTAATATGATAATTTTGAGCGATCACACTATACAGAAAGAGAAACAATAGGTTTTTAGTGATGCCTTGAAAAATCACTTTGCCAACTTTCATTGGCACTCAAGGTTCTGGAAACTAAATTCAGGATCCTGGCAAAAAGAGTAAAAATTGACCGCAGGTCTATCATTGCTCTTTATTGTCTGAATTGGTTTGTAATATAAGCCAACATTTTAGTTTCTTCATTAAGCAGAAAAGTGTTTTCATGATATAACTACGTTTTATCATAAACGGGCATACGTTATTATCCTGGATTATAGAAAAACTGAACCTACAAAAGATAAGCAAAATGAAGAATAGAAAATTTTAAATCCACTTCAATCAGAGGAGCAGGGAACTGCAGTAGTCTTAGAATTAAGTCATGTCATTTTTCTTTCCTGAAAAGCTTTGCAGAGTATACTCAGAAATTTAGAAAATTGGGAGACTATTTCAGTTCCAGTTTTTTTTCCCCATTACTCAATCTTCATATTTCACTGGTATTTAGAAACAACATCCATTATATCCTTTAAGATCTTTTACACAACACATTATTTTATTAAGAAACTAATGAAACCCTGTTTTAAAGAAAATAAATTAGAAAAATGTAAATGAGTTTATTTAGAAGTCAGCCACATTTAAAACACCATGTGATTTTATTGACAAGTATTTAAACAAAGGCAATGAATTAAATAAACCAGATATTCCATCAGACTTCCTTTGTGACAAGGAAAGTTTCTAGTAGGTTGATAGAAATTAACTGTCTAATATTATATATTATAATAATCTATTCAATAAAGACTTCATTCCTCATAATGTAAATTGTGTTTCCTCATATAAACTCTGCTCTGAAAACTCTTCACAAATGATTGAAATATTTAAACCAATTCCTCTACATTTTATATTCTAAAATTTAACAATGCATTTATAGTCATACTAAATAGGTTTGGTAAGATAAATTACATATATCATTTTTCCCCAGAATGAAATATTAGAAATAAAAAGCCTGATACCATTAAGTAGTTTAAAAGTTCAGTTAAATCAAAGGCAGTCGCTAGCTCATCCTGTATGGCATAAAAGGGACAGTACTGTTAATTTGAGAAAAACAATCTAATGGTTCACAATAACAGTGTAAATTAAGTATGCAAGACATAAATATATATTTTAATATGTATATTGAAAATATTACTGGAAATTAAAAGAGGAAATAAGGAGGAAAACAATAAAGATAGCAGTAGCAAAAAAAATGCACAATTTGAACTGTTTTGAACAATGTTCCCCCAAGGAAATGCTATCGACTATACCAACAAAATCTTTTCCTGTTTTACAAGTCTGTCTTTGTTTCTTGCTATGCCTAAATTGTAATGATTTGGAAAATAAGTACTTAGTGATTTAAATATAAATTAATTTCTCCTACCTTATTTCCAAAACACTTCTACTCAAAGAATGCTAAAGCCTTCTTTCAACCATTACATACTGATATTACTTATCATCAGCTTTAAACAGTCTTTCCCCAGGACATCCTGGCTGTACACAATAGCGCTGACAACAATTAGTAATACTGTTTCCATGTCTGGAAATGGCAGTTTCTATACAGCTACTCTTTCAAGTCAGCATGCAACGTAATAGAGATGGGAAAAATTAATGTAAACATTTGGTTCCAAGGACTATTATTAAAAACTGAAACTATAATCCCTGGATTTATAATAACATAATTTAGTAGTCTAACAAGATATAATTAACTTGAATTTTATTAATCCATCCATCCCTCCCTCCCTCCCTCCCTCCCTCCCTCTCTCTCTCTCTCTCTCTCAAATCCAAACTGAAACACTTCCATGTGATCTACTGGTATTTTTTTTTCTTCATCTGTTTTAAATATGCAAATATTAATTGTAGCAAGCAGTGCAAAATAATGAAAATATGTTGGGATAAATTAAATGCCCAATGTAGTAATTTTATCACAAATTGTGATAATGGTATAAGATCATAAGATTGATTGAATATAATTAATAACAATAATTAGTATAATAACATTACACAATTAAAGCCAATGCAATTATTCGAAGTTGCTAAAAATACAATGGCATATATTTCGTAGTAATAAATAAAATGCAAAAAGATTGTTATTTACAACAAATGCTCATCTGGGAATAAATGGATTCTCTGCTGTCACAGAGAAATATAGAAATATACGAAAGCAATCAAGTCTATATTGAGTAATTTATTATAATATATGGTATTAGACAGCTAATAAACAGAAAGCTTGCCTCTAAAAGACTGGAGTTTGGTTTAATAAGGTGAGTCAAGACTTGGTTGAGAGAAAAATCTGTATACTAAATTTTTGAAAAAATAAAAATAGTAAAGCTTCCAATATAGATGGCTCTTGATTAACAACTACTCATTCAACAACTGTTCAAACTTTTGACGGCACTGAACAAATGGTACTTAAAGGACAAATCCATAAAGTTCCAGCTGTTGCGGTGCCCCTACAGTCATGTGATCACAATTTGTGATCTTCTGTGTTGGCTTTCCACAACCAAAGTCAATGGGAAAGCCAGAAGGAAGTCACAGTCATGTAAGGTTCTTGCTTAATGATTCGTTTAACAATGTAACTGGGGACTGTTGGAACTGCCATCACTAAGCAGCACAATCACATGATATCACTTATGGAATTCTGATCCCAATTGCCATTGTTAAGTGAGAACTGCCTTGTACTGAATTACAAGCATCAGACAAGAGTGTAGTAGCCTGTACATGTAGCAATGGAAAATGCCCACTGCCTACAGCAGGCATTCTGGAGAAACCATGGAACCCTACTTCTTTCTTTTTCTTTTTTTAGTTTGCATCGATTTGTATTGTTGCAATTGTAGTTTTTAATTCTAATTTAATTGTTCAAATCAATAATAAATATTTAAATTACTAATATACCATTGAATCAAATATGGTTAGACATACTTCAAGTTAATATAATATTGATTAAAAATTGTAGCTAGAAACGTAGTTTAGTTGGTCCATTAAAGTCTTAGCTGCAGAATTATTCCAGTGACATAATGATTACATATGGGAACAGAACTGAGACTCAGCATCAAGTCTACTTTCAGTCATGAGAGTTCATTCAGTGACTTTGGGCCAGTTATTATCTCTCATCCTAAATTGCCTCAGTGTTATTACTGTGAAGGAAAAATCTGAGGAGTGCTGTATATGCTACCTTGAGATTAGTGGAAAAAAGACAGGATATAAATCTCACAAAGAACAGTGGTAGTAATCTCCAAATTATTGGAACACTAGAAAGAGACACCCTCCTCCAAAACTTTGAGCAAGCTATATTTTGCAATTCAAGTATAATACAAAATTAAGAGCATGAGTCATGAAGAGAGGTATCTGTAGAATCTAGTGGTTTTATCTGTTGGCATTCCCCTTCCCTCCTCCCCTCCCCATTCTTAGATAACTATGGCTATGGTAACCTGATTAAAAACTAATTTCAGATATGAATATTTAATATGATCTTTGTAAGATTATTTCCCTAAATTTCAGTTTTAAATATGCAATATAGAAAATAATAATGTTGTGTATCATGGGATGGTTATTCAATTTCTGAAAAAAATATTGTACCTTAAATACTTTAGCTATCTCCACCCCCCACAAACACCAATTATTGAATTAACAAATGAAAAGAAATACCCATATGAATATTTAATAAATTCAGAAGTGCACAATATTAATAATTTAATCCATTTTTTAAAAAAAGCATTTAATTACTGAAGGTACACAGATAAAAGAATCCCAATTTGTGTTAATTGATGCTATATTTTAAAGATTTTTTCCAATCCCAGTTTACAGTCACAATAAAATAATTGGATCATTTTTCTTACCTCTGACTTTTGCAATGACTGTACCTGCAGCACTTAGAACATCAACTGAATAAAGATTCGGATGTTTGTTTATTATTGCCTTTAATACACGAAGTACCTCACCCAAACGTTCATGAACAAATTGATGGCGACAATTTTGATTTTCTGGAAAGAAAATTTTATAGTATTTAATAGATAAGCAGTATCCACATAAAGTGCTGCAAATATGATTTCCCTTGTTATCTGGGCTTAGTCACATGGAAGGCTTACAGGAGCTATTTTAAGAGTATAAACTAGTTCATACTGTCAAAGAAAAGTATGGAAGGAAAGTATTGTGATAGGAGTTACAGCATTTAAAAACTGAGAGTAAACTTCCAAGAAAGACTATCAATAAATAATTAGACCATGACCATACTTTTCAATGGATGTTCACAGAGCCACCCTTGCTCCCATGTGGCAATGGAACACTGCCTGCACAAGCAGGTATTCTGGAGAAACCATGGAAGAATTAAAATATTGCCCCTTGAGCAGACAATATGCCTTCCAACTATATTAATTATTTAACTGATGTAGTTAAAACTTCAAGAAGTGCAGAAACAAAGAACTTGTCTATTCACTGTGTGCCGTAGTTTCTGAGAATCTGGGAAATGTCAGATGTTTCTACTATGGATTTTCTTTCTCCTCCAAATTAAAAGCATTTTTCGTTATAATCGTTCAGCAAAAAGATATTCAAATAGAATTAATTTTATTTTCATTAAATCAAGGAGAGTTAAAGGCTTCTATTTCTTCACCTAGATTAATTTATTTCTTTAATAGGCAATCTTCTGTGATCCAAGAGCTGCACTCAAAATGTGAGCTTGACCAGAAAGAAATCAGCAAGCTGTTAGTTAATAAAAGTAAATGTATGAACTAATAGAATGTTTTATCTCCAGAAGTGGCCAATCAAATACTTTTAAATGATCCTAAAGCCTGGTGTACAGATCTGGGAAGAAACAATATTATTCTTTTCACATAACTATTTCCCTATTTGCTTTTTCTGAAATTAAAATATACAGGACAATTCATTTAAGCGCTTGGACTACCTTTAATATTAAGTGGAACATTTGAAAACAATCCAAATCCTGACAGAATGCAAGCCTACTATGTATATCAGGGGTATCAAACTCGCGGCCTGCAGGCCAGATGCGTCATGTGCTGCCCATGCCCACCCCCGTTTTAGCAAAGGGGGGGAAAGTCACGATACATCACGTGATGAAAATATGAGGCCACGAGTTTGATACCCCTGATGTATATTAAAAATCACCTCATGGCCTACTGTAATTCAGTGCCTAATTTATATATCACAAAAGACAGGAAAAAACATGATCTGTTTTACTAAAACTTTATTTCTAACAATGTAGCAGAAGCTAAAATATATTCTCATTGTTTTCTATGTTTAATAGAATCTATAGTTAGGATTTAAAATATCTAAAATCTAGCATCAAAATGATGATCACACTGTTTAACAGGAAGAGCTCAGATATGTCAATTTAATTTCATATAATAAAAAGTTAAGTAGACAGATATATACTTAATTTCATAAAATAACAGTTCACTTGGATACTGAAGGATTTTAAAATTATCAGGTTAAGCTCTCTGTTATGCTTAAATTTAAGACACAGCAGCAGTACAAACAGGTACCAAAAAATTTTCAATTGCAATCCTGATTTAATGTTATATCCTAATCCTCACTTCATTTAATGACTTTCTTTTCCTATTTTAACAAACTTCCATCTTTCCTAGAATATCACTGAGTACTTTTTACTCTATCATTTATTTCAACAGACAATTTAGATTTCTTTAAATAATCCTGACCTACTCTAAAGCAGTAATATCCAATCCAGTCTCTATAACCGGATTCAGAAAAAGGGAACTTAATCTTCCATTGCTCTAATATGCAAAACATTAAAGCAAAGATTTTGTTTTTTACCAGAATAGAATGAAAGCCAATAACAGCATTGAAAACATATCAAACTATTAAAATTGATGCAGATGATTTTAAACTCCTTTAAAATCTGCTTTAAAGTGTTATGGCACTTTAAAAAGATGAAAAAGTATTAATTAAGTTATAGGCTTTAATCATAATTGCCCAGAACATGTCAACAATCAATTTTAAAAGCGAATCCACATGAACTACGTACCAGCAATACCAAGTGGAATGACGGTCTTACAACATTTATGTTCTAATTCACTTGAGATATTTATAACCAATACCAATTTCTTCACTACTACCAACTTTCCTTAAAGAAACTGTGTCCTCATTCATAAAATAACTATCAAGTAAACCTTATGCTTGTGATAAACCACTATTAACTCATTTTTCTCTTCTGCAAATTGAGTGCCATCTTCAAGCAAGTGAAGGAAATATAATATTTAGGAGTTATCTTCCAATCAATCTTCAACATGGAAAA
The DNA here is from genome assembly GCA_012654045.1 of Ptyas mucosa. Taxonomy (NCBI): domain Eukaryota; kingdom Metazoa; phylum Chordata; class Lepidosauria; order Squamata; family Colubridae; genus Ptyas; species Ptyas mucosa. The sequence continues at coordinate 47,803,655 of WNWU01000004.1, read as the reverse complement.
ATTTAATAAAAGACTATCTTGGGTACCTTTTTTTGTGACCAATTTTTAGTTACCTCTAAAAACACTGCAAAATTGTTATCAATAGCTATTAGAAGGCTAACAGAAGTTGTTCCTAATTGTTTCAGGCCTGTCCTGTATATCCATTCCACTCATATGCTCTCTAAATGTGTGTTTTATGTGCACTGTTTGATGTATTTTAATTATTGGTCTGGACCAAAGAAACAAACTAACAAATCATATACATACAAAATCCACCAACACACTACCTTAGTTTTCAACAGTGGTGAAATCCAAATTTTTTTACTACCGGTTCTGTGGGTGTGGCTTGGTGTGTGGTGTGGCTTGGTAGGCATGGCAGGGGAAGGATACTGCAAAATCTCCATTCCCACCCCACTCCAGGGGAAGGATACTGCAAAATCCCCATCCCCTCCCTACTCCTGGGGGAAGGATATTGCAAAATCTCCATTCCCACCCTGGCCCCAGAGTGGTATTTGCCAGTTGTTCAAACTACTCAAAATTTCCGCTATTGGTTCTCCGAACTGCTCAAAATTTCTGCTACCGGTTCTCTGAACTGCTCAAAATTTCCGCTACCGGTTCTCCAGAACCGGTCAGAACCTGATGGATTTCACCCCTGGTTTGCAAGTTCCTGCACCAGTAAAGCTCTTTAAGGAAAAGGTCCTAAGCCTAATGCTTTATGGTGCAGAAGTCTGTCTGTATAAAGACTTAAGAGCATTAGACATTGCCGACACAAATGTGTAAGAGCAATGCTTTATTTCACTTATATTCTAAATATTTCCACAAATTCAAAACATGTCTCCCTTCTATAGAAGCATTGTATGACTTTATAAATTAAGATACTGGAAATCTTTTTTGTATCCTTACTGCTTATTAGCAAGTTAACTTCCTCAAAGAAAAATAAAACAAGGAAAGATTTAAATTATTGTAGCTTTTCCTTCAGTGTTTAATTGTACAAAATGTCACTGGAATAAAGCAGCATATATAAATTCCAACCTGCAGAGAGAAGTTTGGCTCATACTCTTATAAAGAAATTATTTGTTCTTCTTCTCAGAAAGCTATTTGTATTAGGTTGCTACTTTACTAATATTCTGTCTATTCCACAAATAATTGTTTTTTCCATGCTAGACATCAGTGGTGGGTTGCTCCCGGTGTAAAATTTTTTAGTAGTTCGGAGAACCAGTAATAACATTGGCTGGCCACGCCCCTGAACTGGTCCCCGGCCCGGTCGCTACTCGCTTACCCCGCCCACCTCATCAGAGGGTTTTTTTTTACTTTTAAAAGCATTTTTTTCTACAACCTCTTCAGCTGAAAAAATGCATTTAAAGGTTTTTTAAAAAGCCTCTGATGATCACGCAGCTCAGCTGGGATCTCAGAGGCTTTTAAAAGCATTTTTTCTACAACCTCTTCAGCCAAAGAGATTGTAGGGGGGGAAAACGCCTTTAAAAACCTCTGGCGATCCCAGCTGGCTTGCCTGATTGTTAGAAGTTTCTAAAAGCATGTTTTCCTGCAACCTCTTCAGCCGAAGAGGTTGTAGGGGGGAAAATGTCTTTAAAAGCCTCTGGCGATCCCAGCTGACTTGCTTGATCATCAGAGGCTTCTAAAAGCATTTTTTCCTGCAACCTCTTAAGGTTGTAGAAAAAATGCTTTTAAAAGTTAAAAAAAAAGGTTGGCCACGCCCACCGTCACATTACCCCCCAAGTCACGCCCACAAAATAAGCCACGCTCACAGAACCGGTAGTAAAAAATTTTAGAACCCACCCCTGCTAGACATAATAAAATTCTATCTACAAATCTGGAAGGCAGATATAATAATGTCTCTCTCAAAGATCATATTTGTTCCTGTTTGAAAGGATCGGTCATCAATCTCACATGTCTTAATGAACTGTTTCATGTATCAATCTTTGAATTGATACATGAAACAGTTCTGACTTTATTTTAGAAAGAAAGCATTTCAACTTCATTTTATAAGGATTATCAAATGCAAATGGATCATATTAAAAACCTGCCAAGAAATATTCACTGCTTTTTTCCCAGCTCCATCCATAGATGTCCAAGGTTTGCTTTCCTCTTGTTTATTCTTATATTTTTGGGGAACAATATAATTTATCTATTTTCTAATTTAAAACATATAATTTCTGAATGGCATCTTTACCACACATGTATTAATTTCTATTAATCACTCAAACACAGAATCTGATCATACAGCTGCTAAACATGTTCTACAATCAAGTTTACCAGTTTCAAAACATTACATTACATGCAACTGAGATAAGTATTCAAGTTGTATCAGCAGGGTCTTCTTTTGTTAGGCACTATTTATGAGATTCAAATAATTGGTTTTATTAATTAACCTTAATAATGAAAGTTTAATAATTGGCTTTTAAAATATGCAGATGCTTTATTTTACTATCCATTTTATCAAATGCTAAATATTCCTTTATTAGCATTTAATAATGCTTTGATCCTATTTGAATTAAGTGTTTTAATGTTTTAAAAATAACAACTGATTGTAACTATTTTTTTCTTTTAACAACTCTGTCATCCCTTGCATCGGGTAGTCAGGGGTGACTGAACAGAGCTCGAATGTTTGCTAGGCAGATGCCCTTCCTGATGCCTATGTGAAGTTCGCAGCAGATAATTACTCATTGCGCCCAAAGAGAGAAATATCTGCCGCTACCTAGGTTCGAACTCACAGCCTCCTGATTGTGAGGTAAGCACTCCACCTCTACGCCACAATGCTACTCAATTGATTGTAACTATAACAAAAATGAATAAAACACAGCTGCTATTTACAGAGCAAATGAAAAGATATCTGAAACATTTTAAGTTAAGAAAATCTTATACTGAATTTTATATGATGAAGGCTTTCAAAATCCATTATTCCCTTTTAGTAAAAATAATGTGAGTCCTTTTTATGACTAACAAACTGCAGTAATCTGTAAATATGTATCATTTCTTTCTTGCTTTAAGTCTATCTGTAATCAACAGTCTAAATCTTCAGAACTGTTTATATTAAAAAAAAATTCTGAAGATTTTTTTCAATTTCCAACATTTTTAAACAGTATAAAACAGAATGCACACTGAAATCTATCTTATTAAGAATCCATGCAACAATTCCCAGAAATGTTACTCCTGTTAATGCTACTTGAATATGCTATATATTGGAGTTTCATTTCCCAGCTTTGACCAATTGGTTCGTAGTTACTTCATTTTTCACTGTGAATGCTAAATTTCCCAGAAACACAACGGTAAACACACAAAGAATTGATAAAAATATTACAAAATATTTTCATAAATATATTACAAAAGTCTTTAAGGCATCCCATTCCGCAATTTGAGCAAGGTGTTCTAACCTCAGTCAAAATTGACTGATACAGCCTCAAGATTGACTGGAGCACTGTTTTGTAGTCACTGATCCTAGTTTTGAAAAGATTCAAAAGATTCATTAATCTTCCCTACTGTTTTTCAGTGAGCAATGTTATGAGAATTGCAGACAGTGCAACAATACCCTTTTGTGAGAAATACATTGCATTATAGAAGATTACATACAGGAATTTGGAATTAGGCTGTTTTAATTTCTGAATTCAGAAGAAGAAAACAGTCTTTCTGACTGTTTAAAAATGGAGGGCCTCTGACCTCTCTCTGCCCATACTGAAGAAGCAAAATTTAAAAGTACTGTTATATTGTAGCAGCGTTCATTCCCATCAATTTGTTTAAGAAAACTCATAATGAACTTAGATCATTTCACAGGTATCTTGCCACAGAATCAGTCTAAAACAATCAATCAATCAATCAATCAATCAATAAATTCACTCTAATTCACAATTTGACTGAATTTAGGTATTGCATCTGTATTGTATTTTGAATCATTCCAATTTTGAAAATATAAAAAATCAGAATGGACTACAATAATTAGCCACTTGGGGAAACAAAATTCATAACTGAACAATTCTAAAATATTACTGTGGAAGCAACTGATAAGCTACGAGCTTATCATTTCCAAAATATTATTATGGAAACAAATAAAAGCCATGAGCTTATCATTTCAAGCCAATTTCAAAGAGAAAATTCCCTTAAAATTCCTAGATAAGTATATAAAGTAGAAGATTTAGAGTAGGGGTGTCAAACTGATGGCCTGTGGGCAGGATGTGACACGTGCCGACCATGCCCACCCAGCTCCATGAAGGGAAAAAACATTGTGATATGTCATGTGACAGCAACATGATGCGGCGAGTTTGACATCCGTGATCTAGAGTTTCCAATGTCATCAATGTTTGTGCCAGGACTTACTTTCTCAAGTGATGATCTGTACACTTCATTCTCATTTCCTTTAAATTATTTAATGAGCATCACAAAATTAACACAATCCTATAAGTCATGGATAAGCAAATGTGTTTATCATCATTCCTCATTTGTTATTACAGTGGTCAATTTCATTATCTTCCATATCTGCCTACCTTAATGCTACAAATGACATACTTCGTCTCACCTATACACAGAGATGATGTTGCAAAAAAAAACAACTTTATGTAAAATGCATATATTATGTAAAATGCTTCTTTTTTCAGATTAAATTATAGAGTTTTACTGCATCAAGCAAAGGCTCAAAAATATTAATATGAATGTGCCTTGGACAAGCATATCTTGTTTCATTTCTAACCTTCAAAGAAAAGTGTACACATTTATATAGTAAAACAACAGCACACATAAGATGGAGTACAAAACTACTTTAGAACATTAAAATGTAAGATACATTAATGTAAGATATGTAAGATATTTCAAAAGCAATCTAAGAATTGAAGAACTTCAGTGAACACAATAAACTGGTTAAGGAAGAAAGTCATAATTGCAATAAAGATTAAACAAAATAGTTAAAAAATAAAGAGTTGGAAAAAGACCAAAATGTCAAAAGTGTAGACAGAAACATCTCATTATTTTATAAGTCACTTCTGAAATTCCACTTAAGTTACAGGTGCTATATCCTCAAAAGACAAATCAACAGAGAAATCAAGGAATGTTTATCCCTACTTCTAAACCCAAAGACAAAATAATTGTTCCTATTACTTCAAGATAAGTTGTTTAGTTAAAAACTTCAAAAAAAATTCCTTCAAATAAAAACCCAAAAGTAATTTAAAATCTACTGCTCCCATATTGGGGTTATTTTTGGCTGTTTGCACTGTATTTATCTTATACTAAATACTGAAAAGAGAAACTATTTTAAATACTAGATAAATATTGGTTATTTAATATTTATTTAATATATAAATATTAAATAGATTTAAAAATCAACAAAAAGTAATTTATGATAAAGTTTGAATTATTTTTGATGTTCATGTTTATTATTTCAGCTGTTTAGTCACAAGCTCTGGTAATAAACTCAGTATCTAAGGCTACACTTGCTCCTTCTGTTGCCAAATATATGTGTGATTAAAACAATTTAAATGTTATGTAAGAGCAAGTACTGACAAATCAACATTTGAAATATAACCAGAAGTATGAAGAAATGTTGGGAAAATGAGAAAAAACAAGTCAAAGGGGATTAAGATGCTCAATAAGAAAGAAGAAGAAAAGAAAAATCCGTGAAAACCAGAAGTGGATGAAGAATGGAACTGAGTACTTAAGAAATAAGTACTTAAGTAAGCAAATAAATAAGTTGTGAGGAAGAACTGAAGTGCACACAAGCAACAAGCACTTTGTTGCACAAATATTTTATAATCATTTCTCAAGGATTCTCAGTTCTCATAAACACATATAGCCAATATGTCTTTTTTAACTGACTTCAATTTTTCTAAAAATTTTTCATTTTATATTTTTGATGCTGTTGAATTATGGTTATTAATAAAATGTTATTTGAAATTGATATAAAAGTTCCTAGGGAAAATTTCAATAAGCTCTTTGATCCCTGGAAATGAGGAAGACTTAAGGAACCTCTTCTTGAAGTAAAATTTATTATCAGCCCAGTAAAAGATACAAATTTGAGATAGCAATGAACTGTATCTTTATAGACTCAAAACTTTGGTGACATTAGCCAAGAAAAGAAATCCTTGCCAGTTAGGAAAATGGTTATAGCAAACCTTGACAAAATATCAAAGAACAGAAACATGTGTATTATGAATTTATAAAATATATGGTTTTTCCTGTTGTAACATATGGCTGTGAAAGCTGGACTGTCAGACTGAATAACATTTTGCTGCCAGCTCCATACATTAATCTCTTGATTACAATTTAGGGTTTGGGCTCTCCACTTCTAGAAAATTTGCTAAATTTCCGAAAGGTTGCTGCATTTCCAAACTTTCTGTGGAAGCATTTTGAAGTCTAAAAACCCATGACTGAAATTTACGATATGAAATACTGGGATGATTTAGCCTTTCCTATTATGCACAGTATATTAATTATTTGAATTTTAATTTGGTAAGACAAACTTCCCTATGTGTCAAGTTCATTTCCTAGTGACTTTACAGATGTCCTATAGGTTGTTGGCTTACACCACCATTCCAAAGTTCCAATGGCTGCCCTCCCCTGCAGGCAAATGACCATATTTCAGACAGTTGGCAACCAGCCTGCATTTACAGCTGTTTGTAGCATCCAGCAGTCAAGTGATTCAATTTACGCCATTTTTGCTGAAAAAGGAGTTTATTTGGTTAATAATTCATTGTGTGTTAACATAAATCATTTTTAATTTAAAGTAACTCTATTTCCTTTCATCCAAAATTGTGAGAAAACTGGCGTTGGTTTACATTTTTGCAAATTTCTTTAATGTCTAGCTTAATAGAAGGCAACTGGATTATCATATTTTCTATATTCAATCTGTGATGATATGTTGTTTTGGTTGAAATATATGAAAAAAATCTGGTCTCACGGAGATATGTAGTTGGAAAAAAGATTATTTTAACAGGTAACTGGATATTTTTTAGGTAACTGAATATTGTTCTCTGGTACTATACTAAAAGTCAACAATAGTTTCTTAAAGGTTAGTTGTAATGTGGAATCTGAAATCATATTAATGAACTTTTCGTAGTTTGTTGCATTAAAATCCATTGGTTTATCATGTGCTTTAAATGGATCTTTTATCCATGTAAAATTCTATAACATCATTCATTAGTCATCTGAAAAACATTGGTTCATTGAGTTATGCAGATCTTCCAAATGTCGGCCCATTTCATTATATCATACCCAAAAAAATCACATTCATTAATACCACCACTGATATGATCAGAAGTCTTAAAATGTTGGGGAGCTGTCAAATTCATAGTGGCCAATACAAGCTTTTGTGAATTCTAATTTTCACTTGGAAGTTCAAATTTTAAATACCGTTGTTTTCTTTTAAGTGACAGGCCTCTTTTTAGAAAATGTTTACCAAATACCAAGTCTGAATAATTAGTATTTGTCAGTTGTTCTTTCAATTAAAAATGCTTCATTAAAAAAAAAAAACCAGAGTTCAACTCACAATGCAAACACACTTGTTTTTTCTCAGCTTAAGCATTGTACTTTGGTGTGCAGCAGAAGCACTCGATATGTACTTTCCATTCCACCACATGGAATATTAAAAAGAAAACACATACTCAAGGGTCAAGATTTGATAAAATTAATAATTTTTACTGCTTCATCAAGGCCTTTTTAAAATGAAATTGGCTTTTTCCCCCCTGCACAAGTGAGTGGTGATGAAAAATACAATGACTACTACTACAGTTTGGGGCCACTGCCTTGAGTTTTTCCAGGATAACAATGGGATTCAAAAAGTTATTCAAGTCTTGGAATACATTTCCACCATTTTGCTTTGCAAGCATTCATATGAAAGATCTTCTCTGATTATTAATTTGTGCCAGATAAATACAAGCAAAATGGCAAGTCCAACCACAGCTGTAGGTTCTTCCATTTGTAAGGCAGACTAGATTTAAATCAGTTACGTAAGTTTGATTATTTTTTTCATTATTTCTTTTCATCCAACAGGCATTCAGCAATATCACTTCTACAAGATTTCAAGCTATTTTGTGTGCTTCTCTAGCCGATACAACACGGTAACTTACTCTGTGAGAAGTGTTAATTGGCTCTTTAATTTCTAGTTTGAAATTTTTGGCTTTTAAAGAGCTTATCATGTCTGTTTAAAATATTTGATTCCTTTTTCTTTAAACTCTGAATGGTCTCACAATGACATGGCAATTTAACTGCATCTTAAGACTATTCAAAATGTTATTTTGCCTGATATAATAAGGTAAATTAACAGCAGCTATAAATATGAGGGAAAGATACAGTAGGTTTCATCATAGTAGTTTCTTATTTACAGCTTCACCCAGTTTCTTTGGAGTAGATTTCTTCCTTCCATGAGTCAGAGATATGTCAAATTTCAACTTTTTCAGTATTTTCAGGTGTAGACAGTGCAGTTGTAGTACACTGACATTACAAGACAGTGAATCTTGTAATTTTGTTTTTTTAAGCAAATGATCCATTCTAAATATAAGAAAATGTATTATAAATTCTATTTTTGATAGAATAAAATACTACATTCTTAAATTATAAAAAAAATTAGATAAAATTTAAAAAATATTATTGCAAAATAAGAGAACAGGATATACTTACTTACTACTGTATTTCTGCATAGTTGCAAGGAAAACCCTCAGGGTTACAAAACAACCATTTTTTGGATGATAATGAAATTACACAGATTATAGCAGTATAAAGTACCTAATAAGTGTACACTAGGAATATTGAGAACAAACAGAGTTGATTTCTGAAAATATATATATCTTTAACCTAAATTTTCTACCATCACAGAAAATTCTAGGTAACATAAGAATACAAAAATACACATTAGCTGTGAGAGTTGTAACATCTTTATATATCATATAATCTTTGGAAAACTGTACACCTAAGACAATAAGAGTGAAAAGGCCAAACAACATCTTAATATTATTTTGGAAATATTTTTGACCTCAGGGAGCCCTTGAAAAGATCTCAGGAACCCCCAGGGGGTCCACAGACTACTCTGAGAAATGCTACTACAGTCAATTATAGATACAGTATTTCCAAAGTCTCAAAAGTCCTATTCACTTTCTAAAGCTGACGATATAGAATAATCATTTTGAAGGCTGCATCTACCTCTCACAACTTCAATTTTATGTTTTAATTGTATGCCACCCAGAATCGCTCTGTGAGATGAGTGATTTCCAAATTAGATAGATAGATAGATAGATAGATAGATAGATAGATAGATAGATAGATAAATCAATTGCTGAATATGTTCTAGCAGGCCCAGCCAACATGGCCAATAGTGAGGGATTTTTGAAAGATGAGAGTTAGTAAAATACGCTCCAGAGAGAGGCAGCTATTAGGAAAACGCAATTTGTGGCAAAGAATCAAAACACAAAAAAATAACTAAGCACTGATATCCATATCCTCCATACATTGAATCTCTTTCCTTGTAATTTCTTTACGAAGCTATGAAACAACAGCATCAAGCTACTTATGTGCATAACATGCAGCTGCATCATTGATGCTATGCTACAACCCTAATCCAATTTATTGCAAATAATGCCGACATCACAAAATATTATTTCATTCTAATTTCAACTTCAAATTTTTAAAGTATTTTAAAAGTTGTTTAAAACATTATTTCAATTCCACTGAACAAAAGTCAATAGCATGTAGAATATTCTATCATCCTTCCCACTTTTCTACTTAGAAATTCTTCTTTCTATCCAAAGGTCTGGGCAGACATATTCTGCTTTTTAAATCACACATATAAAATTATCTCCCACTCATTTCCCTATTGTGGGGCAACAAATATTACCTTATTAATTTAATTTAATTTAATTTAATTTAATTTAATTTAATTTAATTT
>WNWU01000004.1:47759563-47779657 GCA_012654045.1 Ptyas mucosa | reverse complement strand
ATTCTATTCTATTCTATTCTATTCTATTCTATTCTATTCTATTCTATCCTATCCTATCCTATCCTATCCTATCCTATCCTATCCTATCCTATCCTATCCTATCCTATCCTATCCTCCTTGAAGCTAAAGCTAACCTGTGAGTTTAGCCACTGTAGCTAAGCCACTGTGGCTAAGAATTAGCCATTGTGGCTAGTTTACACACTCTGGCTGGCTCCATATATCACACTAAGCCATAACTATGCATACAGTTTCATGGCTTCACAATACTGTTGACCAAGAAAATTATGGCTGATTAAATTAACTATGATTCTGTTCACTATGTCAACTCAGCAACTTTCTGATTTAATGTTCTCCTTCTGAGCAAAGGATGTTCAGAAGATAGGTTTACTGGTTTTCTGATAAGGCTTTCTGATTTCTAATGTGGTATCAGGATCATTCATCAAACTCCTTAATGAACTTCAAAAATGAAAAAAGCTCAAGACTATCTAGGGATACATTTCTGTGTGGAAGGACTGTGACTTTAGTGCTGATACTTAATGTGGAATGTGCTCAGGGGAATGCCAGAGCATCATATTGTCTTCATGTCAAACCTGTACAGATCTTGTTTACTGACCATTCATTCGGTCAGCATTCAGTTACGACTGTTGAAAAAATAACTTTACAGCCTATTTATGACTATTACAACCTTTTCAAGGTCTCTCAGTCACAGCATTGCCATTACAGTCAGTGCCCATTCTCTTATCAACATCACAAAGCGGCAAAGGAGATGTTGTTACACTCACACAGAATAGAGAGATTTTGAAAGGAAGAAATTTCAAGGGAGTACAGATACTCCTCGATTTACAACAGTTCATTTAGTGACCGTTTGAAGTTACAACATCACTGGAAAAAAGTGACATGACTATTTTTCATACTTACAACTGTTGCGGCATCTCTATGGTCACATCATCAAAATTCAGATGCTTGGTACTGACTCATATTTATGACGGTGGCATTGTCTCTGGGTCCTGTGATCCCCTTTTGCAACCTTTTGACAAGCAATGGGGAAGCCTGATTCATTTAACAACCTTGTTACTAACTTAAAAACTGCAGTGATTCACTTAACAACTGTGGCAAGAAAGGTCATAAAATGGGGCAAAACTCACTTAACAAATGTTTAAAAACAGAAATTTTGGGCTCAATTGTTGTCATAATTCAAGGACTACCTGTGCTGTAAGCTCTTTGTGTAGCACAACTACAGCTCCCAGCCCCTAGGCAGTTGGTGTTATTTCATTGCTTTCAAGGTGTACAAGATAGTAAGCAGGCATTGGAGCATTCCCTCCTAAACAGGGAATGGTTAGGAGGCAAACAAATGGCAAAAGTGTGAAACTGAGTAGTCTTGTCTCTTTCTAACCAGAAAGCATAAGCACAATCGTGTGATTTCCCAGTTATCAACTGATTTGTTTAATGGCAGAATTGCTGTCCCAGACAGGGTCATTAAACCAGGATTACTGGTACACGTCAGGCAGCCACAATATGGACAGAACTTGATTAAGGAGACTGCTGTATTAAATTTCTTTTAACTGGACAATTTTGTTCCTAACAGATATCAGGTTAATTAAAATGATCACATGTGGGTATTTTAACTACTTTTATACCATCTCTTCCTGCCTCCCTCTTAGCCCATTGTAATAAGCAAGGAATTCTCCAGTTAAATATACATGGCGATCCTGTCTTCTTTTAAGAAAGAGTTTTTTTCAAAGAGCTTGAGAGAATTATTGGCAAATATTAATTTAAGTACGCCCTTTATTCCCATTGCGCCCTATTTGTGTCTCCTTTAATACTGAAATAACTCAGGATTATGTTTTAGTTGAGTACTATTTCTGCCTGAAAAGAAAAATATCCGTTCCTTGATCATCTGAAATACTGAAACATACTTTTGAATAGATCCTATCCATGCTCCAATTGTATAATTATTTCAGTAGTAAGACAGATATGGACAGTTTGTATGGTACATTTTGAATAAACAGTTGGATTCTCTTTCAAGGAAAACACAGGGCTAAAAGTTCCCTGCCTTCTTTTCTTTGGCATGGGGAAAAAGGATACTCTCAAGAGGTGAGGCTTAATATGGTATCCTTGTTGATGACATTCTTCATTAGTTCTTCAGTCACTTCACATCACCTTTTCGGGCATGTCTGAATTAGACTCCCAGACAAACTATTTTATTTTATTTTATTTTATTTTATTTTATTTTATTTTATTTTATTTATTTTATTTTATCTTATCTTATCTTATCTTATCTTATCTTATCTTATTTTATTATTTTACTTTACTTTACTTTATTGTCAAACATATATAAGATAACAGATATAAGTATAAACATGATTATGAATACAGGAAATGGATACAAATAAATGGAGACAGTAGGACAGGGACGGTAGGCACGTTGGTGCGCTTATGCACGCCAGTGGTGGGTTGCTCCCAGTTCGTTCCGGTTTTTGAGAACTGGTAGTAAAACTGGCGGGAGGCTCCACCCACCTGCCTGGATGTCATAAGGTACAATCTGCGCATGCGCAGAAGCGCATGCGTGCTCCCATGGCGAACCGGTAGTAAAGGTAAGTAGAAGCCACCCCTGACACTCCTTACAGACTTCTTAGGAATGGGGTGAGGCCAACAGTAGACAGTCTAAGGTTAAAGTTATGGGGGTTTGGGGATGTAACCACAGAGTCAGGTAGTGCATTCCAGGCATTGACTACTCTGTTGCTGAAGTCGTATTTTCTGCAATCGAGTTTTGAGCGGTTTACCTTACGTTTGTAACTATTGTGTGCGGTTGAAGCTGAAGTAATCATTGACAAGTAGGACGTTATAGTGGATAATTTTGAGTACTACGCTTACGTCAGACCGAAGGCGGCGTAGTTCTAAATTGTCTAAGCCCAAAATTTTGAGCCAGACGGCATAAGGTATTCTCTTGTGAGCAGAGGAGTGGAGTACTCTTTTCTTGAAATATCTCTGGACTCGCTCAATTGTATTAATGTCTGATATACAATATGGGTTCCAGGCAGATGAGCTGTATTCAAGAATTGGTCTAGCAAAGGTTTTGTATGCCCTAGTTCGCAGTACAATATTATCAGAGAAGAAGCTTCACAAGACTAGGTTAACAATTCTTAATGCCTTTTTGGCAATGCTGTTTCCGTGAGCTCTGGCACTTAGATCATTTGAGATTAGTACTCCAAGTTTCCTAGCCATAGTTTATGGGACAAGGCACATGGGACAATTATGCATAGCAGCTAAGTTGCTTGTCTCCAACATTGCTCCTGGTTATTCTGAAGCTAATTGCAGTTCAGATTGTATCGGTTGGTAACACACCCAACCAAGTTAGTCTTTCGTTCAGTTATGGCCGGTGCAGGCCCTGATTCCCTGCTGCCCCTCCTCCTGAATTATAGAACTCTTGCTTCAGTCCTACAATGATTACAGCAGAGGGGATACATTCCAATGTATATCCAAACTTTATGGCAATGAAGAGCTGATAATTCAGGTTTATAGAGGCAAATACCTAAGTAGGATTCTGTAGCTTCATTCTGACATGCCTATGTTGCCACTTAATTTTAAAAGGGGGATGCCTAATGGTGGAATGGAGATGTTCATGAAGAGCAGGTGGGAAAAACATGGTAGCCAGGAGACTTAAGTGGACCATGACTCTTATGGGCCGTTGCTGGATCAACTGGGAAAATAACAACTGAAAGAATCTATTGACATAGCAGCAGGGGTGCCATCCAGCAGGTTCTGACAAGTTTTGGAGAACCGGTAGGGGAAATTTTGAGCAGTTTGGAGAACCGGTAGCGGAAATTTTGAATAGTTCAGAGAACCAGCAAATACCACCTCTGGCTGGCCCCAGAGTGGGCTGGGAATGGGGATTTTGCATTATCCTTCCCCTGGAGTGGGAAGGGAATGGAGATTTTGCAGTATCCTTCCCCTGGAGTGGGGAGCGAATGGAGATTTTGCAGTATCTTTCCTTCCCCTGGAGTGGGGAGCGAATGGAGATTTTGCAGTATCCTTCCCCTACCAACAGTGGTGGGTTCCTCCCGGTTCCCCCCCACCTCCCCGCCCCCCATTATTCTTACCTTTTATTTGGCCCCACCCCCAATCTATTGCTGCCTCCTGAGTCCCAGCTGATGGGCTATAAGGAAAAACTGTTTAAACTCTTGCTGCAGGGCTTCAAAGGGCCGCCCTACAGCTGATCAGTGGTAAAAGGCAGTTTGGTGGTAGACTGGTGCCTCCAAAAACAAATGAGTAGACCAGTGCCTGCAAAAATAAATGGGTAGACCAGTGCCTGCAAAAATACATGAATAAACCAGTGCCTGCAAAAATAAATGGGTAGACCAGTGCCTGCAAAAATATATGAGTAGACCAGTGCCTGCAAAAATAAATGGGTAGATCAGTGCCTGCAAAAATAAATGGGTAGACCAGTGCAGCTCTGCAAGCAGTTAAAAGCCTGGTAGACCAGTACGTCTGCTAAATCCTAAAGAATTATCTATCACACGACCATCAAGCCACGCCCACAAAATAAGCCATGCCCACAGAACCGGTAGTAAAAAAATTTAGAACCCACCCCTGCCTACCATGTCCACCAAGCCACCCCCACCAAGCCACACCATGCCCGCCAAGCCACGTCCTCAGAACCGGTAGTAAAAAATTTTGGATTTCACCACTTGATAGCAGCCTAGGATAAAGAGGCTGTACAGCAGGGGTGTCAAACTTGCATCATCATGATGATGTCACATGACGTATCAGGACTTTTTTCCCCTTTGCTAAACTGGGCGGGGGCAGGGCCAGCATATGACACATCCGGTCCACGGGCCGTGAGTTTGACAGCCCTGCTGTACAGGATCACATACTAGACAAGATAGAATGTGCAAGCACTTGGATTTGGGGATGTTCCTAGATTCGAATGAAGGATTATCGACTGTTTGAAAGGATTTAAGGTAACTCAGGATACACAACAGTATTTTTAAGTGGAATTTCAAAGCCCATTTGAGGAATGCATTTGTGGTGGGCTAGGAGTTAGTGGAAGCTGATTTTGTCAGTTCCTGGAAGAAATGTTTAGCCATGTGTTCTTTGAAGTAGATAGAGCCCAGCTGTTCATTCAGAATGGGTCTTTTTTTCATCATCTACCACACTAATTATCAATATCTGCCTTACTACTGAAATAATTGAAATAATGGATTATTTGAGCAGGTAATGGAGCAAACAGCAAGTATGGATCTGACTATGAAAAAAAATGTATCATCTGGCCAACCTTATGACATGGTTATCATAAGACATTTGAGTGAGGGTAAACAAGCAAGGATGAATCATGGATATAGATGAGGGTTTGGAGTGGGTAATCAAAACATGCCAACAGCCCTTAACTGGATTTCAGAAATATTCCATCTCAATTTGATTTATCAGTCATGGACAAATCTGGCTAGATATAGAAGCTTATTGCAGTACTTAAGATAGTAGCCCTTTAAGTGAAATATTAAGAAAGGAAATAGGAATGATATTAGAAGCTGTGCTTGGTATCTAAAAAATGTTAAGGAGGAGCTAATAGGAATTTCACTAAATTATTACAAAAATGCCAGCAAATCTCCATTTCCCATACTTTACAAGAGTCCATGGGATTTCTTTTACTCTATGTTCCTTCTATGTCTGTTATCAGTCCATGATGCAACATTATCACTCTGAGGCTGTTTCCACAACCAGCAATGTGAGACTAAACAATGAGAAGTACATTACACAATTATGTTATAGCAGAGGACAAAGAAAAAAAAAAGATATGAGATGAGGGAGTAGCATCACAAATTTAACCTGTTCTGGAAACTAAATATCAAACCCTTTGTAACCCCAAATATATATTCCTTTTTGACAGGTTTTTTTTTTCAAAGTTAGCTCTCCTGTAGTGTAACCCACTATTCTGGTGGCAGATTTACTGCTCAATTATACACTTGCTAAGCCAGCTGCATTTATCTTTCAGGAAGTACTTCTACCTGCTTCATCACATTTCCTAAATCAAAAATAATGCTACTGGTATACACTTTAGATACCTTTTCGTATTTTTTCTAAGAGGATCTCATATTTGTCATCAATTATGAAATCTACTTGATTCAAGAAAGCAGTCCTTCCTACAGTAATAGGTTTCATGCATTCCATTAAATCACATTGTGGTTTGCTTAGTTATTGGTTAAGTATATTCTGTGCACCCAGCCATCACAGCTTGGGGACCATATCTTTTAATTTAACGTAACATGTGAACACAATGAAATAGGTCAAGGTTCACTGCTATGTATGAATCTTGACCCTGAACCATTAATTCATGGGATTTGCTGCGACAAAATGAAATATTAGTCATTACGTCAAAGAGTTTTATATGTGTTAATTTTTTTTTTAAAATGCTCCCATAATAATTATTCCTGATATGGTCAGATGTATTTTTAATATGGAACTCTCACAAATCATAAACCCTGACTCCCTGGTATGTGCAGTTTTTCATTCTTTTTACATCCTACAGAGCTGATAAGGAATTCCAGTCTGAACTATAAACTAATCTCTGTTTGTAGAAAATGTTAAATATACTTCTGGGCAGTGCTGAGTGTTAAGCAGCAATTTTCCTCACTTGGTGGTGCAAGAGAAATTGTGATCAAAAGAAAAGACTAAAAAGGGCCCTTGCACAAAGCTGTAGACTTCAGTTTTCCCACTCTGGATTCCCTCCATATTTTCCACACAACAGGTGCCCTCCAGGTTTATGGGAAGTACAAAATCCTTGAGTTCTGGGAAAAGACGGTACACATAAGCAGGATATGCATAAGACCACTCCTATACTTTTCACAAGATTTGTGCAAGGAAACTCCACAGTGGGTTTTGCTTGTGTATGCTTGTTTCTGAAATTTATTAAATTTATTTAATAAAGTTTATAGTTTATAATTTATTTATTAAATAAATTTAATAAAATTTATTTATTTAATAAAAGTTATAGTTTTATAAATTATAAATAATAATTTATTATTAATTTGAAGGCACCCGAATTCCCTATACCTATTCTCTGTCGGAGTGAACGTGAAACCACAAAAATGGGGAAAGCTGAAAGACAAATGCCCCCCCTCCTTTTTGTTCTTTTCTGTACACAGAGACACACAAACAAAACTGATTCGTGGGAGCAGGGTGGGGGAGGTCAAGACAAAACACGCAGTAAGAAGTCTTGTTTTTTTATGCCAATCTCAACTATTTTGTTTGGCATTCATCCTCAGATTCTTTGCCAGGATTCAATATTGTGCTGGAACGTGCACAAACAGAACAGTAACTAAGGAGCAGACCAGCATGTTAATATTTTTTCTGTTAGGCAAAAATAGCACGCCTATGACTTCAGCATATTAAAGTCTGAGTTGTACTCACAACCTAGCTAGTTTCATGTATGTATGGGTAGCCCTTGTGAGCTGCAAAACTGCAGACAATCCTTGGATGGTTTTCTCAATTCCTTTGCTGTCATCTAGATTTTTGCAACCCAACATTGCCTGATTTGTCTCAGCTTCAAGAGGATCTCAATTCCTTTGTCATCTACAACTTGCTCTGATCCCAGAAGTGGAATACAGTAATAGAGCAATTAGTTCCAATGAAATACGTTGTGTCTCACTTATACACATACTGGTAGTCCTCGACTTGTGAGCACAATTGAGTCCAAAATTTCTGTTGCTCAGTGAGATATTTGTTAAGTGAGTTTTGTCCCATTTTACGACTTTGCTTGCCACAGTTGATAAGTGAATCACTGCAGATGTTAAGTTAGTAACATGGTTGTTAAGTGAATCTGGCTTCCCCATTGACTTTGCTTGTCAGAAGGTCTCAAAAGGTGATCACAAGACCCTGTGATAAGGGTCTGAATAATAAGTCAGTTGCCAAGCATCTCAATTTTGATCATGTGACTGTGGAAATGGTTAGGATTTTAAGTGTGAAAAATAGTCTTAGGTCATTCTTTTCAGTGCCATTGTAAATTTGAACCTAAATTTGAATTGTAAATGAACTGTTGTAAGTGGAGGACTATCTATAGCAGTGATGGCTAACCTTTTTGCCATTGCGTGCCAAAAGCGGGGAGAGTGTGGGGAGTTGTAGGTGCGGGTGCCCACATCCATAATTCAATGTGCCCCACTCTCCCGTGCATGCACATGTGACCCCCCACACTTCCCCCTGCTTTTGGCACGTGATGGCACGGTGGGCCCAGTAGGTCCATTTCCCCCCTCCCCAGACTCCAGAAGCTTTCTAGGAGCCTGGGGAGGGCAAAAACAGCTTTCCCCATCCCCCCGGAGACCTTTCGGAGGCCAGAAACAGCCAGTTTCCCAAGTTCCGGTGGGACCGGAAGGCCTGAAAATCAGTTGGCTGGTGCATGCATGCACACTGGAACTGAGCTAGAGCAACACTTGCGTGCCCACCAATATGGCTGCGCGTGCCACCTGTGGCACCCGTGCCATAGGTTCGCCATCACGGATCTATAGTGTGTGGCTTAGATTCACACAGATCTTGCCTACAAAGCTGTGTCTTCACATGTCATTTTAAGCCTTACTTACTGTGGCATTTATTTATTTAATTAAACATATTATATCTGTCCATCTTGAGAGGCTTATAAAATCCAGGAACAAGTTTATTTTTTAAATTAAAAACATGGTGGAGGAAGAGAAAAAATAAAATGACTGCCAAGCAGAAATACAATGAAATGGGCAAATAATCAGAAAACGTTCAGTTGGGCATACTTTTCAGAAAAAGCAAGGGTATTGCTGCTAAAGAAAAAATTTCATTATAGACCTGGTATCAGGAGGTCCACAAATAATGAGATGCACAAATACAGTCTTTCTTCTTCCCCAAATAAAAAAGTGGAAGTTATCCCTAACCCATTGCCGGGAAAGAATTGGAAAGAAAACATTCATTGAAAAGGCAAATATTGTAGCAGAGGCTGCCCAAACATACTTCTGTTTACACCTACTAGAGGCCATCGGATCCCCTTTCTAAGATGAGTGGCAATAGCATTATAGATTTGACACATCTTGAAACAGGGAGGGGCCAATGTCAAATTGAACAAGGAAAAATCCACACACACAAAACATAAGGTTGTTTAACTCATGGCCTGAGGCAACATGAAGTCAACATGTGATCCAAGGAAAGATGGAAATTGTCAAGCTTGGTGGTGTTTTCCAAACTGCAAGTTGTTTGCAAAGCCACTATTCAAGTTTACAAGAGAACTATGTGAATCAATCTTCCAATAAGAACAAATTAGTAAGTGCTGTAAATATTAGGGATTATTGCATTGAGAAAAATCTGTGCGTAAAGTAAAATTTACTTCTAAGCGCCACACACCTGATAACAAAGAACAATGTATTGCGTTGGTTTCCAAATCAATTTTTTAAAGTGTTTGCTAGAATTCCTTTACAATTACCTCACCGCAAGGATAAAGTTGAACAGCTTTCCAAATAAAATGTAAACAATGTGTTAATCTATGATCTGTGGTTTGAATTTCAGTAGAGGTCAGGTAAAACTTAAGAGAGAAAAAAAGGGCTTTTCAATTGTGCCAGACAATCGTGCAATGTAATTATTACTGATCAGTATTAGCGTATTGCCTTAAACATTTTTTTAAAAAAACCCTGGAATCCAGGTTTGTTTCTGTCAGAATTCCTAACCGAGCATTGGTTACTTTATTTTGATATACAAATCTAATTAGAAATGTTGGAGCTTAGAAAAAAAGAACAAAAATAGACAACTTTATACAACCTGGTTGCTCCAGTGCAAGATGGCAGCCAACTGATTGGCAGATTTCTTGGTCTGGGACTGTAAATATTTAATATGATTTTGCTCAGCTTCTGATCTGAGACAAAGGACTCAGTCTGATAGTATGGAAACTCTTGCCAGAGCAGAGAAGCTTAACTGCAATGTGAAATTAAGTTTTGTAAAGTTTATTTATCTCAAACTAGTTCCTTGTGTTGTTTAAATGCAGACAGAAGAGTTAGACTAGGGTTAACATTTAACTAGAATGCTGTGCAAACTAAGTTCACGTGGTTAATTTATGGTTCAGGAAACTGGGTAAGAAAATTGTAATTAAGTTAATCATGGAAAAACTTATTCCCTATACATCACCTATTGTTGGCAGAGGATACTAAACCCACTTATGCGAATGGAAACTGGGAAAGAGAAAAGGAAGCCAGGGTTTACCCAAACATTATCCTGAAGGTAGCCAGCTTTATGGATACTTCCTTGATGTTTAGTTTCAATGCTTACCAAATACATATTTCCTTTCAACAGAACTAGAAAATACTTTAACATTACAAACACAGAGAGCCATATCAGTGATTCTTAATCTGTTTGACCAAATTACTCCCTTTTTGGTCTCAAATAATACACACACAAACCCAAAAGCTTTGTTGTTTTACACAAAGGTGTCAGCAGCAGTTCTAAACTGACTCACAAATAAGCATTTATAAATAGCTCCATTATCCCCAGGATAAGAACTACTGTTACATACCACATGCTTACTTTTGCTATCAAACAATAGTCCAATATTTTCTTAAGATTTCACTCAGTTTTGTTTTCTGCAAGTTTCCACGTGGGAACATGAGTCTTGATTATGATGAAGATAATTACAAATTATGGTAAATTTGTCTTATACCAATACCTTAAGGACCCTCTAGCTTGAAATATAAAATTTCAAGACTATTTTTAGAGATGAAAGGGGATCAATTCCACAGTATTGACTTTTACGAAAACTGAAAATACTTAGATCTGAAAGTTCTTAAAAGAAATTGCATCTGTTTTTCAGTAAGTTTGAATTTGTTTTCCCATTCCTACCCAGTCTTCTACTGTATACAGGTTGACAAGTAATTAAACTGGTTGCACATTTGATTCGCAATTCAATTTCTTTCCACATAAATATTTTCAGCAGAAGTTTAAAGTTCCATCTTTCTGACCTACTATTGGACATAACCATGAAAGTTAAGAGACAATGTCAACCTCTTTTCCATGTTTAAAAGGACAGGAGGAATTAATTGCCTCCTTTACTTTTACATGCAAAGCAGGAGTAGAGAACCTGTGGCCTTCCAATAATGCTAGATTGGTTCCTCTGCTACCTAACAAAAGCTACAGAGAAAAACCATGATTAGTGGAGTGCAATGCATGTAAATAGCAAACACTGTGATTAAGGCTGACTGTGCTGGACAATACTGAGCAATAATTGAGATCACGTTGAAGCAAAGCATTTTATGTCAATCCTGCCCATGCCTTTAGAGTATAGTTCAGTCTATCCAGTGTGAAGCCAGCGACCTGGGTTAAATAAGTAAATAATTGTAACTTATCCATGGCGTTGTCTACGGAAGGAAAAGGAGGGGAAACTCTTGGCACAGAGGAGAGAAGGAAATGAAGTGAGCATGTCATGGAAAGTTCCCAGTTTCTAAAGAAATCAAGTCTGCATGAGGCTTTAATGGTGCTAGGACATAACACAACTGTCTTGTTTCTTTTCCCAGAGAAGAATTATAAACTGGGGTAATCTTATTGTAAAGTAAATAAGGCATGGGTCTTCTGGACCGATAAGAACATAAGCAGTGCCCTGTTGCACTGAATCCCTAGCCCATCTAATCTGTTTTCACAATAGCCAACGAAGTGCACAAACCCTTCAGTCTCCTAGCCAATAGCTTTGTAATGATACAAACGAAATGAATTCTTACTAGTTTATTAAGACTTTTTCCTCAGTAATATTTATTTATTTATTTCTTAGTTCAATTTATATGTCGTCCTCGTCCGAAGACTCAGGGCAGCTTACAATGCACTTATAGCAATAGCCTTCATTCTTTTGCATATATCTGCTTATTAGGGCTTTTGGCCCTCCATAAGCGGTGTTTCTACAAAGTCAGCTTATTGCCCCCACAATCCGGGTCCTCAATTTACCTACCTCGGAAGGATGAAAGGCTGAGTCAACCTTGAGCCTGGTGAGATTTGAACTTGCACTAATTGCAGGCAGCGGGCAACTAAGTGCTACATAACAGCACTTAGTCCACTGCACCACCAAGGCTCTTCTGGTCTAGATATTCTCCCATTTTAGGGAACTGAATTCTCATGGTTTTCTCCATGGGTGTGGGTGGGTAGAGGGTATCCACCACAGCTGTCATAATGCATGTAAGAAAAGATGGAGCTTTGATTGCACTGTTGTGGCTACCATCTCAACTTTTTAAACCCTTGTAGAATATCCCTGATTTTGTCAAAAAAAGGAGGACTTCTTGCTTGTGTATCTGGAAAATTGCTCTGCAGAATAGATACGATGGTAGTATCAGTTTCATGCGCAAACCTATTGAACAAGAAGTTTGTGCTAAGTTGTACTTAGCCAACTCTTAACTCATACAACAAAATATGGGTAAGCAAATCATCATAAAATATAACTTCAAACAGCACTGTTTGCCCATGCATTGATTTAAAAAGACTGTTCTAATTTTCTTCTTTTTTCTAATTTTCTAATTTTTTACATCCTAAGTGTATTACCAGTAGGAAACATTCATGCAGTGATCCAGCATGGTTAACCCTGACTATTCCTGGTTTCTCATATTGCATTAAACTATAATCTAAATCAATTTCAGAGCCACAACATTCCAAAAAGCCCTTTTACACCATGCTCCTTTTTGTTTTTTTTCTCCCTGACATCATGAAGCACAACCCCACCCTAGTCCAGGAGGGTAGTGCAAGTTATTTTTGGTGCACCATGCAGCTTCCTTTTTGTTCCATTTTGTTTTTGACACATCAAAAGCAGAAGCAAAGAGATGGCAAAGGTCAGCTGGGGTGGTGGAGCACAGGGCAACAGGGGTCTCAGTGTGCATGGTAGTGAGGGCAACTGTGACTGGGATTAGGCTGGGGCAGCTAAGCTTCCTAGGGCATGGCAAGCAGCCCCAGAACCCTTCTCTGGTTTATGCAAAACGATGCAGCACAGTCTAAGGGTAGAAATGGGGCAGTGGTGGGTTGCCCCTAGTTCAGACTGGTTCGCAAGAACCGCTAATAAAACCAGTGGGAGGCTCCACCCACTGACCCAGACGTCATGAATGTTGATCTGCGCATGCGCAGAAGAGCATGCGTGGCACGAGGCGAACCGGTAGTAAAGGTAAGTAGAACCCACCCCTGAAATGGGGGGGGGGAAATTGGGTACAGTCCAGTGGTGGGTTGCCCCCGGTTTGCACCAGTTCTATAGAACCAGTAGTAAAACTGGTGGGAGGCTCTGCCCACCGACCCCGACATCATCAGAACGCTTCTGTGCATGCGCAGAAGAGTGTGTGTGACCCCGCTGCAAACCGGTAGTAAAGGTAAGTAGAACCCACGCCTGGTACAGTCTCTTACGTTATTGAGGCTTGGAGCTGAGAAGAAGCAAGCCTGGAATAACTTGGACTTGTCCTCAGCTAATGACAGCAATGGGGATTTTCAGGATTGTGGTCACTCAGTGATGCAGTCACGCGACATCTTGTTTTATGACTGCATTGCTCAGAAACAGAAATTCCAGTTCCAATTGTGGTTGTAAGTGGAGGACTCCCTGTAATGAGCCTGAAGAACATTATAGTATGTATCTATTAATTATATTGAATTAATAAAAGTGCCTTACAGTATACTGTGTATTGTTTTTAATTTAGAACTGGTAGATGGGTTTTGCAATTTGCACTGAATTAGAACCATGCAACTATCTATATCCTGTACAAGTTGGGAAAAGGAAGTGATGATCTACAAAATTCAGAGAATTGAAGAATTATACAGTTTAACTTTTTAAAAAAAAAAAATCTTATAAGGACCAATCAAATGCAGCTTTTTCTTAATTATTATGCAAAGGATTCAGAGTACTTCATTTTAATTTTTCTCTTTCTCCTGAGAATAAGTTCTGGGTAAATGGTGAGTTAGGTTTTTTTCTGCTGTTTTATAAATTAGGAGTATTAAGGGCAGAGCCACAATCTATTGTGACTGGTGTGGTGCTTTACTCTTCCTGTTATGTTGCTTCCCTAGTTTGAATAGACTTCCCTAAAAGTCATTTCCAGCTGACTTAATACAAAGCCATAAATTTTCCGACTACATCTTAGCCTATTGTGGTGCTTGAATGCATTCAGTCTAGTTTAGTTAATAGTTGTGTATTATACAAACCCAGAAAAGTGGGTTAATGGAGTAAACTGAGGTTATATTCATCACAAGCGTATAATGCAAAGTAATTTCATATAGAGGCTAAATCGCAAGACATCTTTAGTTCTTTCCTCTGCTGTGAATCTAGTAGGTGGCCTTCGTAAACTATTCAGTCCATCAGTTTTGAACAAGAGAATTAAAGGTCAGAAAAGGGGTTAAGTGTCCCCTCCCACCTGCCAATTGTTCTCAGAAATCCTTTGGGTTGTTAAGTCAGCATTACCAGGAAAACCAAAGATCAAAAAAGTCTGCTTTGCAATATGTAATTTTGCTCTCAGAAAGGCCGCCTGAAATAAACATTGTTTTAAAATTGTTTCGCTTATGCTGTAGTTATTTTTCACAGCTCTTAAAAGATACCAAAAGCCAGCTGATGAAAACACAGTTCCTGGGTGACAGGACCTTGCAGAGTAGCCAATAACAGGAAACGCGCTGAAGCTGCTCTGTGCTTTGCAATCAAGTTGCTGAGTTATGATTCAGCATAGCACGAAACAGCAGGTGTATTTCCCATGAGGAAATGTGGGTGCCTGAGGCCCTGTGCTAGGATTTAATGTAAAAAGCAATTACAGCGTTTGTGTCTGGGCCTTTTGGAATAGAATGATTTTCACACTTTTGGTAACCACACTTGCTTCAAACAAGGCAATGAAGGCAGAAAGAAAGAAGAGGAATTTAGGTGGCTACTCTCAGATCTGTTTTTTTTTAAAAAAAGGCAAAAGCTGTTACTGGATTCAGCTGAGTTCATACAGTCACAACGTGATTTGTATTATTTGTTTTAACCTGTTGTGAGAAACCAGTCATTGTGGCTTGTAAATCATACTTTAGGCTTATTACAGGTGTACAGAATGTATGGTCTGCCCGCATCCTTTTTGTTATCCTCAAAATGAGTGGGATCAAACCTTTGGATCCTTTTTAACAGTTAGAATTACCCCTTAAAACATCTCTCTTCAAATACAGGGTAGTCCCAGGCTTACAACCACAATTTAGCCCGAAGTTTCTGTTGCTAAAGCAAGACATTTGTTAAGTGAATTTTGCTTCATTTTACGACCTTTCTTGCCACAGTTGTTAAATGAATCACTGCAGGTAAGTTAGTAACACAGTTGTTAAGTGAATCTGGTTTTCCCATTGACTTTGCTTGTCAGAAGGTCGCAAAAGCTAATCACATGAGCCCGGGAAACTGCAACCATCAAAAATGTTAGTCAATTGCCAAGGGTCTGAATTTTGAACACATGACCATGGGAATGCTGCAATGGACGTAAATGTGAAAAATGGTCATAAGTCACTTTTTTCAATGCCTTTGTAACTTTGAACTGTTGTAAATGGAGGACTGTCTATAAGCCTTGGCCTCACCCACTTGTGGAATGCAGCCCACAACATGTCTCCTGGTTTGGCCCTTGAGCTTATAGAAATTCCATAACCCTGGCTTAGTGTGTTGTACAAACCCAACCAACTCTGCTATATATATAAAACTATCTGCGGTTATAACAGTCATTGTTTAACACAGTATTTATCAACCTTGGCAGCTTAAAGACATGTGAACTTCAACTCCCAGAATTCCCCAGCCAGTTTTGCTTTGCTGCTTTGACTTGGCTTTGCTGGCTGGGAAATTCTGGGTGTTGAAGTCCACATATCTTCAAGCCACTGAGGTTGAGTAACCCTGCTTTAGTGTGTGAAGAGTGAATCCAGTCAATATAACTTGATTTCTAGTGGAGCAGAAGACAATCCCCTTTCCAGGGAATGCGAGAAAGAGAAGTATGCATACTGACTCATGGCTAACTCCGGTAAGGAAAATCAGAGTGCCTTTCTTCCTTTCTTATAACCAGTCAGTGATTGCTCCAAGCACATTCCACATTACCTGAGTTACTTTAATTGTCTTTAGTTGGAGGATCTTGACAACATTCCTGTGAGATATTTTGATTCCTTTGGAGAGGAGCATGCTCTTCTTGTTTTTTCCCCCCCAGTCTATCCCTGTCCATCATGCTCCAGTTGGAATTGCATACCACCTACATTATGTACAATTTTACGACTCTCTTAACTAATGATATGTAAGCTGTCTGCCTGGCAAAGCTTCCCTTTTGGTAAACCCTTGGAGTAATAGTTTCAGTTCAACTCATTATAAAATATTAAAACTGATAACAGGGAAGAAGAGGATCTAAGGCTGTCACAACGTGTTATGAAATTCTTTTTAACTGCATGTTTTACAAGGTGTCAGCAGGTGGCAACACCTGGCTGAACTTCTCAGCTCCAAAACTAAGCCAAAACCAAGCTTGGTTTGTACTTGGAGACAAAACTCTAGGGATGTAGGTTAGCCTGGGAAGAAAACAGCGGTGATATTCCTTCAGTATTGGGGTGAGATATCATCAGTATGCGGATGACACCCAGCTGTACATCTCCACCCCAGACCACCCCAACGATGCCCTTGAAGTGATGTCCCGGTGCCTGGAGGCCGTGCGGATCTGGATGGGGAGGAACAGGCTCAGACTCAACCCATCCAAGACCGAGTGGCTGTGGTTTCCGACGTCCCGATATAGTCAGCTGGTGCCATCGCTGACTATCGGGGGCGAATCATTGGCCTCCGCAGAGAGGGCGCGCAACTTGGGCGTCCTCCTGGATTCACGGCTGTCTTGAAGAGCATTTGAGGATTTTTCATCAGGTTCGCCTGATTCGACAGTTGCGTCCCTTTCTGGATCGGGACTCTTTACACACAATCACTCATGCCCTCGTCACCTCTCGCCTGGACTATTGTAATGCTCTCTACATGGGGCTCCCCTTGAGGAGCACCTGGAGGCTCCAACTGGCGCAGAGTGCGGCTGCGCGGGTGGTGATGGGAGCGATGTGGCGCTCCCATGTTACTCCTCTCCTGCGCGAGCTGCACTGGCTCCCGGTGGTCTTCTGGGTGCGCTTCAAGGTATTGGTTACCACCTTTAAAGCGCTCCATGGCTTAGGACCCGGGTACTTGCGGGACCACCTACTATCACCAATAGCCTCCCACCGACCGGTATGCTCCCATAGAGAGGGGCTCCTCCGGGTGCCGTCAGCCAAACAATGTTGACTGGTGGCCCCCAGGGGGAGAGCCTTCTCTGTGGGGGCACCCACTATCTGGAACGAACTCCCCCCGCAGATACGAATGATCCCGGACCTTCGCGCCTTCCGCCATGAGCTAAAAACTTTTCTGTTCCACCAGGCGGGCCTGGCCTAATTTTTTCCCTTTTCCTGTAAAAATAATTTTAAAATTTTAAAATTTAAATATTTTAATATTTGGGGTTTTAATATTTTATAATTGGGCTTTTAAATAGTCGGGGCCATTGTTTAATTTGGTTTTATTTGGTTTTTAAATTTTGTATGTATGTTTTTTACTTTTGGCTGTTCACTGCCCTGAGTCCCCTCGGGGAGAAGGGCGGTATATAAATCTAAATAAATAAATAAATAAATAGTATCATTGCTGAGAAATCTGAATGGCCTTGCCCATGAAGTCACCGAGAGTGGGTTCCAACTCAGAAAGTTTACTTGCTTATCTAAAATCAGAAACAGCCATTCCGTGCAGCTTCGTCCAGCATTTTCTGCAGATTTGTTTAAATCAGCTGTAGCTTGTTATAATCTCAAGTCCTCCAAAACATTTCCTACAAAGAGATTATTATGGAACAGCTCCAAAGTAAGCTGTTTATAGGACTATAACCTTGGGATATGGGCAGGGCAGCTTGCTTGGAATGCACTACAATTTACAGGGCTCTTTTTTTCAGCCTCCAAATAAGGATGGGAATGATTGGTGCAATTTTCCCACCAATAAACTTGATGTGTAATGATGATGATGATGATGATGATGATGATGATAACACGAAACAGAAAGCAACAAATGAGGAAAAACATTCCTGGAAGCCGGACTTTGCCACAATAATCTGCGCTGAGAGAGTCTGCCACAAAACAAGCTTCTCCCCCACCATCCCATGTCTATAGTTCATGTTTCACAAGCTAAAATGAAAAGCAAAAGTCCCTCGGTAGGGCTGCCAAGGTTAAAAAAGTTTAAACAACATTTTTTTTTTTTGCCATGGCTGTTCACTGCAACACCCCTGGTCACTTGCTGCTCCTTGAATGAGGTGTTTCTCCCTCCCTCCCTTCTGAAAATTCTGGTTTGAAAAAAGAAAAAAAACTAATTTGTTATCTCCCTGCACCATTGCTTTCCTGCTGCCCTTCCCTCCCTGCACTAGAATGCTAATGACACCTCTTGCCCCAGCATTATATGTCCCAAGTCATGGTTTGTTTTATCTACAGTTTGTTGATAGTTGGTTTCTGAGAGCATAAATAAAGTATGTAGCGCAGTGGTTAGAGCCGGGGTGGCACAATGGCTGGAGTGCAGTACTGCGGGCTACTTCAGCTGTCTGCTAGCTGCCTGCAGTTCGGCAGTTCAAATCTCACCAGGCTCAAGGTTGTCTCAGCCTTCCATCCTTCTAAGGTGGGTAAAATGAGGACCCAAATTGTTGGGGGCAATATGATGACTCTGTAACCGCTTAAAGAGAGCTGTAAAGCACTGTGAAGCGGTATATAAGTCTAAGTGCTATTGCTACAATCTGGAAAATCAGATTTTCAGATTACTGAAAATCACTCGTTTTAAGATGCTATAGCCCATATGTGTGGTTCCAGGGTACCCAAACAAATGTTTCAGATGGACTCTTCCCACCATCAACCCTGCCGCCATATTGAGAGACCTCATTTACCAACATACCTGAGATTGGTGAGAAAAAGGGAGATCACATGGATGCTATTTTCCTGCTGCCATACCCTCGGCTATTACCTGACTAAAAAACAGAGGAAAAGGAGGTTGCTAGTAATGCTGGCACTTCAGTTGACTGAAATGTTAGTTGACTTGGAGGTGGCAGTAAAAGAGGTGATTTAAAAGCTCCAGTACAGGGGTGTCAAACTTGCTTTTGTCATGTGACGTATTGCAACTTTTCCCCCCTTCACTAAACCAGGGTGGGCATGGCCAGTGCATGATGCATCCGGCCCACAGGCCGCGAGTTTGACACCCCTGCTCCAGTACGTCCTACCTTACTTGCTATCTTCTTCCTTTGGCACCAGTCTTTTCATGATGGCTCCTGGTGGAACCGTATCTGATCAGCTTTGTTGAACTAAGAGTCAAAGGAGAGTCTACGACTTCCTAGGCCTGTACACTAGGCCTGCTATGAGAAGGGGTAAGGCAGCCATTTATTATTTGCACCTTCCCACAGCAAATAAAGAATGAAATCTCGCTCGCATTTCTATACAAAAGTGAGGAAAGACGTATGTAGAGGTAGACTCCCAGCAGCCTGATACTTGGGATGCCACCTTGTCCTCTGGCTGCTAAAGAAAAGCGGGGAAACTGACAAAACCCTTGTCAATTCCAATGCTGCTCAGTCTAGTGTATTGTACTGAGGGGAGTTGTAAATCCATCAAATTAGCATCCACCTTATGTGACCTGAAGCCTCAGGTCTTAGGAGAGGACATGAATCAAAAAATCTTTCCAATAGGATGTGTGCAGGGTGAAATGCTCCCGGTTCGGACTGGATCGCCTGATCTGGTAGCGATGGCGGAGGGTGATTTGGAGAACCGGTAGCAAAAATCCCTGCACACCCCCGCCCCCCAATGCCCAGCTGAGCTGCGTGATCATCAGAGGCTGGTTTTTTTCCTTTTAAAACATTTTTTCTACAACCTCTTTGGCTGAAAAAAATGCTTTTAAAAGTAAAAAAAAAAAAGCCTCTGATGATCGTGCGGCTCAGCTGGGATCGTCAGAGGCTTTTAAAAGCATTTTTTTCTCCAACCTCTTCTCCGCCCACCCAGTCACATTACCCCCCCAAGCCACGCCCACAGAACCGGTAATAACAAATTTTAGATTTCACCCCTCTGTGTGTGTGTGTGTGTGTGTGTGTGTGTGTGTGTGTGTGTGTGTGT
>WNWU01000004.1:47721469-47751976 GCA_012654045.1 Ptyas mucosa | reverse complement strand
GAGTGGTTCGAGCCATTGGGGCTGTCTATCAGCGGGATCCACCAAATTCGTAGGGACGAACTCGACGCCATCATCGAAGAGTTCAAGGAAGTCTTCGATGGTAAGCTGGGGAGATTTGTGGGGAAACCTATTTCTTTCAATCTGGACAAAAATGTCACCCCAATCAGGCTAAAGCCCCGCAGGGTTCCGTTCGCCTTGAGGCCCAAGGTCGACGCCCAGATAGATAAGCTTGTCGCCCAAGGAGTCCTGGAACCGATCGATCATGCTACATGGGAGACCCCCATTGTGACCCCGATGAAGCATGATGGGTCTGTGCGCATCTGCGCCGACTATAAGTGTTCGATAAATAAGGCCCTCCAGCAGAGCGCATATCCGGTTCCAGTGGTGCAACATCTGCTGCATTCACTTGGGAGCGGATCAATATTCGCGAAATTGGACCTGGCCCAAGCTTACCAGCAATTGCCAGTGGATGAAAAAACTGCGGAGGCACAAACCATTGTCACCCATAGAGGGGCCTTTAAATGCACGCGCCTCCAATTTGGGGTCAGCGCAGCCCCAGGTATTTTTCAATCATTTATGGAACGCCTTCTTCAAGGCATTCCAGGGGCGGTCCCTTACTTCGATGATGTCTTGATCTCCGGCCACTCCAAAACCCAACTGCTTGAGCGACTGCGCATGGTTTTACAGCGATTCAAGGAGAAGGGTTTGAGAGTCAGGAGGGACAAGTGCATCATCGGGGTCCAGGAAGTCGAGTTCCTGGGTTATCTCATTGATAAGAACGGCATTCACCCCACTAAATCTAAGGTTAGGGCTATCCATGAAGCTCCAGCCCCCCAAAACAAGACGGAGCTTCAGGCGTTTCTGGGACTACTGAATTTTTACAGTGTTTTCCTGAAACAGAAAGCCTCCGTGGCTGAACCGCTCCATCGCTTGCTGGGGAAGGCGGTTTCCTGGAGGTGGGGGAAGGAAGAGGAAGCAGCATTCAGAGCTGTCAAGAACCTGCTTTCTTCCGAGAGTGTCCTCATCCAATACCACGAGACACTCCCCCTGCTATTGACTTGCGACGCATCCCCCTACGGCATCGGAGCAGTCCTCAGTCATCAATTCCCGGACGGGAAGGAAGCACCCATCGCCTATTTCTCGAAGACGCTGTCCAGCGCCGAGAGAAATTACAGCCAGCTGGACAAAGAGGCCCTGGCCATCGTTGCTGGCGTCAAGCGCTTCCATGAATACTTATACGGACGGAGGTTCACGGTCATCACAGACCACAAGCCCCTGCTGGGCCTTCTGTCTGGAAGCAAGCCCACACCTAACTACTCATCGCCCAGGATGACACGCTGGGCAATTTTTTTGGCCGGGTACTCTTACGAACTTTGCCACAGGCCGGGCAGTAACTTCAGCAACGCTGACGCCTTGAGCAGATGCCCGTCAAAAGACTTGGTGGAGGACCCTGCCCCCACCCTGGGACTGCATCATATCGATGGCGACCTGGCTTGCCCAGTCACATCCGCAGACGTCGCGGCACTAACCCAGAAAGACCGGACTTTGAAACAAGTGATGTCTTGGGTGCTGCGCGGCTGGCCTGCGGGACCGTTGACCGACGACTTCAAGCCGTTTGCAAAGAGGCAGCAGGAACTGTCAACCATGAAGGGCTGCCTGCTGTGGGGTGACAGGGTCGTGGTTCCCCAGGCCTTGCGCCTAAAGACTTTGAAAACCTTGCACAAGGGGCACCCTGGCATCGTACGCATGAAGGGACTGGCACGGAGCTACGTCTGGTGGCCATCACTGGACAAAGACATTGAGGACTGGGTCTCCAGATGTGATCCGTGCCAAGAAGTCCGCCCCGCCCCTCCGCAAACGCCTATTGCGGAATGGGAAACACCGAGCAACCCGTGGGCGCGAATACACATAGACTTCGCGGGCCCGATGCAAGGAAAGTTCCTTCTGATAGTGGTGGACGCATTTTCCAAATGGCTTGAGGTCTTTCCCCTGGCATCCATCACTACTGAAGTCACCATTAGAGCCCTCCGGCGCCTATTTGCTACCCACGGGCTGCCGGACGTCCTTGTTTCCGACAACGGCCCGCAGCTGACCTCGAAACCCATGGAGGAGTTCCTGGCCAGTTTGGGCATTCGCCATGCCCTCTCTGCCCCCTACAGACCGGCTGGCAACGGACAAGCTGAGAGGATGGTGAGGTTCACTAAAGAGGCCCTTGCCAGGATGGGACCGGGCGATTGGCAAGAGAAGATCGACAACTTCCTCTTGATACAGCACATTACGCCGCATGCCACCACAAGAAAGAGCCCAGCCGAATTGCTGATGGGCAGGAAGCTGAGGTCACCCCTGGACCGACTACACCCCCTGTACCACTCCGAGGTCACCGCAACCGCGAGCCGCCCCCTCCGAGCCTTCTCTGCAGGAGATCCGGTTTTCGCGCTTAATTTCCACGGCCTGCCGAAATGGCTGAAGGGGAGAATCGAGAGCACAACCGGCCCGAAGTCCTACACTATTGAACTGCAAGATGGAGTGGTCTGTAGACGTCACATCGACCAACTCCGGAAGCGGTGGGAAGGGGATGGCGAAAACCACCCTGACGAGGTAGGACAACACCACCCGTTTGAGGTAGCCCTGCAACACCCAGTCGAGGTAGGACCGTACCACCCCGACATGACCGGCCAGCCAGCAGACCCGCTACCGTACTGCAACTGCCGAGTAGACAGGGGACTCCACGGCAACAGAAACTCACGCCTCCCCGGCAAGGCAGCCCAACGCCACCCCGACGGCAAGGAACTCCAGGGAACGCCAGTAGACCGGGACATGCCCAACCGAGGGGGCCAACAACAACCCGGTGAGGGAGGCCTACGACACCCCTGCACGCAGGAACTGAAACGCCCGTTGGAAATCCCCCGTCCAGCTGACTCCCGACTCGAGCAACAACAACAACGTCCCGACCAGGTCGACCTGCACCACCCAGACAGGGTCGACCATCACGAGAATCAACAAAATGGACACTTATCGAAACACAAACTTAAACCAAGGCACTTACCGGCCTACGATGATCGGCACCCAGGCCAGGGAAGAGACCAACCGGACCAGCAGATGCATTCCAACAGCGGGACGGGAGGCGGCACACCGAAGCCGGTACCTGCAACGACCACTTCGCAGCCCAGCAGCAAGGCCGGAGGCGCACGGACAGGACCGGCACCTTCAACGACCCAGCGGCAGGCATCCCGGGGGCGAGGGTCGGAGGACACCGGAGCGGCCACCTTCCAGACGGACGACGGAGCACAGAATGAACTGCGCAGGTCGAGCAGGGCTTCCAGACGTCCCGCCTACCTGCGTGACTACGTTTGTTGATTGACACGAGCTGAACCATGTTTTATCTAGGGGGGGAGGAGTGTTATGTCCTTATAAGGACATCCGGCCGGGGATTGGTTAATCCTCCGGGCGGGAAAGTTAAACCGCTGTCATTGGACGGCTGGTCTGCCGGAGTGCTATAAAAAGGGCTCCGGCAGCACAGCCGTTCGTCTGTTCTGACTTAGTTAAGAGCTGAATAAAACTTGTTGAACAGACCCCGCTGGTCTTGTCTTCTTTCCTGCGCCTGATCTAACACCCTTCATGTTGGCCACACTAGTGAACAAGTGTTAATTGTCCACATGGCAATTAATCTGGCCTCCAATTGGTCAGTTTGTTTTGTTTTGGAGCCTTGAAATCAGTCTTGATTATTAGCACGTGCCTGGAAAAGCCCCTGCATTTTTCTTGGCAATATTTTTACAAGTGCCCTTGCCTTCTTTTTAGGGCTGAGTCATTCTTCAGGCTTTGTACCTAAAGTAGGACTAGAAGTTGAACCCACTGACTTCTGGTTTTCAGGTCAGTCCTTTAACCATTAATGTATCAAACTACCGGTAGCTCTTATTTGGCAGGAAAGTAAGTACCCACTATGATAATGGCTTTTGAGAACTGGTTGTGGGGGGGAAGGACAATACTATAGTTTGACATTTTTTTCTTATTTGGCTGAGAAGGGGAAATTTGTCAAACTGTTATTAATTTTGTGTAATTTTTTAAAAAAAAGCCTTTCTCTGCTGAATCTGTTTTAAACTAAAGGACACCAACTCAGAGTCTGATTGCTTTGTTTCTTTCAATCTCATTTCTCCAATGGATCACAAATCAATAAATACAAAACAAAACACAAAACAAACACTACAAATATTATATTAGTTAATAGTTAATAACACTGATCACATCGAAAGCAGAACAGAGATGTAAAAGCCTGTTAACAAAGCCCTGAACCTCTAAATTATGCTTCTTTTTGGAGATTTAACTACTTCCCCATTTCATTCATTTTTCAGGAAGGTGTGTGTGTGTGTGTGTGTGTGTGTGTGTGTGTGTGTTCCTAATGTTTTCTTGCAAGGGCAAAGTCTGTTGTTGGTGGGTTTTTTCCAATACTCAGCTGATCCATTGATTGTAACAGAAATTGATAGACTGGTCCACTGACAAACCTCTCATTCACACATACTTGCTGAACTAACTACCATTCCATCTGAACAGATTTTGATCTTGTTTTGTTGCAACCAATTCTTACACCATCCCGACATTGGGTAAGGAGTCCCACAATCTCCTATTTAACTCTGGGTGGAATCATATAACCAGATAACATCAGCATATTGATGATGCCTCATCCTGTAATGACAGGTGGCTTTCCCCCAGATTATTGCCATTTTATGTACTGTATATTTCTGATCTTGAGATGATCCATTGCTAACCCAGCCAAAATGAGCTCTTCCACACACGTCAAGTACACATGTATATTTGTGTGTGGCCACACAGATACACTTCCTAAATCACCCAATGAGGATTAATCATGCTTAACAGCACAGAAAGATGTTTGCCCCATTTTTTTTCATCTTGAAATATTCAGTCAAATGTTGGAATGAATACTGTGAAAGAGTATGAATGAATGTTTAAAGCAGGTCGACAGAGCATTCCAAACAGGAATGTTTTATTATCAAAGGTTCTAAGAGCAAACACCTAACTTTATGTAATTCCTAGCTAAGACAAGATAGTACCATCCATGAACAACACATGCTGTGCATTTGGAGACACTCAAACCACTGATTTAAGATTAGATTTTGCTTGCATAGTCCTGTGAAGGTGTGGGAACTGCACAAATAGACTGCCTGTGGTCCAGTTTTCCATCCATGTGATATTACTGCCTTTTAAATCCCTTTGATTTACCAAATGCGAAGAAGAGCTGAGTGAATGTCTATCTTCACAATCAAGAACCAACACTATTCTAATATCTCAAGAAGTGGGCCGTTGGTATATATACTAATGACAATCAATACCTAAAAGTGGCTGTACTATCAGTGTTTCATCTAGGACCTTCCTCTATTACACAGAGGGTTCAATAATAACTCTTGCAATTCATGAAGCAATCATAATGAAATAGGCATCACTAATCCTGCAATTTTGCAATAATATGTTTTGTGGTGGTTTGTAATGTTGGAGAAAGCCTAAGGCAGACTGGGGAAAAAATAACTTTTCATCAATGGTGTTTGCTAGTGCATAGTATATATACAGATTTATAGCCAATGCCAGTTTGTTCTGGGGTATTGATTCTGCTTTCAGATTCCCTTATAAGAATTTATTCTGTCATGACTACATCAGTGTGGCATAAAACAAAAGAGCCAAAATAAGTGCCCACATGCTCACTGTTCATTAGTATTAAACCACTTTATACACAAGTTATTTCTTGGACATGGCTAGGTAAAATTTAATGAAGTCTCCAAGTGCTGTTCAATTAAATTGTCACAAGCTACAATACTCCAGTATTATGGAATATGTTGAAAGGAAAATCAACTATGGTTAATACAGATTTTTCAGAGTGTATTTCATATTCACATAAAATAGATTTAGGTTGCATGAATCTTTATAACTGAAGACTATAATCTTGCTTCAAACAGCTACATATGAATTGTCCTTTTTAATGGGATAAACGGTAAAGTATTAAAAGTGTACAGGTAACTAAATTAACAGTATTTAGTATGTTTTTGTTGAGATGTAAATTAAAGTTTTGTCCTCGCTTTTGATCACTTCTTGAGCATGCCTCCCAATATTCCAGAAGTACAAAAAGTTCTCAGCTCCCAATAGGCTGCAGAATTCCACCTCCATTCCGTAGTATTCCGGTTTTAATTTATTTAATCTCTGTTTATTTTAATATTTAATGTTTTAATGCTTTGTACCTATGGTTTTTATGTTTGTAAGCTGCCCAGAGTTGCTTGACAGTGAGATGGACAGCATATAAATCAAATAAACAAATAGACAAAAAAACAACAGCAAGCAAATAAAAATCTTGCCTTATAAAAATATTTATTTCTCTTGACTATTTCTCCTTGTTGCTGGTTACAGCATTCTAGTATTACTTCCTGGGTTTTTTCCGTACACATTGTTCAAAACTGTTCTTTCTCATAAAAGCACTTTGGGTTCCCTTCTAATAAATTTTGATGATGGATTGTGTGCCCTCATTTCTAGTGACCTCATGGACATACCTTTTCCAAGATGGTCTTTCCCCAACCTGGTCTTTCAAATTTTGCAATGCCACTGTAACTGAGTCCACACACCTTGCTATTTATTAGTTGACTCATTTCCCTTACCTTCCACCTTTCCCAATATCATAGATTTCTCTATAGAGCTGGGTCTTTGGATAATGTGTCCAAAATATGATATGTTGAGCCAGATAATTTGTGCAGGTATTGTAGATATTGAGTTAGACATCTGCAACATTAAAATTCACTGTGGCTCAATGCATCATCTGATAATCTTTGACACGTGTATAATGCTTCTGCTTTGAAGTTATATGCAATGCCAATTTGAGTCTTCTCTATCTGCAGCTCATTGTCTTCTAATGAGCCAAAACCTGGGACAAAATGTAGCTGAATAAAAACAAAGAACAAGATGAGAAGCCTTTAAAAGAGAGAAAGAGAGAACAAAACCAGAATTTTCATCAAAAGCTTGCTTAATGACAGAGAAAATGAAAACTTCTTTTATCATTCAATTGCTAAAGCCCTACCCATAGGTAACTTTAAGAGAGTAGCCTAAATAGAAACGTCTATTTCAGTTTTTCCACACAGTATCAAGATTGCAAGGTGAATCTGCAGAAGAATACATAAATATGTTGATTTATAAATCCAATTTCATTCAAGTTAAATAAGGACTAATGTAAAAAGGCATTGCCATGCCACACAGATTTTGAACCTGTTGTTGTTGTTATAGCATATTACAGTGGTTCCTCAGTACTCAACTGCTTTGAAATTCAGTAACACATTTTGATGCGAAAATTTTATTCCGGTACTCATTATATGTTTGGTACTCAATGCGCAAGCTAAAATTTATCGGTGTGGGCTGCCTTTTTCCTTACGGCAAAAAATTGTTTGATACTCATTGTTTTTCGGTACTCATTACACCTTCCAGAACCAATTAACAATGAGTACCAAAGTACCACTGTATTTATGAGATAGAAAAATGTAATTCATATCAAATTAAAACACAGTGAAATACTGGATGAACTAATCACTCCACTATATATTATAAGGTCTCAACCTCACACTTCTCAAGCAATTTTCTGTTGCCCACAATATTACATAGAGGAATGAATAAGGCCCCCAGGGCACAGGACTACCCCAAAAGACGGTAAAATTGTTGCTGCCCATTTTGCGGGTATACAAATTATTAACAAGGATGGAGAAAAAAAAGAGTGTGTTGGCTTGCCTGAAGCCCAGGATAGAAAGTATCTTACTCCACTGCATATATAGCAGCAGAATGAAAGTCTACTCCAGGCATCTGACTACATTGCCCTTGTTCCTTCATCCTCTCAGGTTATCTCATGTGGAGGGGAGGCCACGTAAATTGCAGAATTGGCAGGATCCATGAGAACAGTGTTGGGGAACAACCTGACCTTAGCTGTGTTAGGATTTTTGTTCCTTTATACCATAAAAAGGCATGCCACCCCATCAACAAATCATGTCCCTCCAAATTCAATAATCTGATGTTTCTCAAAATTATCCATTCTTTAATCTACATTAAACTTGCTGCTTGATAATACAATTCAAAGTTAGGCAAGTCAAAACCACCCCTAATTTTAGCATCTTGTAACAACTATAATTTTATTCTTGCCTTTTTTCCCTGCTAAATATATTTCAATATCATTTTGTTTAAATCTACAAAAAAATCCTTACCCAACTTGATTGGAATTGTCTGAAATAGGTACAAAATTCTAGGCAAAATATTCATCTTGATAGTTGAGATCCTACCAATTAAAGATAGCTGCAAATTTCCCCATTTCCCCAAATCTTGCCCTATCTGTTGTTTAAGCTTATTGTAATTATTTTCTTTAAGTGCGCTGCATCTTGGTGTTAAATATATCCCCAAATATTTTACTTTATTTGTAACCTGCATTTTTGAAATCGCCATCAATTCCTCTTTTTGCTTTTTCAACATATTTTTAGTCATTATCTTCGTTTTATCTTTATTAATTTTCAATCCAGCTACTTTCCCAAATTCTCCAATAGTTTCTAACAATTTATTTATTGTTATTAATGGTTCTTCAATGATAAAAACCAAATCATCTGCAAAGGCTTGTAATTTATATTCTTCTTTTCAGATTTTCATGCCTTTTATTTCTTTTTCTTCTCTAATATTTCTGTTTAAAACTTCTAAAGTCAATATAAAAAACAGTGGGTACAACGGCATCCTTGTCTAGTACCTTTTTCTATCTCGATAGGATCAGTCAATTCTCCATTTATCATTACTTTTGCCGTCTGCTTCGATTGCCTGGATGAATTTCTTACCAAAACCCATCTTTTCCATTTGGAGTATCATGAATCGCCAATTTACATTGTCAAAAGCTTTTTGTGCATCTAAGAATATCAAAGCCATCTGCTTTTCAGGATGTGCTTCATAATACTCTAAAGTATCCAGAATTATTCTTATATTATCTCTAATTTGTCTTTTTGGGAGGAATCCATTCTGATCTGTGTGTATAAAATTTTTTTTTTTTAACAAATACTTTATTAAGTTTCAAAATTAAAAGAAAACTAAAAAAAATTTACAAAGTCTCTTTGTTATCCGGAGGTACAGTGTTCTTATAAATTAAATATCATGTATCTGATCTACCTTGTCTTAAACTATCATTTTCCCATCATTATATTTGCATTCTATAAGTACATAGTCATGTTTCACAGTATCTATTCACAAAAAGAAACAGATCATCGTCTTTTTCTGTTATCTAGCCATTTATACCAATTTTCCCATACTTCATAGTATTTAGATATCTCATCATCCATTAGCAGGCTCGTTAACTTTGCCATTTCTGCACACTCTAATATTTTGTTTATTAACATTTCTTCTGGGGGTTGAGTTTGACTCTTCCAGGATTTCGCAAATACCAATCTAGCCGCAGTTAATACTTGGGTTATAAGCTGGGTTTTATTATTTTTTAGGCCATCACCCACTATACCTAAAAGGAAGAGTTCTGGAGATAAAATTACATCTTGCTCTAACATTTCACAGAGCCATTGTCGTACTTTTGTCCAGAACCTTTTAGCTACTGGGCAGGACCACCACATATGATAATACGTGCCGACTTCTTTCTCGCATTTCCAACACGTGGGTGAGAGATTTGGAAACATTTTAGCTAACCTAGCAGGCGCTAGATGCCATCTGTGTAGCATTTTATAATGGTTCTCTCGGAATGTTGCTGCTTTTGTCATTTTAAAGTTTCTGTTCCACGCCTCTTCCCAATCATTAAAATTAACACAATATCCAAAATTTTTTTCCCAAATACTCAATTGGTTTTTTGCTATGGTCTCTGCCTTATCCTCATCTAATATAAAATTGTATATTTTTGTTAACATTTTCTTATCTACTCCCCATATAATTTTATCGAAGTCTACATATTTCCTTTCAATACCAAATTGGTCCCTATCTTTTTGAAATCTTGAGTTCAACTGCCAATATTTCCACCAATCCAGCTTGAATCCGTGATCTCTCAGGGTTTCTAGAGGTTTAAGCCTTCCATTTTCATCCAAAATATCTTTGTATGTGCCGAATTTTTCAGTTTCCGTCTTGTTTGGGGCAGTCATAGCTTCCATAATAGAGAGCCAGTTTGGGGCCTTAACGTAGATTTTCTGTCTGATTTCCTCCCAGGTTTGTAAAAGTGTTTCTCTAATTCTATGATTGTGGAAATAGGTTTTCTTCTTTTTTTTGAAGTCCCAAAGGTGGGCATGCCAACCTTCTTGTAGGTCATGTCCTTCTATCGTCAATATTCTCTTGTTACGTAGCGTTACCCATTCCTTGATCCAAATTATTTTCGCTGCCTTTTGATATGCTTCCCAATCCGGGAGTCCAAATCCGCCCATTTTTCTCTTGCCCTGTAGTATTTTAAATGATATTCTCGATTTTTTTCCCTCCCATATGAAATTTCTAATATATCTATTCAGATCTAAAAAGAATTTTTTGTCCAAACTTAATGGAATGTTTTGGAATAAAAATAGGATTTTTGGTAGAATGCTCATTTTAATTGCGGCTATTTTTCCTGTGAGAGATAGTTTTAGTTTTTCCCATCTTTTAAGTTCCTGGTGTATTTTATGTAGTAGTGGGGTATAGTTATCCTCTTTCAAAGATGAATATCTTGCAGTAATCCAAATTCCTAGGTATTTAATTTTTTTTACTACCTGAAAACCTAATAGAGCTTCCAACTCCTTTTTTTTTATGTCTGTCATGTTTTTGGCTATTATTTTGGTTTTTTCCTTGTTAAGTTTGAGACCCGCCACTTGGCCATAGTTTTGTATTTCTAATAGAACTCTTGGTCCAGTTTCTAGTGGGTCTTCCATGATAAGGGCTACGTCATCTGCGAAAGCTTGTATCTTGTAAATTTCCTTCCTCACCCTAGGTCCTTTGATTTCTTTAGTGGCTCTAATCTTTATCAGCAACACCTCTAGTGCAAGAATATAAAGTAAGGGAGATAGAGGGCATCCCTGCCTTACTCCTTTTTGGATCTGGAATGTTTGGGTCTTATCCCCGTTGATCAATATATTGGCCCTCTGTTTATGATAAATATTTTGGATCATTTTCCTAAAGTTTGTTCCGAATTCCATTAAATTTATTTGGTTTATCATAAAATTCCAATTTAAATTATCAAAGGCCTTTTGGGCGTCAACAAACATCAGTGCAAGTTGTTTTTCAGGGTGC
This sequence comes from Ptyas mucosa, assembly GCA_012654045.1. NCBI lineage: Eukaryota > Metazoa > Chordata > Lepidosauria > Squamata > Colubridae > Ptyas > Ptyas mucosa. The sequence continues at coordinate 47,740,729 of WNWU01000004.1, read as the reverse complement.
TGTTCATAATATTCTATGGTATTTAATACTATTCTTAGATTGTCTCTGATTTGCCTCCCCGGGAGGAATCCGTTTTGATCTTTGTGTATCCATGAGTTTAAGATTTTTTTAACTCTTTCGGCTATTATATTCATAAATAATTTGTAGTCGGAGTTTAAGAGAGAAATGGGTCTGTAATTTGCTAATCTTTTTGGGTCAGCGCCGTCTTTCAAGATGAGCGTTAAGTATGCTTCTCTCCAGGTGTCCGGGATTGTTGAGCCTACTAAAGCTTCGTTAAATATTTCTAATAGCTCTAGGCTTAATGCTTCTTCCAATTTTACATAGAATTCCCCAGGGAGGCCGTCTGGACCTGGAGTTTTATTCTTTTTTGTTTTAGAGAGGGCTGCTTTTAATTCTTCTATTGTGATTTTTCTATTCAGCATTTCTCTTTCTTTTTCCGTGATTTGGGGTAGGCCAGCATCCATCAGATATTTTTCTACCTTATTTGGTTCTATTTTCTCATCTTGATACAGGTTTTCATAGAATTCCCTCACATACTCTAATTTTTCCTCTTCCCTTATTAAGAGATTTCCTTTAGAATCTTCCAGTACCAAGATCTGATTCTTTTCCTTTTCCTTCTTTAGTTTGTAGGCGAGCCATCTTCCTGACTTGTTGGCGTTTTCGAAGCAGTAGTGTTTAGATCTCTTTATTTTTTGTGCCATCTCATCCTGATCTAACAGATTTATTCTATGTCTCGCCATCAACCACCTCTGTTTGGCCCCCTCGTCTCCCGGATTTTGTTATAATTCTTTTTCTGATTCTATTAAGGTTTTAGTATAACCCTCCCTGGCCTTTCGTTCTGTTTTATTTTTAAATGCCATGTGCGAGATAACTATCCCTCTCACATAAGCTTTCATAGTGTCCCAGACAACTTCTCTTGCCGTGCCTTGTTCCCCGTTTTCTACAAAAAATTGTTTAATTTCTTTATTTAGTTTTGATAGGAGCTCTTTATCATTTAACAAATTTGTCCTAAGGCTCCATCTCGGTTGTTTCCTCCTGTTCCTATATAGCCAATTAATTTCCAGCAGCTTATGATCTGTCCAAGTATTTGTACACATTTCCACTCTTTTAATTTCTAAGCCTAGTTTCCTAGTGACCCATACCATGTCTATTCTGGACCAGGAGTTCTGTGGAATTGAGTAAAATGTATATTGTTTTTCTTGGGGGTGTAGTGTGCGCCACATATCTATTAAGTTAATTTCCTCAGTTAAGTCGAAAAAACTTTTTGGTAGGGGAAGTCTTTTGTTTTTCCTGGTTTTACCACTTTTATAATCTTTACTCGGGTCTACAATTCCATTCATATCCCCTAACAGACATATTTCATTCTGTGTCCATTTAGCAAGTTGTTCGTGTAGTTTTTCAAAAAATTTCCCTTGTTTTTTATTTGGGGCATATACCCCAACCACTATCATTTTAGAGGGCCCTCTCGTTATTTCTACTATTAATATTCTCCCTTTTCCGTCTTTATATTTACATTCGGCTTCTATTCCTTTCTTAACGTAAATGGCTACTCCCCTTTTCTTTTTTTCAGCTAATGACGTGAATACCTTGCCAAATTTAGGATATTCTAAGCGATATACTTCATCTTTTTTTACATGGACTTCTTGCATACAGATTATATCAGGGTTTTGTTTAACTAGTTTTGTCAAAATTAGTTTTCTTTTTTTTGGTTCATTTAAACCATTGACATTTAATGATAAGATTTTAATACCATCCATCCCTAGCGTTAGTATCTAGTGCCTAGTTTTTGTTTGCTTTTAGGGTTACTTGTCTTACTGGTCTGGTTTTTCTCCCTTTATCTTCTATGTCTTCCTTTTTCTTTTCGTCTTCTATATCTTCCTTCGTACTCTGTTCTTGGGATGTTTCCTCCTCTGTATTCGCCGTTTCTATGTCCTCCTTACTCGATTGTTCTTCTTCCCCTCCTCTTAGTTGTTCCAGGAATTCTTGAGCCGTAGTTAAGCTATCGATTTTAATTTTTCTCCCCTGCCATGAAATTAGCATTCCCTCCGGTATAAGCCAGCGAAATACTATATTTCTCTTATTTAACTGATTTGTTAGAAATCTATAGTTTTTCCTCCTTTCCCTCACTCTTCTTGGGATCTGTTTAAGTACATTTATCTCTTTCCCTCCATAAATAATTGGCTCTTCCCGTGCTATGTTATATAGTATATCTCTCACTCTTTTCCTAGCAAAACGTACGTGGACTTCTCTTGGCAACCTGTTTCTCCCCACATAGTTCGTCTGGACTCTATAAGCCTCATCGATTTCCCTGATTATTTCCTGTTTATCTTGCTGGAGAGCCTCCGCTATCAGCTCGGCCATCTTATCTCCCAGGTCCTCTTCTTTATCTTCTATGATGTTCTGAAAACGGAGATAGAACGAGGCCCTATCCATCTCGAGTTGGATCAAAGAATCCTCCGTTTCCTTCTTCTGTGCCGATAGGGTTTGGTCCACTGCTTCTAATTTCTTCTCGTTTTTCTCCGTCCTTTGCTCTACTTTTTGAATTCTGTTTTCATTCTTACTGATGGAGGTTTGGATCTCGTTCATTTTTGAGTCCAACGCATGGATATCCATTTTCAACTCAGAGTGGCTATTCAGTAATTTTTCCTGCATAGCTAACATGGTTTCTTGTATAGATAGGAGGGAAGATTGTACTGTTTGCAATGTAGGTGTTACAGGGGGCTTATCCAATTTCTGTAGGCCATCTAGTGATTTCTGAGTAGCTGGGGAGGCCATTGACAGCGTTGGATTTGAAGGGACCTTTTTCCCTGTTTTTGCAATAGTAGAGGTCAAACTTGCCATTTCTTTTAAAGTCGCCTTTTGTTTCCTTAATATCCTCTCTATATTTTTCCAAATAACCATCCAATGAAGCTCGTCACTATCTATTCAAAGAGTCTCCTTCTAAACCAATCTTGAGCCTTTTCTAACTTGTGTCTCCTTTAGTTTTGTAAAAGGGTTCAGGAGATATTCTATTAGTATCGATTGGATTGTATCAATTTTTTTTTTTAAGAGAAATAGTTCCAGTATAAATATATATTTTCTAACAATTGCAATAATAGTTACTATCTACTCTAAAATTCTTAAGGGAAATGTATAAGGTGCTATAATCAAGTATCTTTCTTAATTGATTTTAAGTTCCTTAATTAATTCTAAACAAATATATCACATATAAGATCGGTTCTATTAGTTGTGTTAAATTATAAAAAAAAACAGTTTTTTTTTCTATTCAAACAGTCTCAGCCTACTATTAATATAACATGGATTAATATGAGTTAATATATAGTCTAATATAAGTTAATTAAAGATAAGAGTTACGATAATATGTAAATCAAATAGCTATATAAGATAGTATAAATATATTTGTTCTATAGGGTGTATATATTAATATAGGGTAATAAATATAGATACAGTTAAATACACTGTCGTAGTTAGAGGATTAGATAAGAGAATAAAAATATCGAGGTATCACGTTCACTTCAGTAGAGTAACAAAGGAAAACGAATAGTCATTCGCTAGGTAGTATATTCTATGGAGTTTCTCTATGCTGAACTGTCCATGTGGCAATGAGTCAGCTATTTCACTTATCCTCAGAGAAGTCTCTGCGATGGCTGCACTTCCGGTCCCAAAGTTTCCAAAAAGAAAGGATCCGTGATCTTCTATACGTTCTTCTTTCAACTATAGCTCATCTGCAGCAGATCTAAAGTTCTGAGTCTCAGTTCTCAACTCCTCTCGCCCGTCTTCCCTCGCGTGTATATTCTCGCCGCCTCGTCTCCCACGTCTCCTCCGCCGGCTCGTCGGCAACTCCTCTCTCCGATCCGCTCTCTCTCTTGACACGCCGCTTTCCCTCTCTCTGAGCACCTCTCCTCCGACTCCACCGGCAGCTCTCTCTGATGCCAATTTCTCGATGGCTGAAAAAAGGTATTAAACTGCTGGGCACTATATCCTCCGCTCTCTGTCGCTTCCTCTCTTGTTGTCAGTTACCGCGGCTTCAGGTCAGCCATTTACTGGCCGACTCGCTTATGCTGGGTTTGACAGAGCCGCCCGGTCGTTGCGTTCGGCGTTGCGATCCGCTGTCACGCACGCCTGGCTTGCCCTCTTGTCCGTGGGGCTCTCCGGGCACCGCGTCCCCGAAGGGATCCCCAAAGCACAGCGTTTGGAAGTGTTAAGGAGCAGCAGTCACTCTCTCAGCATCCCAACGCCTCGGGTCCCAACCGGAAGTGTTCTCCTGTGTGTATAAAATTATTCAGCTATCTCTTGAATCTTTTTGCCAATATTGAAGCAAAGATTTTCTGAATTTAGCAGGGATATAGGCCTATAGTTTTGTTGTGGGTCTGTGTCTTCCTTATGAATCAATGTAATATACGCCTCAGTCCATGGTTTGTTATTTTCTTCTTTATCATCACTTCATTCATAACGTCCAATAATGGGACACTTAAAAATTCTTGTAATGTCCTATAATATTCAGCAGGTAAGCCATCCGGCCCTGGTGCCTTTCCATTGTTCTGTTTCTTAATCGCTTCTGTTAACTCTAACCTTCTCCCATGCCAATAACAATGCAACAACCTGGCCTTAGCTGTGTTAGGAGTACTAGGAGGTAGGAGTTACTTTCTCATGAAGTTCCAATGTTTCCACATTACAGTGAGGTTCCAGGAGCGAACCTTTCAGACCTAAAGGTATGCTGTTCTTAGCTGCTCTCTATTCTCTGAGTCTGCTAGTGACTAACTGATTATTACATTCATGCCTTGAGAGATGCTAACCTCAAAGATATATGCAGCTTGATTCAATTCATATATCTAAGTTTTTATGGGGTTTTTTTTATGAAGTTTTTTATGAAGTTGCCTTAAATGACTTAATGCTATGAAAGGGTACAAGAACAGATAATCTTGTTTCCTTATCAATTGTAAAGCAATTCTCTCTGCATTTGGGATCTTCCACTGATATATATACATGCTCGAACTTTGATCAACCTTCTATGTTTGATCTGGACAATTTTGTGTTATTTGCTCTTCACTTGTCTGGGTGCAAGAGACCAGTTACTCACTTAAGTTGCTAGTTTGGGTATTAATAAAATAATTGCTTGTCTCCAGCTATGGATGCTTTGGGACTGAATTTTTCACCACAGAGAAATAGTTGCCTATGACTTAATAACCACTTCTTGAGTTAGGGAAGGATAGAGAAATGCATTGAAAGGCAACAAAATCCAACCCCCTGCTCAAGCAGGAGACCCTATACCCATGATGGCGAACCTATGGCACGGGTGCCACAGGTGGCACATGGAGCCATATTGGTGGGCACACGAACTCAGCTCCAGCACCCATGCGTGCGCCAGCCAGCTGATTTTTGGGTCTTCTGGGCCCACCAGAAGTCAGGAAACACACTGTTTCCGGCCTCCGGAGGGCTTCTGTGGGGGTGGGGAAAGCCGTTTTCACCTTCCCCGGGCTCCTAGAAAGGCTCTGGAGCCTGGATCGAGCGAAAAACGGGCCTAGAATTATGGATGTGGGCACGCGTGCGTGTGACCCCACCGCGCTCCCTCCGCTTTTGGCACGCGATGGCAAAAAGGTTAGCCATCACTGCCCTATACCATTCCAGACAGTGGCTATCCAATCTCTTCTTAAAAGCCTTCAATGATGGAGCACCCACAAGTTCTGAAGGTAAGCCGTTCCACTGGTTAATTGTTCTCGCTATTAGGAAATTTCTCCTTAGTTCTAGGGGTTTCAAAATCAAAACACTTTGCTGGAGATGTTGGTTTCAAGCTCATACTCTTCTTTATATTGGATCATTTTGGATTGTTGGACCTGATGCCAACTGCTACTATGGTTTTTGCTTTACCTTAGTGCACCTAGTAGTATAACTTTTGGTTGGATTTACATACTGGCCTTGTGCCTATTGTTTGAATGTGAGGAATAACACAATCATGAACTTCCTGGCTTACTTCAACGTATCTATGCGAACCTAAATGGACCTTGACATGGTAGAAATTATTCTTGCATAGGAATCTCTCAAGGAAGTAAATGGCACTTAAAGGGATTAATAATAATAATAATATTCCACTGGAACTTGTGTCACAACTACCATCTGCCTATAGCAAAGAACTGGTGGGATCATAATCCTGAAAAAGTGGTTGAAAATGAGCATGCAAAACTACTGTGGGACTTCTGAATACAGACTGACAAAGTTTTGGAACACAATATCCCGGATATGATGATTGTGGAGAAGAAAAAAGTGCGGATTGTCGACATTGCCATATCTGGTGACAGCAGAATCGACGAGAAACAACTTGAAAAAGTCACCAGATATCAGGATTTGAGAATCGAACTGCAGAGACTCTGGCATAAACCAGTGCAGGTGGTTCCAGTGCTACTCGGCACACTGGGTGCTGTGCCTAAAGACCTAGGCAAGCACTTAAAAACAATTGCTGCTGACAAGATCACCATTGGTCAGCTGCAGAAAGCCACCTTACTGGGATCTGCTTGCATAATCTGCTGATACATCACACAGTCCTAAATGCTTGGGAAGTGTTCGACTAGTGATTTGGGATATGAAACCCAGCATGATTATCGCGTTTGCTCTGTATATTGTCATTTTTGTGTATAATAATTTCACTCTTGCCAAACTGAACAAAGTATTGACTACTCTATTATGCAAACTTAACCAGCTTGGTTAGGATTCTATTATGTAGCAAGCTTTGGAAGACTTGAGATATTTTAAGGAGCAAGAAGCAGCCATGATTAGGTGGGCCTTTGCATAAATCCATCCTGTGCACCAGTTATGACTTGTCCAGGATTGGACAGCCTTTCTTACAATCACTCATGCCTTATCTCCCATCTGGACTACTGTAATCTACTCTACACAGGGCTACCTTTTAACCCCACTCAGAAGCCACAACTGATCCAAAACATGGTTGTATAGGTAGTTATGGGTGTTCCCCATTTCATCCAGGTAGCACATACATTAATTGAGCTGCCCTAGCTACTGGTAAGCTTCCATGTGCAATTTGAAGTAATGCTTATCAACAGTAGATTCTATAGTGGCTTAGAACCTGGTTGACTTTAGGACTACCTTTCTCCTGTTGTTTCTACCTGACTCGCAATATCTGATAAGAGTCAGTAGACTCCAGGCTCCAGCCGCAAAGAGATGTCATCTTGTGGGACCTAGAAGATGTACCTTTTCTGTAATTGTGCTTACCCTATGGAATAGGATTCCCCCACTTCTGTACAGCTTTTTACTTTTCTGTGCTTTTGTGAGACTATACAAACCTGGCTCTTTCTGACACAGCGACACAGTGGTAGATTAAAGTGATCCACTCCCTAATATTTTAGTTCTTTGATTATGACTTTTCCTCTAATACTCTATATTTATTGGCTGTTCTTTTATTATTTTAAGATGCTATTTCAATCCTAATTTGTAAACTGCGTAGAGTTACTTTGGGGCTGAAGTAGCATACAAACTGATAAGTAAATAAAATAAGAGAGGGGACAACATCCAATAAAAGCTGCACATCACAATATTGTTCTGTAGAAGCCATAGCCTGAAGTAAATAAAAAGCAACACAGTTAAAGGCGGAACACTTAACTGATTTATCAATCTATCAATCTACCTGTAGCCAAGACACAGTTGATAACTAAAACAAGAAGAGCTGATAATTCAGACAAAGACTTGAAGAGTTCAGAGAGAAGTTGCCTTGTATATTATGCCAGCACTGTAAATTGCTGAAAAATTCAGAGGTAAGGATGCCAAGGAGTGTCTAAGACAATCTACATGTTGAAGCCAAAATAATTCTTCGTATCCATGCTGCTCAGATCTCTTCACCCACTTGGCAGTCTCTGACTCCTTACTACTAGAACAAGCTATTACAAGCTACATTGTGTCAAATATATCATTTATAGGTAGCTGCCAGCTTGTTGCCTCTTGAATTAATCTAGTAGATTTTGCTCTTCAGTCTTGATGTTGAAGAAGTCCACAACAAATATCTGCTGACTGTACACATTAATTCTGAGGCAGATCAGATGCTCCATATCACAACTTCACAATAAGCAATGTTCCCGAGCTCAGAGAGATTTTAGTATCTTGTAATTTAAGCACTTTTCCTAGCAAGAAATAGGCAGAGGCAGAGGCATAAGAATTGTCTCAGATACTTCAAACATTGAAATCCAAAACTACAAAGTGGCCCAAATGTCAAACTCAAGAGCTGATCACCAGGCAAGAAGCAGAAGGAACGTGGAGCAGGATATCACAGGAACACTGGCCTGAATCACAAAAAAATGTTTTGGAGAACGCAAGGGAACATGAAGGTTGCCCTTACATAGCTGTCAAACGTTTGAGGTAGGCCAGCCAAGAAGCACAAACCATGAATACCAACCTTATTGTAAGGTTACAGTAACAGAATCTTGCAAGTCTGAAAGCACTTCCTTCCTCCTTTCCTTTTACTTTCCAGAAAACTGGGGTCCCCTCTGAAATGCTTATCATGCCCTTTTCCCTTCTGCGGGCTGAGACACTTTTTACATGAGGATTGTCTAGGCTGCGTCTCTTCTTCCTGTCTCTTCATAGTCATGTTCACATACCATTACAATAGCCCAACTTGCTGACAGGTTAAGAAGCAGAATTTCCATCCTTTCCTCTTGAAGAGCTTTGCTGATCATGTCTGCTCTGTTCTGCTTAGTTGCCAGTCTCTTCTTGGACTTGCACTCTGTCTGGATCTGGCCCCTTATTATCTGAGTTAGCGGCATCCTGTCCTCTCTGGGAGCTACAGGTTGTGTGTATTCTGCTAAGCCTTGGCAATTTGCTACAAATTGCCATCCTTGAGCTTCACATTCAAATCATATTCCAGAATTGCATACATATATTTTAAGAATTAGAGTCTTTTAGATTTTATTTCTGTATATACTCATGTATAAGTCCATCCATGAGTAAGCTGACACTCCAAGTTTTAGTCAAAATATCATGAAAAAGCAACCCCTGAAAATCTGTACCCCCAAGGTGAAGCAACCCCTGAAAATCTTGTGTGTTTTAATTTTCATAATTGGTTTGTCTGTGGGAAATCCATGGTTTATCCGTTTTTCATATTATTTCAGTTAAAATTCAAGCATCAGCTTTTGCACAGATCCACTCGTACACGAGTATATGTGGGATATACAGGTACTTTTAAAAAAAGTATTACCAAACACACTTGCAGACTAGTCCATTTGTGGATATGACAAACCCAATTTTTAGAATGGATTTCGACACCAAAAATTCTCAGTATCCATGGTATCATACTATTCAATTTACTGATCCATGGTATCATACTATTCAATTTACTAAGGGGAAAATAAATTCGTAAAATATAAAACAATATATGTTACAACAACATAACCTAGAAAAAACACGATAACACACAGAGAAAAGAAATAATACACATATTACAATACTTAATGGTGACAGTTTCTAACTACCAAATTATACCTTGCCCATACTGATCCGTATCAATCAGTATGTGTTGATAAAGAACACATTCAGAGGCTGAATTTGAATACATACATACATACATACATATTCAATCCAAGATTTTAAATCCAAAATAACTATTAATTTTCCAGTAAAGTGAAGACATATTCTTGGATATCCTCCAAGCCTCATGAATCCAAAGTTCTCCATATACTGCTAAATTCCACATTTTCAAAACATTGTATCTTTAAAATTAATTCTCTTTACAAAACCATCCTAAACAATGGTTTGAATATCTGCCATAATCAGATTATTATAGTCCTGATCATGTGTATCAAAATCTCCTCAAGAATTAGGCTCAGAAACAGAGACAACTTGAAATTAGAAACCGGAGATGTAATTCTGAAAAACTTTATATTATTTATGTTTCATAGAAATTAATCTGAACAGCCAAAAATCCACCAGCTTCACTGAATATTGTCATTACTCTTTAATATAAAAAGAACAGATTTTCCATGTTGATGTTTCCACTTTCAGATTATAAAATTATTATTATTATTTATATTATTATATTATATTTATATACCGCTCTACTCCCGGGGGACTCAGGGCGGTGTACAGACAAATGATAAAATACATATAATACAAATATTTTAAAGAATTGATTAAAATACAATTAAATAATTTGGTCTTAAACCTAAAATTAAAACTCTAAATTTATGAGATTAAGATTTAAGAATATAAGAGCAATTTTAGAAGAGGTTAGTCCAGGCCAGCCTGCTGGAATAGAAACGTCTTGAGGGCACGGCGGAAAGCTGGGATTGTCCGTATCTCCGGGGGGAGCTTGTTCCACATGGTGGGTACCCCCACAGAGAAGGCTCTCCCCCTGGGGGCCGTCAGTCGACACTGTTTGACCAACGGCACCCTGAGAAGCCCCTCTCTATGGGAGCGTACTGGTCGGTGAGAGGGTACTGGTGGCAGAAGGCGGTCTCGAAGATACCCCGGTCCTAAGCCATGGAGCGTTCTAAAGGTGGTAACCAAAACCTTGAAGTGCACCTGGAAGAACACAGGAAGCCAGTGCAGCTCACGCAGGAGGGGTGTCACATGGGAGTGCCACATCGCTCCCATAACTACCCGTGCGGCTGCATTCTGGACCAACTGGAGCCTCCGGGTGCTCTTCAAGGGGAGCCCCATGTAGAGAGCATTGCAGTAGTCCAGGCGGGAAGTGACGAGGGCATGAGTGACCGTGTTTAATGAGTCCCGATTTAGAAAGGGGCGCAACTGGCGTATCAGGCGAACCTGATAAAAAGCCCTTCTGGCCACAGCCGTCAGGTGTTCTTCTAAAGATAGCTGTGAGTCCAGAAGGACACCTAAGTTTCGAGCCCTCTCCGTGGGGGCCAATGACTCGCCCCCAATAGTCAGCGTTGGCACCAACTGACTATATCGGGATGTCGGAAACCACAGCCACTCGGTCTTGGATGGGTTGAGCCTGAGTCTGTTCCTCCCCATCCAGATCCGTACAGCCTCCAGGCACCGGGACATCACTTCAAGGGCATCATTGGGGTGGTCTGGGGTGGAGATGTACAGCTGGGTGTCATCAGCGTACTGGTGGTACTTCACCCCGAAACCACGGATGATCTCACCCAGTGGCTTCACATAAATGTTGAACAGAAGGGGCGAGAGAACCGATCCCTGTGGTACCCCACATATAAGGGGCCTCGGGGTCGATCTCTGCCCCCCTGCCAACACAGACTGCCACCGGTCAGAGAGAAAGGAGGAGAACCATCGCAACACGGTGCCCCTCACTCCCAACTCTTCCAGCCGGTGCAGCATGATACCATGGTCGATGGTATCAAAAGCCGCTGAGAGATCTAATAGGACCAGGGCAGAGGAACAACCCTTGTCCCGAGCCCTCCAGAGATCATCAACCAATGCAACCAATGCCGTTTCCGTGCTGTGTCCAGGCCTGAAGCCCGACTGGAACGGATCCAGATAAGATGATTCATCCAGGTACTGAGGAAGCTGTTGTGCTACCACACTCTCAACAACCTTCGCAACGAAGCGAAGGTTGGAGACTGGACGGTAATTAGCCAATATTGCCAGGTCCAGGGAAGGCTTCTTGAGGAGAGGTCTCACCACTGCCTCTTTCAAGGCAGCAGGAAAGACACCCTCACTCAGAGAAGCATTTATAATCCCCTGGAGCCAGCCTCGTGTAACCTCCCGAGAGGCCAGCACCAACCAGGAGGGACACGGGTCCAATAAACATGTGGTAGCATTCAGCCTCCCCAGTATCCTGTCCACATATTCGGGAGTCACAGAATCAAACTCTTTCCAGGTGGTATTCTCAAGACCTGCCTCCATCCTTTCCCCTGAATCTACTATGTCAGAGTCCAGGTGTTCCCGAATCTGAGCGATTTTATCATACAGATATTGAACAAAATCCTCGGCTCTTCCCTCCAAGGGGTCTTCCCGCGCTTCCTGAAGGAGCAGGGAGCGGGTCACCCTAAACAAGGCGGCCGGGCGGTTATCTGATGATGCAATAAGAGCGGAAAAATAGTTATGTTTTGCCGCTTTTATCGCCACTAGGTAAGTCTTAATATGAGATCTTACCAGTGTTCGGTCAGATTCAGATCGGCTGGCTCTCCAACTGCTCTCCAGGCGTCTTTTCCGACGCTTCATCTCCCTCAGCTCCTCAGTGTACCAAGGAGCCAGGCGAGATCGGCGTCGAGTCAGAGGCCGCAAAGGCACGACTCGATTCAAGGCCCCGGCAGCCTCCCTATCCCAGGTGGCCACCAGGTCTTCGATCGAGCCATGTGCCAGAGCCTCAGGAAATGGCCCAAGCTCCTTCTGGAACCTATCTGGGTCCATCAGGCGCTTGGGGCGGAACCACCCTTATATATATATAAACCATAAATGATGCCTTAAACTCCTCTTTTGTTTACTTAAAAACAATATCTGGTCCACATATTCCTTATTGGTTTTGGGGGTCACAGTGGAGGATCCCACCAGGCAGAAATGAGCAAAAGCTAGACAGAACTATACTGAAGATCTCTGAGTGATCTTCAGACAAGAATTTTCAACTTTAATTTGATTAGTAAACCACAACAAAATTATTTTTCCTGTGTTTTTTCGAGATATTGTTTTTGTGTAAAAGAACTTGATGTTGAAACCATATTCCTTAATATGCCCATCATGATCCCAAGCTCCTTTTTTTTAATTGTAGGGTTTTTCTTTTCAGCTGGTTTCCAGTGAAGACTGAATAAAATCAGATCTGCTTGCTCATGAAACCAAGCCTAATTTGGGAGGGCTGAACCATTTGGAAATGGTTATGCTGTGGGAAAAAGTTGAAAGTCATCCTACGCTAATTGGAGATGTTGCAAGGTTGAATGCCCTGAATCTAATGCATATTAATTTCCCTCAGTGAAAATTGAGTAACTGGATGCTTGCCTTTCCATTAAAGATGGAAGCACTGATTCCTTACAGTGATGGGAAATCTATGTGATGTTGCTCATGTTGCATTAAACTTTTGTGCATGTTAGTGTAGTCTTATAAAATAGTTACAGTATTAAAGATTAAGGCACAGAAAAGTATTTTACATAGATTTCATGGGAGTCCTTATTTGCAGAGACTTTACCCTTGTGGATCCAGGGAGACTGAAACTTTCATCCATGTCCTCATACAGTGCCCTTTCTATGATGCCCCAAGACTTGCTCTAATAGCCCCAAAGAATTCCAAATAGCAATAGCACTTATATATATATATACACATACCACTTCATAGTGCTTTGCAGCTCTCTCTAAGCGGTTTATAGAGTCAGCATATTGCCCCCAACAATCTGGGTCCTCATTTTATCGACCTCGGAAGGATGGAAGGCTGAGATGGTGAGAATCGAACTGCTGGCAACTGGCAGAATTAATCTGCAATACTGCATTCTAACCACTGTGCCACTATGACTCTTAATTAGAGGATCATACAGATAAAGTTTATGTTCATTATTTTTAAAGGAATGCTAACCCCACAATCACATATCAGGTGACCAAATATCTTCCCTAACTTATACAACGGCATAAAACTTTTAATTAATTTGTTTAATTGTCCTATTGTTTTTTTTCTGTTTCCCAATAATGAATTATTGTATGAACCTAAGGTACAACAGGCTGGTCAAAGACCATAATAAAGATATTTGATTTGATTTTTTTTTACATACATACATACAAAATTGAAGTTTTATAATACACCTGAAATAAGTATGCAAATACATATGTACTTACATTTGTAAGATCATCATTTGTATGATGCCAATCTTTTCCATGTCCACTTTCTCCTCCATTTGCATGGGAAATTACAGTGAATTTAAGAATTGTGCTTACAGTCCTTTAAAGCTATACTATCTGCTTCTAGTGAGAGTATAGGAGTGGGATTCAGGCTGAGAAAGCAGTGAGAATGGACGTTGCTTACCTGAACGTCCCATTTGTGTCCCCTGCGAAGACATTCCCCAATGGTTGTTCCGCTTCCCTGATTTGATCTACTGAGTACCAATCAAAATTCCACTGTAGCTGGTCAGGCTGTCCTTCCTGTTCTTCCTCAGTCTTTTTTGCGAAGGCGAGTAGTTCAGACTAGATGATCTCAGACGTGGAAACCACCACGAAGGACATCAGCTGCAGAGGAAAGGAAAAACAAAAACCCCGCCCAAGGCCAGGAGAGGCGAGATCACGGGTGGGCTGGAATGTCTTCGCAGGGGACATAAACGGGACGTTCAGGTAAGCAACGTCCAATTTCCTGATCCCCTGCTCAGACATTCCCCAATGGGATATACCCAAGCTTAAGACCTTAGAGAGGGAATCGAAGCCTCCGCCCGGCCTTGGACAGGAATTATGGCTTGCAAAACACGTCTGCCAAACGCGGCATCAGCTGAAGCATAAACGTCTAAACGATAATGTCTAACAAACGAAGAAATCGAGGACCAAGTGGCCGCACGACAAATGTCCTCAATGGACGCCTGAGTGGCCCAATCAGCCGATGTGGCAGCACTGCGTGTTGAATGAGGAAAAATACGACCTGGAACAGGATCACCCCTCAGTTCGTATGCCTTAGAGATATAGGCCTTGAGCCACCTGCCCACCGTTGCTGATGAAACTTTCAGTCCCAGTGAAGAAGGCAAAAAAGAGACAAGAAGGGCCTCTGATTTACGAAATGATGCAGTTCTGTGGATATACTTTTTTAGCGCTCTACGGACGTCCAGGGTATGCCAACGTCTCTCTGCCGGATGCCTAGGATCTGGACAAAAATTTGGAAGGACTACCTCCTGCCTCCTGTGAAATTGAGAATTAACCTTTGGAACAAACGCTGGATCTAATCGAAGAACCACACGGTCCGGGTGAATCATGCAGAGATGGAAAATGCAGCAATCTCCGAAACGCGACGGGCAGAAGTAATTGCCAGCAAAAAAGCTACCTTCAATGTCAGATAATGGAGAGAAACTGTACTGAGAGGTTCAAAAGGATCAGATGTCAATGCTTGCAAAACCAAAGAAAGATCCCAGTTAGGATACCGATGAATCGTCGGGGGCCGAAGGTTTGAAACCCCAAGAAGAAATGACTTAATCCTGGAATCCTGCGACAAAGGTTGCTGGTTCTCACCCGAGAGAACCGTAGCCAATGCTGCTACCTGTCGACGAAGAGTAGATGTAGCGAGACCCTTCGCGAAGCCAGCATGAAGGAACTATAAGACCTCCGGAACCGTTGCTGATGTAGGGTCGACGTGTTGGTGAGCACACCATTCTGCAAAGACTTGCCAAGAGGCATTGTAGATGCGGACCGTCGATGGGCGCCTAGCCGCCTGGATGATCGAAATAACTTCCCCCGACAGCAAACCCCGAGTCAGTCGTATCCTCTCAAGTGCCAGACGGTCAGCTGAAGCCATTCCGGCTCTGGATGCTTGACGGCGCCTTGAGACAGGGAGATCCAATTGGACGGAATCCGCCACGGGTCTACGATGGACATGGACAACAGGTCTGCGAACCACGCCCATCAGGGCCAATGTGGAGCCACCAGCAGAAGATCCGCCCGCTCCTTGATCAGTTTCCGGATAACTTTGGGAATGACTGGGATCGGAGGAAATGCGTAGAGGAGACCCCGCGGCCACGGGGATCGCAAGGCGTCGCAACCTTCTGCGCCCTGAGTTGGAAACCGGGTGAAGAATCTTGGTAGTTGCGCGTTGCCTGGGGTCGCAAAAAGATCCACCAATGGAGTCCCGAACCGATGTGAGAGTTCCTGGAAAAGAAGTGGATCCAGTTTCCACTCGGAGTGATCCAGTTGACCCCGACTGGGCCAATCCGCTTCCTGATTCATCTTGCCGGAAATGTGTTCGGCCCGCAGGGAAAGGACATGCTTCTCGGCCCACGCCATCAGTCGTTCCGTTTCCTCCATCAACGATAGAGATCTGGTGCCCCCCTGTCGATTGATGTGGGCCTTCGTTGTAGTGTTGTCTGTCAAGATAAGGACATGCCGTTGAAGCACTAGATGTTGAAACTGAAGTAGCGCCAGTCGAACCGCCCTCAGCTCCAACCAATTGATCCTGTGGCGCGACTCCGCTGGAGACCATGTGCCTTGGGCAAGCTGTGACTGAAGATGGGCTCCCCAGCCACTTAGACTGGCATCTGTCATCAGGACAACATGCTCCTGCTCCATGAAGAGAGATCCCTGCCTGATGGCTGGTGAAATCCACCACCGAAGCGAGAGACGTACTCGAGCCGGGACCTTCACTCTGGAAAGCGACTCCCCCCGTCCCTGACGTTGAAACGGAAGGAGGAACCACTGCAGGTGTCGCAGATGAAAACGGGCCCAAGGGACGCCGCCGATGCAGGAGATGAGCTTCCCCAGGAGCTGTGATAACTGGAACACGGGCGACCGCTTGTGAGACAGAATCTGTGTAACCAGGTCCTGAATGCTGGACTGGCGGTCGGGAGAAAGATAAACACGACCCTGGACAGAATCTATGACCGCTCCCAGATGCAAGATCCTGGTCGTGGGGCAAAGGTGGCTTTTGTCCCTGTTCAGAGTGAAACCATGGTCTTGCAAAGCTTGAATGACACAGAATCTGTCCAAGTCTGCCTGAGAAGTCGAAGAGGAGAGAATCAAGATATCGTCCAGATAGCAGACCAGGCGGACTGGCACCTCTCTGAGTGATGCCGCCAGCGCTGCCAGGACCTTCGTGAAAGTGCGCGGAGCCGAGGAGAGGCCAAAGGGCATTGCCTTGTACTGAAAATGATCTGTGTCGAGGGCAAAACGTAGGAACCGCCTGTGGGCCGGATGTACCGGAATGTGAAGGTAAGCCTCCTTCAAGTCGACCGATTGCATAAAGTCCCCTTGTCGGATGCACCCCAGTAGAGACTTGAGAGAGTGCATCTTGAAGCGGCGGTATACGAGAAAGGTGTTGAGACGCTTCAGGTTGAGAATTGCTCGCCAGCTGCCCGAGGATTTCGGAACGAGAAAGAGAGTCAAGTAGAAGCCGCCCCCGACCTGATCCTGTGGAACACGCTCTATGGTCTCTATTTGGAGAAGATGCTGAATTTCCAAGCCCAAGAGTCGACGCTTGGCTGGTTGGGAAGGCCACAGGCATTGGAAGAAGAAGGCTGGTGGGTTGGAAGAAAACTCCAGTAACAGGCCGTCGGACACCGTGCGTACAATCCAGGCGTCTGATGTGGTGACCTCCCGTTGGTGGTAATACGCCTGCAGTTTTCCTCCAATGGGAAGCTGAGGCCACGAGTCACTTGCCTCGACGGGAGTAGTGGGAGGTAGCCGCTCGGAAGGGACGGCGGAAACTGGACTGGCGTCTACCACAGTCTCGAAAGGAAGTCCGATCTGAGGCAGGCTGGTAGGAGTAAGATGGAAATCTCTGGTAGGAAGAACTACCTGTACCTTGGTCACCTCGAAAGGGCTGCCGCTGGTATGGCGAGAAACGCCGCTCAGAGCGTCTGCCCACCGATGGCATCACCTTCTTCTTATCCCTGTTCTCTACAAGGACCGAATCGAGAGATGCACCAAACAGGGACGGACTCTTGTAAGATGCCGCCGTGAGGTGCCACTTTGACTTCATGTCAGCCCTCCAGTTCCTTAACCAAAGTAGGCGACGTGAGGCGACAGTGGATGCTAAGGCGCGAGAGGCAAACTTGGCTGCATCAAGGGACGCGTCCGCAGAATACTCTGCTGCTGCCACCAACTTCGCCACATCTTGATGCAGGCGAGCATCATCTGGGGGCAACCTATCCCGTAACTGACGTAACCAAACCAGTGACGCTCTGTTAAAAAAGGAGGCCGAGGTCGCCGCTCAAATGGCCCAGGCCGCAGCCAGGTGAGTCTTATGACAGGCCATCTCCGCTTTCTTATCCTCAAACTTCAAACCATCACCAACCTCTCCGACAAGTACAGCAGATGAAGTAAGGCCAGCAACCGGGTCATCCACGGCAGGCAGCTGTAGCAACTCGTCCAATCTAGGTGACGAACAATATAGCTTCTTGTCAAATGAATTCGGTCCACCTATCGAGGTGGCGTGATCCCATGGCTTCTGTATGACCTGAGCAAAAAGATCTGGACAAGGGACAAAGTCAGAATCTGCCTTGGGCATGAGAAACAAGGAACTGCTCACATTAGACTGATGCTGAGAAGTAGACTGTTGATCAAGGCTATCTTCCATATTGGTAGCAGCCTTCGCTTTACGTAACAGCTGCTTAAACATAGATGGCTTAAATAAACCTGGAAAGGCTGGTTTGTCTGGCAACTCTTCCTCATCCCCTGACAACTCAAATTCCTCAAAAAATTCCTCCTCAGGAGCCTGCTCCATCATTTGCTCAGAAGAAGCAGAAGCAGGAGAATGCTGCACCTGAACCCTCGGTAACTAACAAGGGATATGAGCAGAACACTCAGGGGGAAGCATATATCCAGTCTGTTGAAGACCCACCTGAAAAATACGAGAAATTGTTTGAGACACCAAAGAATTAAAGTCCAGAAATTGAGGAGGAGCCAGACCTTCCTCCTGTCTTAGCCCAGCTGCCGTGGGCATGAATGTAGCTTCAGGCATAGGGCGAGGCAAAGGAACCGCCTGACTAGATGCCACAGGAACAGATGAACTCGGGTGCCCCCTTAGGAGAGTAACATCATGAGAAGTATGAACCATTGCACATTGAGAAACCACATCTTGATCAACTTCTGGAGCCGAGGGTGGAACAGGCCCACATGGGACCCCCGAAGGCCTAACAACAACCTCAGGGACAAGAGGCACTGGAGCTTCTTTAGCAAAGGCACGTTCCAAGGCATTATGGCTCCTCAAGGCATATTTATCAGAAACAGCAGCATGCTTGGCTTTAGAGGCCTTAGACTTTTTTCCTTTAGACCCCTTAGAAGAAGGGGCAGGACTAGGGGAATGATCCTGTTCCAAATCAGAAGACAGGTCAACATCAGACATCTTGAAAAACTCAAGATAAAAATAGATAGATATATGTACAACAGGAGAGTAGAAAATTTTTTCTTTAAATTAATTCAAAAATCCAGCCACTTCGCCTTCCACAGCAGACTAAAATACTGTATATATATATATATAGAAAAGTATTATTGTCTTTAGTATAATCAGATATATAAATATATATATATTTCTTCTTTTTTTTTTCTTTTGTCCTTTTTTTTTTTAATATATAGGAAAAATATCCAACAGGAAAATATGTACACAAAAAAACTGCAATCCAAAGTCCTCCTTCTATATATATATATATATATATATATATATATATATATATATATATAT
>WNWU01000004.1:47663597-47721459 GCA_012654045.1 Ptyas mucosa | reverse complement strand
ATATATATATATATATATATATATATATATATATATATATATATATAAAAATTTAAGCAGAAATGCTGAAACTCAGCAACAAGGGCAAACAAACGAAGTATAAATAATACTTCCCTCTCCTGAGCAGCTTCGCCAGATCATGCAGGAAGAACCAAACAGGTAAGGAGGCCAATGGCCCAGCCTGAGGAATCTGGAAGGCGAAGGCAATTCCCCCACAGAAGGCCAGAAAGTGTGCCAGCAAAAAACAAAAAGACAAAAATGGTGGCGACAAAATGGCGGCCGCCAGTGACTCCGCACTACGCAGCAAGGCAAAAAGGGCTGCCCGATAGAATGGCCACAATAGGTGGGGCGGGATACCGCAGCCTCAGCGAGGCGCTTCCCAATAAATCGAGTTTGCCAGCTGGCAGGGACTCTCGGCCGCTCGAAAAAAATCAATAAATTCAATGGTGAGGACTGCGGGGCGAGACAAGCTGCTGAGCCAACAGCGCTACGCCCACGGCCAGCAAGAATCAATTATTGAAAGAAACGGCAAGCCCAGCCGAAGCTAGACAAGCAAGCCAAAACAAAAATAAACAGGGAGAAGCGATCGGAGCCCTGAAACGCCTACTCACGAGCCAGGACAGTACTCCCACATCGCGCAGCCCTCACAGTCCACAAATAAACAGAAAAAAACAGAGAAAAAAACAAACCAACAAATTGAACAAGGAGAAAGGCACTCGAAGTCAGATACCATCAACTGAGCGAAAAAGACTGAGGAAGAACAGGAAGGACAGCCTGACCAGCTACAGAGGAATTTTGATTGGCACTCAGTAGATCAAATCAGGGAAGCGGAACAACCATTGGGGAATGTCTGAGCAGGGGATCAGGAAATTTTGTCTTCATTTCTTTTTTTATTTCTCCAGTCTGACTGTTAACCCTGAAGCCATTTTGGAGCATCTTCAGGACTGCCACAGTAGGGTTGGCTAGAGCTGTGGGAACGGGAGAGAGGGAGCTAGAGATAGCTGGGGACTTGTAGCCAAAATAAAATTCTTTCTCCTGGGAACCAAGGACGTTCTCACCAGGTGCTGGGGAGGTGTGGACTGAAAACAACTGGAGTTTGGATGGATTGGACCATGTGATGGACATGTGGACTGGGGGAAAGAAACTTGACTTTTAATTTGGGTAGGGTAAACCACGGGACTTTCAGAGTCGGGTTTTCACCAGATGTGCCAATATGACTTGCCTAATAAATTTGGACTTTGAGGAGCACCTTGGCCTCAGAGCTTTGATTGTGTTGGGTCTGTTACATGGAACTCTGACACTGACTGGATGGCAGATTTGAGAGGAATAAGGGCTGTAGGATGGATCAAGGATTCATGATAAAAATCACTAAAGTAAACTTAAAAGTACAAACAGAAATGTCAACTTATTGTATTTATTTTCAAGGCTGTTTTGCTCAACCGTTTTAGTGTTAACTTTGCTCTCATTTTCTGTCTCCTATTTTTTGATAGATTAATTTGGTTAGCTTTTATACACACACACACACACACACACACACACGTAGGTCTCCTGTAACCTGGCTGCTGTCTTATTTTCCAAACATTTACTTAATTGAATCTACTAAAAGGAAAATCCTTTATATTTCCTATATGGAAAACATTTATAAGCTTAGCCTTGGAAATAAGTTATTCAGTTCAGCCCTATCCAGATTCTAGAAAAAGGGACTCGAGGACAGGTGATGACAGCTTAATTACCTGCCCAGGTAATTAATTATTTTATTTGGGGTAATAGCTATACATCCAGGCACCTCAGATCTAAAATAGGAGAGTGGATTTCTGAGGAAGGAATTTAAAATATTTATTTCACAATCCAGAATACCAGTGTTTGAAGAATATCTGAACATATAATATTAGATTGTGATGAGCATTCACTAAATCAACCTTTCTTAAATGGTTGTCCACAAGAGGAAGATACAAAGGAGTAATGATTGTTGTGACTATATGAAAAATATCTCCTCAGTATTATATGGCATAAGTATCAAAAGTAAAAAAGTAGTTTCTTAGCAAGAAGTAAATGGGAAGAAAAATCTTATTCTATCTGCACTGGAATATATTTATTCTTTTGCGCTTGTGGAGAAATTAAACCCTGTTGAGAAATAGTGAAGCAGATGGAAGTTTTATAATCTATTATAGATTAAAAGGGCACCTAAATTCTTACAAGAACCGCAGTAGGCTTGCTCTTATTCTGAAGCGAATTCATTATCAAGCAAGAGAACAATGATAAATTGATTAATGAAACTGTATAGGAGACTTATTCTAAGTGCAAATATGCATTTCTTTTGTAGTTTTCTATAGATTGTTGTTACTGTTGAAGGATACTTTTATAGTGAAGCTAAGTAGGTTGTGTTAGTTAAAAATCTAATTAGAGCTGCAATCCTATGCAGAATGTACATTGTACAGTACATTCAGTGAAAGCCAGTTTGGTCCAGTGATTAAGACACCAAGTCATGATTAAGGTGATTAAGTAATCTAGTGATTAAGACAGCAGGTTTGAAACCTGTGAATTTTAGTCTCTCCCTGGCATGACAACTGGCTGGGTACCTGGGCAGTAATCTCTCTCTCAGCCCAGACAGGTTTTGGCAAAAGACCAGTTGTTCAATTACTGTGGCAACCAAATGAATCAATATTTTGCTGGAAGGGGGAAAAGCACACCCTGCACTTGCAGGAAAACCTAGGAAGAAAAAAAAAACTTGCACACACATTCATCTTGAAAAGTGACAGAGCTTACTTCTAAGTAGCCATATATAAATTTCACCCAATATGTTGTGTATATCATTTTACAATTATCTTTCCCCAAGCAAATCAGTTGCTTAACTATCAGCAGAATGGTATTATTGCAAAAACCCTAATATGTCACAATGACATTAAAAAGCAAAAAAGCTGTTTTTTTTTTTTTTACACAAACCACTTAATGCAAAGGGGGAAAAAAACATTTCACCATCCGGGCTCTGCCTCTGCACAGGTTGCAACTGAAACTTTAACAAAACAGTAACTAAAATACAACTGTCCCCAAATCTAAACTATTGGTTGTAACTTTCTTCTTCCTTGAATACTTAAGTCTACTGAATATTCTGTGCTTCTTAGCCCATTACATGATGTCCTCAATTCATTTCTCTTCCTCTTTCACTTTGGTGGCCAAGTGGCCCCTAATTTGAAACAACCTGTATCTCCTAATAATTTTTGCTTAGTATTGCAAATTCAAGTTGTTATTGCATGACGTGGGCTTTCTTTTCCTTGGGAACAGTGCAAAAATATGTTTTCCTACCTGTGCAGCTCTAAAACTAGGTGTCTAACAAGATTACCTTACTGATTTTGACTTTTACAAACTTCTATATGTATTCCAGAATGTAAGTACTAAAATATTCTACCTCATTTATTCTTTATATTATGCCATTCTCAAATGTGAAGATCCCTTCGTCTTCCCCCTCTCTCTGCTAAAGATTTACAACTCAAATGTCCATACAGTTCTGTATACATTTTCATACTGACTTGGCTTCAACTTCTAATGTTCATTCCATCTTCTTTCCCAACCTTTTTGCCTTTTAAGGGTCCCAGCCCCATGTAGTAGCTTATTCTCAATTCAAATAGCTAGTTTCAGCTCCCATAGCAGCTGAAATTCCCTAAAGATTAAGAGGTACAAAAAACGAAGTTGAATAAGGCGTTCAGCTCTTTAGATATCTTATGAACTAGTGAACAAAGAATTCAGAGAGAAAATAAATTAGTAGTCAGAGAAACCATGTGGAGAATCCTAAATGAAAAGATAAAGAAAAGCAAATATATTGAAATATCTTAATTCGAGGGTATGGTTTATGTACAACACTACTGATTTTCTAAAGCAATACTATATGCTAATTAAGACCATAAAACTAATCATAGCAGGATCCTAGAATGTAAAACATACCAAGCTTAGAGGGGGCTTGAGCAATAAAAGTCACTCACCAAGTTTTGAAATCTCGGAGTAAACATGTAACTCTCTTGCTAAACAAGATTAACCACTTAATTCAATTACTAATTTTTTCTAAACTAAAAAGAAAACTCACCTGTAGGATGAATGAAACTTCCTATGCCCAAAACCTGACTGAAGTACAAGCAGGATTTTGTAAAGGAAGAGGAACATGTGATCATATGGCCAATCTATGTTGGATGATGGAAAAAGCAAAGGAATACCAAAAAACATGTGCTTCATTGACTACACAAAAGTCTTCAACTGTGTTGACCATGACAAACTCTGAAAATGCCTCAAAGAACTGGGAATATCACCATAACACATCTGGCTCAAAATGGTTCAGAATTGGAAAAGGCACTCAGCAAGGTTGTCATCTATTCAAAATCATCCAAATATTATTCAAAATGTACACAGAAATAGTTACAAGAAATGCACATTTGGAGAAATCTACCATTGTGGTTAAAATTGGCAGTAGGAAATATCAACAATCTCTGATACGCAGATGATACAACATTATTCATGGAAAACAAGGAAGATCTACAATGGCTAATCCTGACAGTTAAAGATGAAAGTGAAAAATTAGGACTAATTTTAACATCAAGAACACAAAGGACTTCCGGTTTGGCATCGCATCGAGATAGCCGGGGAAATAGCGGACTCTGATGAGCCCTGCGAAAACCCCGGCTGCCAAACCACCGCCAATGGGTCTTCGGACCGGAACTGTCCTGCATCTGGTTCAAAAAGGAACTTTGTAACTCTTTTCTGCTATGGGAAATTTTGAGTCCTACAGATAAAAGCCGTGGGATCTTGCGGAGGAGGGGTTTTTTTCCCTGTCTGCAGGCAAATTGCCTTTTGTGGAAAGAAAAGGAAGTTATAATGGAACTCCTACAGATAAAACAATAATAACTTAAAAAACTGGCGCAGGAATAAAAGAAGGAATAAGCGCAGGCCCAAGAGAAGATTTGATATATTATATCCAGAATAAAAATAACAAAAAGATATAATATGACTTATGGAGGACAAAATTGAAAACTTTGAAAATGGAAGGAAATATATGTTTGTAGGCGAGGTGATGAAGAAACAAGATAAACACGACTGGAAAAAGAAAAAAGATTGAAACAATGTGATTAAAAATAAAACAATATACAAGTGGATTGTAGTAATGAAAAGGAGGTTTTTACAGAAATTAAGAATGTTAAAAGGAATTTATAAACATATTTAAAGATATGTTTGAAGCAAGAATTATGTGTTAATGTTAAATTGGTATGAAAAAGGATAAAGATAAATATCGTTAATTTAAAATGTTAAAAGGAATTTATAAGTATATTTTAAGATATATTTTAAGCAAGAACCATGTCTCAATGTTAAATTGTTATGAAAAAGGATAAGGATAAATACAATTAACTGAAAATAAGCAATATATAGATGGATGGAAACAACGAAGAAAGGATTAAGTAGGGATAGTTAAACCAACTATGATTATGCTGTGTTTAACAGCCAAAAAATAAAAATAGATATGCTGTGTGACAGCCAGAAAACAAAAATGACTATGCTGTGTTTAACAGCCAAAATAAAAATGGATATGCTGTGTAACGGCCAAAAAATAAAAATGAGTATGCTGTGTTTAACAGCCAAAAATAAAATGGTTATGCTGTGTTTAACAGCCAGGAAATAAAAATGATTGGTTTAACAACAAAGATGAAGATAAAGATGTTGGGTTTTATAGCAAAATAAAATGAGGTGGGATAGCCAAATAAGTAGGAGTATGTTGAGGTTAATAGTTAAAATGAAATGAATAAATTAGGTTTAATAACAGAAATAAAGACTATAAATGTTGAGTTCATTAGTAAAAATAAAATGATAATGTTGGAATTAATTTCTTTATGAATGTTTATAATTGTGATGATTTATATTGTTAAAATATATCCATCTAAGCAAATGAAAGAGAAAAATGGAATTATAATTGATTAGGATTTAAGATTCAAGTAATGGGTTTTTGGGGATAATGGCATAATTAAATAGATAAAATTGAGGGAAATAACTGAGTAAAATATTAAGTTGTGTTAATTGAAAATTAAGATATGTTAGTGATTTGTATTAATTTGTGACCGGATCAAAAGTTTGTTTTGAAAAAATGGGTTTTATGTTTATGTTTTAAAAAAATAATAAAAAACTTTTTAAAAAAAAAAGAACACAAAGATAATGATGACCGCAGAGAACATACAGGTCAGATTGGCAATGAGACTTTTGAAACAGTAAAGGAATTCATCTTTCTGGGCTCTAAAATTGACCAATATGGTGACTACAGCCCTGAAATCAGAAGTCGTATAGTACTTGGAAGAACTGCGATGTCCAGCATGAATAACATCTGGAAGAATAAAGATATCAGCCTATCAATCAAATGCAGATTAGTCAACACAATAATTTTTCCAATTGCTACTTATGGCTGTAAAACCTGGACTTTGAAAAAGGCAAATAGGAGAAGGGTGAGCACCTTTGAATTATGATGCTTAGAGACCACTATTACACATTCTATGAACTGCAAAAATCACAAACAAATAAGTCCTAGACCAGGGGTATCAAATTTGATTTCATTGAGGGCCATATCAGGGTTGTGTTTGACCTCAGGGAGCTGAGGTGGGCATGGCCAAGGTGGGCATGGCCAGTTCAATGTGGTAGCCCAAGTGCTCTGCCAGCGAAAACGGGCTCCTGAGCTCCGTTTTCAGCTGTGATGGCCTCCTGCAACCCTCTGCCAGTGAAAACAGAGCTCGGAGACTGAGCTCCATTATCGCTGGCAGAAGCACCATGGGCCAGTCCTTCACTGTTTCCAGGGCAGCCCTGCAGGCCAGTTCTAAGCATCCCGTGAGTCAGATCTGGCCCGCGGGCCTTGAGTTCGACACTGTCCTAGATTGAATCTTACCAAAAATATCACTCAAAGTCAAGATCTCCAAAAGAAGGCTGTTGTCAGCCTTGGAAGCCATATTAGGCCGGAA
Source organism: Ptyas mucosa (assembly GCA_012654045.1). Classification (NCBI taxonomy): domain Eukaryota; kingdom Metazoa; phylum Chordata; class Lepidosauria; order Squamata; family Colubridae; genus Ptyas; species Ptyas mucosa. Next base: position 47,714,482 of record WNWU01000004.1, on the reverse strand, counting down.
GCTTCAATGCTGCACCTCCTCATGTGTGGGAAAGTAGGAGGGGGGATTTAGGAGAGGGGGGTTAGTAGACATAATAGCGTTCTTCCTATCGGTCAAGGTCAGGGTGAGCCAGCATCTGGAGGAGGAGTGGTCAGGGGCTGGCTTGAGGTGGAACAGACGATGATTGGAGCATGTGATCAATTGAGGAGAAAGGGGGTGCTTTTGGGAGCTTTGAATTACTGAAGGAAAGCCGGATTTTTCAGATTGGGGATTTCCCAGATGTGCCAGTTTACCTATTTCTAGTAAAGAGAACTATGGAAAATGCCTGCTTCCGCGTCTTTACTGGGAGTTGGGGTTTTTCTGGACCGCTGACAATATCCTGAATCTCCCTAAAACCTAACAGCACCCCGTAAGGGGTACTGAGCCCCAGCATCGACCTAAAACCCCGGGTGATGCAAAGACTCAGTGAAGATGGAGGAGAAAGGAGAAATCGGAGGGAGGCCTGCCAGGGCCCTGGATGCTCAAGGAATTGCCAATCCCTTGCCTGCTTTTTCTGATGAGAGGGGACTTGGGGCTTGGGCCGAGGCGTCAGATTCCTGGGAGGTTCCAGCGGATGGAAGGGAGGAGCTTTGCCCCCCCCTTCCCAACCCCTGGAGGTGAACTGGAGGCTAGCGAAACCAACATTCGCCCTCTCAAATCCGGGACATTGGGGGGGAATTCGAAGGACGCAGACCCCCCCTTACCCATCCAGAGGCCAAACAACAGGATTACCACAACATTCCAATCCTGCACCAATGGGGCATCAGGCTCAGTCGACATACGGGAGGCAAAAAAACCTTTTTTGGGCCCCTCGCCAGCCTGAGTTAGCATTACCTCCTGCTTAGCATACCACCCAGATGAGCTTTCTGTCCCAGCTAGGGATGGATCCAGGACCAGTGGTATCCTGCGCCATCTGTTCCAAGCTTCCAGGGATCCCCCCGGCCCCCCTCTTATGGCCAAACGATCCTGGCACCACAGGGGGGACTAATCCAGCAGCCGGCTGGAGTGCCACCCCTCCACCACAGCAAGCAGCTCAGCAGCCAGGCCCGCTCCCCCAACAGTCGACGCGGTTGCCCCACCCCCTCCAGCCCAGCAAACTTTACACCAGCCTGTTGGAATGCAACAGCCTGTTGGAATGCAACAGCCTTTTGGAATATTTATTTATTTATTTATTTTATTTATTTAGATTTATATACTGCCCTTCTCCCCAAGGGGACTCAGGGCGGTGAACAGCCAAAAGTAAAAAACATACATACAAAATTTAAAAGCCAAATAAAACCAAATTAAACAATGGCCCCAACTATTAAAAGCCCAATTAAAATATTAAAACCCCAAATATTAAAATATTTAAATTTTAAAATTTTAAAATTATTTTTACCGAAAAAGGGGAGAAATTAGGCCAGGCCTGCCTGATGGACCAGAAAAGTTTTTAGCTCACGGCGGAAGGCGCGAAGGTCCGGGATCATCCGTATCTGCGGGGGGAGTTCATTCCAGATAGTGGGTGCCCCCACAGAGAAGGCTCTCCCCCTGGGGGCCGCCAGCTGACATTGTTTGGCCGACGGCACCCGGAGGAGTCCCTCTCTATGGGAGCGTACCGGTCGGTGGGAGGCTATTGGTGGTAGTAGGTGGTCCCGCAAGTACCCGGGTCTTAAGCCATGGAGTGCTTTAAAGGTAGTAACCAATATCTTGAAGTGCACCCGGAAGACCACCGGGAGCCAGTGCAGCTCGCGCAGGAGAGGAGTAACATGGGAGCGCCATGTCGCTCCCATCACCACCCGCGCGGCCGCACTCTGCGCCAGTTGGAGCCTCCGGGTGCTCCTCAAGGGGAGCCCCATGTAGAGAGCATTACAATAGTCCAGGCGAGAGGTGACGAGGGCATGAGTGACCGTGTGTAAAGAGTCCCAATCCAGAAAGGGACGCAACTGTCGAATCAGGCGAACCTGATGAAAAATCCTCCCGGTCACGGCCGTCAGATGCTCTTCTAAAGACAGCCGTGAGTCCAGGAGGACGCCCAAGTTGCACACCCTCTCTGCGGGGGCCAATGATTCGCCCCCGATAGTCAGCGATAGCACCAGCTGACTATATTGGGACGTCGGAAACCACAGCCACTCAGTCTTGGATGGGTTGAGTCTGAGCCTGTTCTTCCCTATCCAGATCCGCACGGCCTCCAGGCACCGGGACATCACTTCATACAACAACCAGGAGCAGCCCCGCAGCAAGTTCTACCCCAAACGGCCACGGCCGCTGCCCCCCCACCTGCGAGGCCAGCCCCACCCCACTACTCATTATTTTGAATTTCTCATAACTGTACACAGAGATTAATTAACATTCCCAAGTTTGATGCCATTTGATATCTTGTTTTTGAGGGATATATTTCCTCTTCCTTGGTCATGCTAAGGGGAACTGAGGCACATCAGTCTTCAAGTGGGCAATGTAGAATGCTTTTTTTTAAAAAAAATCCTAAATGTATCCCTTTTACCATTCCAATTTCTCATGCTCCTCTCAACTCTTCCTATTTCATCCGTACATGATTTCTTCCATTTCACTGTCCACTAATAGCCCATATTTCCTCTTGAAATATATTCTGAATAATAGCATGTTGTCCTCTAAGCATCAATATGAAATATCCCTAGATGTTGCAATATTACATCCCTCACTGCAAATCAACCAAACCCTTTTCTACGATTTTCCTGGGTCTACTATAATTAACTCCCACAAAATGGGTGTATTTCAATGTGCATACCTTTCTGAAACATTTCTCAACAATAACTTGGGAAGAAAACATATCAAACATATTGTTTAGAGTGAATGATATTTCCAGTTCATCCTGGCTAGTTTAAAAAGTCTATTCTTATGGCCTAGCAGTAAATAACTATTATGTGATGATGGCTGTGCTACTACAAGGAATCCACTCATTATATGTATGAAAAGGAACAAGAAACTGTAAGGCAAAGAAATTTAAGGCACAAGATAAGGAAAAGAATACCATTTTCCCCAAAATAAGACATCCCCTGATAATAAGCCCAATTGGAATTTTGAGTGCATGGCAAGTGCTTATTTCAGGGTTCAAAAAAATTTAAGACAAGGTTTTATTTTTGGGGAAACATGGTAGATCCGTGATGGCGAACCTATGGCACTGGTGCCACAGGTGGCACGCGGAGCCATATTGGTGGGCACGCGAGCTCAGCTCTGGCATGCATGCCTGCGCCAGCCAGCTGATTTTCGGGCCTTCTGGGCCCACCAAAAGTCAGGAAACACACTGTTTCCGGCCTCGGGAGGGCCTCTGGGGAGGGTGGGGAAGGCCCTAGAAAGGCTCTGGAGCCTGGGGAGAGCAAAAAAATGGGCTTACCGGGCCCACCATGCCATCACGTGCCAAAAGTGGGGGGAGCACGGGGGGGACGCATAGAATTATGGATGTGGGCACGTGAGCGTGTGACTCCACCAAGCTCCCCCTGCTTTTGGCACGCGATGGCAAAAAGATTAGCCATCACTGTGGTAGGTAATATAATTAAAATTAGTTTACACCAGGGGTGAAATCTAAAATTTTTCCCTACCGGTTCTGTGAGCGTGGCTTGGTGGGGGGGATGTCCTGTGACTGAATGGGCGTGGCCAACTCAATGTCACTCACAGCCACGCCCATTCAGTCACAAGACCCCCTCCCATCAAGCCACGCCCACAGAATCCGGTAGGAAAACTTTTAAAATTTTTATTCTGCCGGCATGTCCTTACCTTTCTTCCACAGCTCCGCCCATCCGCCCCATTCCCCGGAGTCGGGGAATGCACCATTCCACGACTCCGGCCTTGCTGTGGAGTCGCTGCCTGCTCGCCCTTCACCACGTGGTTCTGCCCACCCTTCCCATTCCCCGGAGTCGGGGAATGCACCATTCCCCGACTCCTACTGCTCACCTTTCTCCCGCGGCTGGCTGTCAGGGAAGGCAAGCACCCGAAAGATACCGGAGTCGCTCACTCTCCTTCTTGAATGAGCCGCTCTGGTCCATGCACCGGCTGCGCAAGCGCACACCCAACCTACAGCTGAATTAAATAAACGGTGTGTTCTTGCGCAGCCGGCGCATGGACCAGAGCGGCTCATTCAAGAATGAGAGTGAGCCAGTCCAGTAACTTTTGGGCGCTTGCCTTCCCTGACAGCCAGCCGCGGGAGACAGGTGAGCAGTAGGATATACCGCGTGGCGAAGGGCGAGCAGGCAGCGGCTCCGCAGTAACGCCGGAGTCGGGGAATGGTGCATTCCCCGACTCCAGGGAATGAAGCGGGTGGGTGGAGCCTCCAGCTGCCATTGCTACCAGTTCTCCAAACCACCGGCCACCATCGCTACCTACTCGCCCAAGCCAGTCCGAACTGGGAGCATTTCACCCCTGAATCACTCCAAAGAAAACTAATCTTCAATAAAACTGAAAGCTGTTACAACTTATAATGTTCTTCTTAAATTCCATCACAGTACAGGTAGTCGATTTACAACAGTTCATTTAGTGACCATTCAAAATTACAACGGCACTGAAAAAAGTGACTTATGACCATTTTTCACACCAATGGCCATTGCAGCATCGCCATGATCATGTGATTTACATTTGGATGCTTGACAATCGGTTCATATTTATGACGACTGCAGTGTCTCAGGATCATGTGATTATCTTTTGGGACGTTCCAACAAGCAAAGTCAATGGGGAAACCAAATTCATTTAATAACCGTGTTGCTAATTTAACAGCTGCAATGATTCACTTAACAAGTGTGATAAGAAAAGTCATAAAATGGGGCAAAACTCATTTAACAAGTTTCTCACTTAGCAACAAAAATTCTAGGCTCAATTGTGGACATAAGTTGAGGACTATCTGTTCAGTTACAAATTATAGATGGAGACCTCTAACATATGTTATTTACCTCCACCCCTGACATATTTTGTTTAACATCCAGCTTTTAAAAGATTTTGAGAATCCGGAAAGCTTGTTTACAACTTTGTAAAATTTTGGTCCTACATATTAAAAGTTCTAGCCTAATGTACTTTTGAATTTTTTGGGGGGGAGGGGGAGATTTTATTCATTAATTAAATTTATATGCCACCCATCTCACTGTTGAAGCCACTCTGGGCAGTTTTGTTTCAGATTATGGGTCCACTTGGTCACCAAAATGAAAGATGAAGAAAAGTGTATTGAGGACATCATATAATGGGTGAAATGGTCCATGACAGGGCAATAGTTTTGAGTCAGTTGAAATGGGCATTAATAAATAATTAAAATTTTTTTGACCCAAGGTACCTCAAATGGGCTTTCTACCGAATGTATCCAAAATTCATGACTCCTGAGGGAATGAAATTTTGGAAAGTTATGGCTGCTTCAATGCTACTGGCTGCTGCTTTACTACTGGGCTACTGTGATCATGTGATCTTTATTTTCAACATTCCGCGAATATTTTCCCAGCCAGTCTTGCGATCCCTCCCACTGTCTCCACAGTCATTTATCTGCTTGCTGGGAAAAGGAGGGGAAGGGGATTTTCAATGCTTCCTTCAGCTCCCTGCTCCATATGGAAACTCAATGGGGAAGCCAGCAGGAAGTCAGAAATCATTCCTGTTCCCACTGTATTTTTTCCAATCCTTGGTCATGCTTCTCTGTTCAGGCAAAGAAATACCTTTGAAACGATCACCCAATGGGATACAGGTTTTGTAGATATGTGTGTGTGTCTATCTGTCTGCCTGTCTGTCTATCAACTCAAAGCAGCAAACATATTTAATACTCCTGCTTCCTACTTTCTTCACAAGAAGCCTGTGAGGTGAGAGCTGAGTGAGTGACTGGCCAAGAATCACTACACCAAACTGTCTGTCTTAGTATAAGCAGTCTTCATCTTATGACTGTTTGCTTAATGACACTTCAAACTAATAATGTTCTGAGAAAGGATGTTTTATGGCCTGCAAAGCACTTTCTGTTGCAAAATGTCGCATTTCCCTCCTCGGTCACGTGATCACAATCTGAGCGCTTGGCAACCTGTTTGCATGTATGACTGGTTGCCAAGCCCTCACAATCATGTAAAAGCCATTTGCTATTTTTTTTCTGCAGGCTAGCCCAGAAAGTCAATGGGGAAGCTGGCAGGGAAGGTTGTAAGCTGTTGCTTTCTATTGAGAACTCCGTCTCAACTCTGAGGTCTGGCTGAAAAAGTCCTGTGCAAAAATCAGCATAAGTGCAATTGAAATCCTTCAACACCAAACTCTTTCAGCCAGCCCACGGAGAGGAGAGGGAGTTGAAATTCAAGTAGAGTTTTTAATCCCTGAGCGGAGTGGCAACACAGCAAAATAGAGTGCAAGGCACGTCAGAAGTGTGCAAGGAGGCCAGGCACAGGTTGTACACTAGTGTCTCTCTCCACTCAGCGGGCTGAAAATCCTGCTACAATTTTGGCAGGGAGGATTTTCAGCTCCTGAGTGGAAAGACACTTATATGCCACCTCTCCCAGGATCTCCTCCCCCTCCTCCCCCAGTGCTCTTCACGTGCTCTGTCTATTTAATGACCTGCAAGATCACTTGGCAACCATAACTAGCAATGCAGTTGTTGAGCAAAGCAATCACATGATATCTTGCTTAATAAGTATTTTAGTCAACCGTTGAGATTCTGGTGCTAACTGTGGTCATAATTCAAGAACTACCTGTACTTTATTTCAGACCCTACTGAAATAGCATTGTTTGCACACCTGGGGTAGCAAAGGTAAAACAGGACACCTAGAGCCTCCACTCACATTTTGCAACAACACACATATGCATGTAGGAACACACTGAAACGACAGTGGAATTAAATATGCAAGCTATTACAATTAACTGTAGAGAGCTATCAGAAAGATTTTTCACCTTGACAGATTTTTCTATTAAAGTCTGCAAGGTCACAATTAGAAGAGAAGGTAATCTCTTCTTGTTGCCCCAAAAATCTCCAGGCAGAGAAGCTGAACAGCACTGGCTGCTTCTGGAGATACAGGTAGTCCCTGATTTACAACAGTTCATTTAGTGACCATTTGAAGTTACAGTGGCAATGAAAAAAATGACTTACGATTTTTTTACACTTATGACCATTGCAGCATCCCCATGTCATGTGACATATATTCAGAGGCTTGACAATTGGCTCATATAATGACATTTGCAGTGTCCCGGGCTCATCTTTTGCGACCTTCTGACAAGCAAAGTCAATGAGGAAGCCAGATTCACTTTAACAATCGTGTTACTAATTTAACAACTGCAGTGATTCACTTAAGAAATAGCGGCAAGAAAAGTCATAAAATGGGGCAAAACTCACAACAAATTTTCTCACTTAGAAACAGAAATTTTGGGCTCAATTGGGGTTGTAATTCGAGGACTACCTGTATAACTGTTCCTCTTTGAGATCTTTCTTTGATGACATTTTATTTCTAGAGATTGTGTTTTTGTTCATTTTTACAGCTACAGCGGTCGACACATAACAAAAGGGAATCGTGCAATAAGAGCTGCCATCTATATATACAGAATACAGGTAATCCTCGACTTACAACACTTGCTTTGACACCTGCTCTTGAAACAAAGATCTCTTTGACTTTTAGCTGAGTGTCCTTGCCAAGAAGCGTCTTGCTATTGTCCCAAAGGTCCTTTTTCCAAGAGGCAACTGGACTTTCTGGTTTTTCTTTGAAAGACCTTTTGCTTCTCATCCAAGAAGCTTCTTCAGCTCTGGATGAGAAGTGAAACGCCTTCAAAGAAAAACCAGAAAGTCCAGTTGCCTCTTGAAAAAAAAAAAAGGACCTTTGGGGACAACCATGATCTGGATGACTTGAGAATCTCCATAGACATGTCTTGCTATTGCTTTCTTCCGGGATGTTTTGAGGACTTCTCAAGTCTAGCTTCGAAGCCCGGGATTCCCTGCTTGGTTTTCCATTCCAATATCCCCACCTTCATTTCCAGTCCACGGCCGCTCGTGGGTATCTAAGCTTACTCACACGCAAACAAGCGCCTCTATTGTAGTGAATTCCCTCTCCCCACCCCCCTCGCTCTCCTTTGCCCGGCCTTGGTGATTTCGGCGCTCTCTGCTGAGGCTGCCACCGCTCAGGCCCGGCTGCCGGGTGAGGAGGAGCCAAGGCGGGGTTGCCAGAAAGAGGGCAAGGCCCGAGCCTTCTCTGTTGCCGGCAGACGCCACCTTTTTTTCCCGACGTCCCTCTTTGCGGCGAGCCTGTCCTCCGGTCGGCAGCCGCCGCTTCGCCGCTCGGGGTTGCGCTCGCCCTTTCTCGTTCTTGCTGCGCCGCCATGGCCGTCTACAGCAAGTTCCTCACCGCGCGCTACTCCACCATGGCCGGCACCGCCGCTGCCGCCTGCGCCTTGCTCTGCCTGCTCAGCAAGCGGCGGAAAGCAACCGCTGCCGCCTTGCACGGGTCAGTGAAGGGGATCGGGGTTCTGGTGGTGGTGGGGCGGCCGGCTGGGGTCGGGGGCTGCGATCGCGATGCCGGGCGACCGGCTGGCTTCTCCAGGGTTTGCCCCGAGGATACAAGGTCACCCGAGTTGGGCGAGGTTGGGTTGGGATAGATGATCTTCCCCTTTCCTCCAGTTACCTAAGGGCCAGTTCCAGCTCGGAAGGTGGTAGGAAAGTCTGAAAGGGAATTTCGCAATTGACAGAGGTCAACAAAAAACGCCGTTGAGCTGCTGATCCCTGGGAAAACAGGTGGATATTCAGCAGGTGTGCCTTTTTTTTCAGCGAGGGTGGTGGGAGGAAGGCACGCTATTTGTCTGATCTTGGAAAGCTTCCTCTTCCTTCAACCCAACTCTTGTCCCTTTCAAACTCTTGATCTCTGTCCTGCATGCTTGGAACTATGTGGGGTCACCAAAGGATCCCAGGCCATCTTGGGCTGCCCTTTGTGATGAGAGAGCACTCAAAACCTTTATCTGGAGGGTCTCCTATGATTTCTTTCTGATATTTGAAACCCAGTTAATTGGAAAACATATAAACAGTGGATGCAGGGTTTAGGGATGACTTCACAATGTTCCAAGATGGGTTTGTTTTCAGTAACCCTGACCAAGTTTTAAGATAAATCGAAGCTATGATATCCGTCTTGGACTTAAGGTGACTTGCTTGCTAAGTGGTACTGGTGTTTGCTCTGTCTTTTGATTCCAGAAATATAGTTGACAGCCGTTCTTCTTTGTTAGGGGAAAGAAATTGTACTACTTCAAAAATGTATATTATTTTAATCTTACAATCATAATAATTAGCCTTCACAATATACTCAGTGGCTCTTATACAAAAGATCTAATGGACACAAACTGCAGAGGGAAACTGCAGACTGTCCTAGATGAAACATGATGTATGCATGGACCCGTGGAGAAAAAAAAATTCCTGTAAAAGTTGAATCTTCTGAAGGGTAGTTAACAAATAGCGTTATTGTTCAGCTTGTAAGATTCCCTGTTGAAACATTGCAATGTGGGTAAACCTATTATTGCTGGTATGTACAGTACTGCGCAAGTCTTAGGCCACCATTAGATTAGTTGTAGCAATTATATAATGGCCATTTATAATTATATCTCACTCTCCTTATTAGAAAACAACCAGAAAATACAACATTCAAAAGCAGGAAAAAGCAGAAGAAACAACTCCCATAGGTTAAAGGGGCAAGTATTTAGCATGACCTCTCCTTACACTTGAGCAATAGCAGATACCTGGCTCCTGTAAACTTAAATGGAATGGAGCCCTAAGTATTGGGAAGTAGGTCACCTATATGCATCCTCATGCCAAAATGACAGCTATACAAAAAGGTGTTATTATATTAGGTTTGTGCAAGACCTTCTTGAGCATTACAAACAATGCAGACACATGTTTTATGAGTGTAATTCATCGGAAGCTTGCTAATAAGACCAACTTTCAATCATATCATTCCAGTCAAAATGCCAAAGTTCAAGAATTTGACAGACATAAAATTATTCTTTTGCATCAGTGAGACCACTCAGAGAGAAATCAACAAACAAGCTGGATATTCAAGATGTGGTATTCAAGACTGAAAAATAATTATGGACGGTCATTAAAACTTTGCTACCAATCAAATCAAATCAAATGATGGCCTTTTTGCATACTACTACTGTATATAGCTTTCAGGTTTGTAGCTGTGATAACTCAGGCTAAAATAATTGTGTACTTTTTAAAAAAAATTTAGCACTCAAACAATAATTTTAAAGGTTTGTAGGTTGGTACTGTGAGAATTAAAATAATCAGGCAACAAATAGTTTAGTTGTTTGTCTTCATACAAGCAAATTGAGGTTTTACATGAGTTGAACATATACACACACACACACACACACATATTATATGCTGCCAGAACTAAGGAAAGCAGTTTATCCAATTGTCAAATCCAGTAGCTATCTTATTTTCAGTGTAACCTTAGACCTTGATCATGCCTTTGTTTTCCTGAAATTCTATTTAATTGTTAAATGATCTGTTATACTCCTTTGATGTGGCAACAAGTTTTGTGTATTTTATAAATTATCTGACAAGCAGCTCATACCTATATATGCATGTTGCCTTTATTGAAATGCAACCTATTGTAGTTAGTTATTTAGAACATTTATAGAGCTGTTCATTTTAAAGCCAAACTCTGGGTGTTTTACAACTGAAAACATAAACCAATATATGCAAACAACAAAAGCAAAATAATTTTTAAAAACTCCAGGCACAACAAGTACACTTTCCTGATGCAACATCCAACATTCTATTCCCAACACTAGAGGGAAATGCCAGGCCTCATAACTTTCCTGGGAGTTAAAAGGATAGGGGCCTGTTGGATCACTGTTCCATAAGGCAGTGCTGGCAATGGAGAAGGCACACTTCCCAGGACCTATAAGATGGTAGTGTTGAAGGGAAGGGACTGGGACTATGCCCACACTATCTGCTTTGGTGGAATGAGTACTTTCAGGGAGTGGCAGTACTACAGGTGACCTGGCTCCATGCCATTTAAAATTTTAAAGGTGATAATCAGCAACTTAATTGGACCCAGAAAGATACTGGAAGCCACCAGAGCTCATGCAACAGGGATGTAATATAGGTCAACTTACAGATGCCCAGCCCTGTGCACACAGCTGCCCTTTGGATCAGGTAGTCCCATGTAGGGTTCATTGCAGTAATCCAAAGGGAAGTGACCAAGATGGGCATTCAGGAAAGGGCATAATTGGTGCATAAGACAGCTTTGTGCAAAATCCCCCTAGCTACATCTGCCACATTACTTTTATAGTAAAAGCATATATATAGATTTATTTCATACTATGCCATCCAGTCTATGGTTGTCTATACTATGATTCTCCAGTCACACAATGAACTCTTTTCTAATACTGTCTCTTCAGCCTTTCAAATCTTTTCTGGTGAATTTTATTAGAATGAATATTCAAATAAATATAATTGATGGAAATCCCTATTAAATTAAATGACCTTTGGATGGTTAAATGACCATTCATGTGAAATGATTTAGTTAGTGAATTTTACTTGGTTAAAATGAAACTATCATCCTTAGTGTTCAAAATTAGTCTAGTAAAGTAAGTATGTTCACACATTATTTTATAGTACCTACAGTATATCAGATGGGTATGTGGTGAAGAACAGGATTGTTAGAATTCTAGTGGAGGTATCATGACTCTTTTATTTTTATTGTTTTCAGCATTGTGGTAAATAAAATGCACCACAATGAACTGATATGATCTCATCTTAAATGGAATAACCCTTAAACAAATAATTCTAATCAAAATTTCATTTGTGAAATTATTAGTGTTCTTCATAAATAAATGAAATTTTCTATCCGTCAATGGATTTGTGAACTCATATGTTTGGAAATGTTTTGATATAAATGTTTTAACTTGGTAAACGATATGTAAATACTTTTATCCAAATAGGAATTGCACAGTGCAGCAGCAGCAGCTTTGATATTATCCCAAGTACTATAGAAGGCTTTACACTCAAATAATATAAAACAGCATTTGGCAACCATAATTACTGGATTTTGTAGGAGGTAGGATTATGTTGCAAGGACAGATAGACTTTTTAACCTTTGTTCTACTGAGATGAATCATACTTGATTATTCAACTAAAGAAATAGTTGTGCCATAGTATATCCTTTCCAAAGGTAGTAGGAAGCTAAATGAAAATTAAGGGAAAACTATACACAGGGTAATAGTATGTAGAATAGGAGTAGAAAAACTTCATTTTTTTCAGATGTTACTGAATTAAGTTCCTGTAATTTATCTAGCTAACAAGTTTTAGAAGACCATAGTTGCCTTATTACAGATTTAAAGAGTGTCAGGTTGAATTCTTCAATGCTACTTTTTGAGGGATTCTTACACATTGCCACTAAGGGAAGGTATATTAACTTTACCTGTGATAAAATTCAGTCAAAGGGAAATAATATTCCATTGCAAGGAAATTGATTGAAGCCAAGCATAAATGCTCCCTTAAATCAAGATTATTTCCATGACTACAGCAGTCTCATCCAGTATCTGGAATCATTCATGTTTTATTCTTTTGGTAGTTTCTCCCAAGTGAATATCATGGGACTTGACTAATGCAGAACACATAGAACTACTGGTTTGCTACAGTAGCTTTGCTACTGTTGTATAAAAGCATGAGGATGAATTTTGCAGTAAAATAGTAAAAGTAAAAAAGATAATTTATTTATGATAATAGAAAAGAAGCAACATTTCATCTGACTATTGTAACACAGAGCTTGTCCTTCCCAGCAAGTCAATGTGTTACTTTTTGATTCTTTGGAATTTTGATTCCTATTGATAATTAACAGCAAATAAGCGTGGAAAACCAAACACATTGTACAGTATTTTCATTAATGTACAAATGAGAGTTACAAAACAGGCAAAAGCCAGAAATGAATTTGATCGGTATAGATATATTTGCAAAAATGTCACATCTAGGATTATGAGCAGTTGTCAGGCTTTCCCTGAAGCAATGTGGATTGAAAACAGTTAATGCAAAGCAGAGGTGTTTTAGAGTTTTTTTGTTTGTTTTAGCAATAGTTATTAGAAAAAAGGTAAAGCTTTAGCACAAGAATTCCAGTAAGTTTTTCACGTTGCAATAAGAAAACTATATATAGTTTTGGCAAAATTCTGATCCACTTTCTCATCCTCTTTTCCTTCAAAGAGGAAAAGGAGGGTTGGCTTTTTGAAGGCATGGGCGCATCTGTTGATTCTTTTTGTAATTGTTTGCTAGGGTTGTTATCAGTGTGAGAAATTACTCTCACAGCTCTATCCTTTCAACACAGTGACAGCAAATGCAGTTCCCCATTGGAAAAGAAGGGGTCTGTTCTGATCTTGTGTGATATTTGAGCAGAATCTGGAAAAAGCACAGTAGGTGAAGGAGTTTCTTGTGTTTATCGATTAATCTTTGATATTCCAAGACGTTGCTGGGTGGGAGAGAAAGAGCAGTGACAGCAAAAAAGAAGTCGTCTGACAGGATATTTTAAATCTTAGCTTCTTATGAAATCAAACCTCTGAAGGGGCTGTGAGAAGAATGTCGCCTTCAGATTGCCATCTGAAGAGTTACCTTAGAAGTCATTTCTTCATCACCGAGAATAATGAGAACTGGTGTAAGAACTTAGATGTCTTCTCTATTCTCATTCAAAGCAAAGAATAATAGCTCTTGTTGTCCTGTCTTACAGTGCTGTCGTTATTTATGGTTCATTTAGGAATATCTTCTTATAGAAAGTTGAATTATTTATTCTGACCCAACATTCAGACGGAAGGTTCTATTTTTAAATTCTTGGGTGAAATCTTGCCTTTCTTAGGATGTGTCCAAGATCCTGGTATGGATCATACAGTTTTTGTTTTTATTTTTTAAAAAAGCGGCGGGTATGATACAATTAGATTAGTGTTTGTTTTTATTTTCTTGCTGTGTCTTTTTTAATGATTGGTTTGAAGAACAATAGAATTGCTTGATACTCATTCGGCAATAATTTACTTGTCCGATTCTAAAATTCATCATTTAGTCAATAAGTAGATTTAAAGGAATGAATATCGTGCCAAAGGTAGCATAAGCAGGTTAGGAAATACATAGGCTCAATATCTGAACTACTTACGATCCCAATTGAACCCAAAATTTCTGTTGCTAAGTGAGACAGTTGGTAAGTGAATTTTGCCCCTTTTACATTTTTTGCCATAGTTGTTAAGTGAATCATAGCAGTTGTTAAGTTAGTAATGTTGTTGTTAGGTGAATCTGTCTTCCCCATTGACTTTGCTTGTCAGAAGGATGTAAAAGGGTATCACATGACAGCTGTCATAAATATGAACCAGCTGCTAAGCAGCTAAATTTTAATCATGTGACCATAGAGATGCTGCAACAGTCGTAAGTTTGAAAAATGGTCATAAGTCACTTTTTTCAGTGATGTTGTAATTTTGAATGGTCACTAAATGAACTGTTGTAAGTCAAGGACTATCTGTAGGATCTGTCCCACACATACCTGTGCTAACATTTCATGTTTATATTTAAAAGAAAGAAAATAAGAATTGAAAGGGTGAGTGAGCATCATATTCTGAGCATGTGTGAATTTATTGCATGTTAGACCGGTACCCAGCTTCAAAAAAAAGAAGCATTATTTTGGAATTCTACTTTTGGAAAGCACCATAAAGGCACTTTCTTGGAGGAGGACCCTCAAGTACCTGCAGCTGGACTAAAGAACAATAAAGCAAGAATATATAACAATCACTTTTGGCTCAAAGTTGCATATTGCCTTGAAGTAGATTACCAGAAAGTTGTATTGCAAAGAACAATTGATGCTAGAATAAATAGTTGGGGAAGGCTAGGCGGAGAACTAAATTTGATTTCACTTAAAGATTAAATTAACTACAATTAATTTGATTATTCCCTATACATGTAATACATATGAGAACTTTTGAAGGCGCTCTGGGGGATGGACCAAAGGAGTTTGAGGCCACATGCAGTCAGAGATGCCAGGTCCAATACTTGTATGATGGAGGAATTCCCCCTATTTGCAGTTAAAAGCACATCATTGGCTACATTTACAAGGAAAACAAAGATCAAAAACTAATATAATCTAACATTTAAAGTACAAGTAGTTGCCGACTTAACAGCTACAACTGAGTCCCAAATTTCCATTGTTAAGCAAGACAGTTGTTAAGTGAGTTGTGTTCCATTTTATGACCTTTTTGCCATGGTTGTTAAGCAAATCATTGAAGTTGTTAAGTGAATCATGTGGTTGTTTAGGAGAATCTGGCTTTC
Organism: Ptyas mucosa; assembly: GCA_012654045.1. Lineage (NCBI taxonomy): Eukaryota > Metazoa > Chordata > Lepidosauria > Squamata > Colubridae > Ptyas > Ptyas mucosa. The sequence goes on along the minus strand of WNWU01000004.1, from coordinate 47,699,244 downwards.
CCTTTGACTTTGCTTGTCAAAAGCTCCCTAAGAAGGTTGCAGATGACAATCCTAGTGTCAGGGTTCCAAGTAATACACCCATAGCAAACAAAACTCCAATGCAGGTAGATTCCTCAAGGAATAGGTTTATTGGATATATCATATTGGCACAGTTCTGGTGAAAACTGACTCTGAAGCTGCAAAGTGGCTTATGTCAGGCCAGCTTTAGGGTTGACACCTAGGACTTGGGATGCTGCAACCATCATAAATACCCGCCGGTTACCGAGCACACGAAGTTTGATCATATGACTGTAGGGATGCTGCAAAGATCATAAATGTGAAAACTGGTCATAAATGACTTTTCTTCAATGTTGCTGTAGTTTTGAACAGTCATTAAATGAATGGTTGTAAGTCAAGGATTTACCTGTCTTGGGTTTCAGCTTGGTGTCTGCTGAATGATGTTAAAAGTTGTGAGGCATGTTTAATTAATTAATATTTCTTATCTGCAATTTTATTTTGCATTGAGGTAATGGGATTATTTTAATTCTGTCTGTCCTTTCAAACAGATATTGGACATGAACGAATCAAATATAGCAGCAAATACGTCTGTAGCAAAATTAATCATATTTGATCAGAGCTCAACTTGTGGAAGTCAGGAAAACAGCTAGTCTGATATTGCCCAGTTTTGGAAATACATCAAGAAACTCTTTATACTAAATATAAAACTGTCTTTGTAGGTATAACCTATGAAGAATGGTGAAAAATCAAAATAACATAAAAGCATTCATTCTGGTTGGTTTGTTCCCATTGCTAATAATTTCTTAACTTCCTTTTGGTTGTATTTGAAATATACACGAAACATAATTCCTGATTAGCCATCATTTTATTATTCTACAGGTACTTCTGATAGTCCACTAAATTTACAGAGACTTCTTGTGTTATATACATGCACCTTTTGTTTTCTTTAAATGTAACTATTTCATCTTCTTCTGATGTCTTCCTGACATCAACTTGTAGAGTGAACCTAAAATAAGCCATGGGCACAAAGCTAATTTGTGCTCCCATCAGCATCCTCTACAAGCAGAGATTCCTTTTATGCAATGCATTGCATAAACATTGCATAAACATCATCTTATCTCTTTGACCTGCTGGTGGTTCTTATCTTTATCATTAAAATCCTGGCGTATTTTTTTAGCTATTATACTTGTTTGGCAAAATTAAACATCAAGTCATGGATGCTTCTGATAACTTTTTGGGTGGTGCAGCAAAGAATTGAAGGCAGAGGCAAGCAAGTGTGATAGGTGACATAAAAATTTGATAGATAGCAGACAGACGGACAGAGAGTCAGTTAGACAGATGTAAGAATAGGCTCCCTATAATCTAGGACAAGAGATAATTGTACATTAATATAGAATTTTGGTTAATTTGCATTTGACCACTAGAGTATTTCTCCAGTACAATGTTGGGGTTTTTTTGCTTTTGTTTCTACTAAATGTTTGTGTTCTACAAGTAACAAAAAAAAACCTGGCAGGTTCCCCAGCTTTGGAGTTAAGGTGGTCTCTTTAAGCTGAATGGACTTGTGGAAAAATGGGCTTATTTCTTTGGACAGTTGTTTTATGTTTGTTTGTTCATTTTTTTAATGGAATTGTTATTCTAACACTGTGAAGCCTCCCAAAGTCATTTAGAGTGGGCAACCTAGAAATGTAATAAATAAATAATCATTAAAAAACAGTGTGATCTATATTTGAGTGAAATAAAGTAAATATGTACAGAGTCTAAAAGATAGTCACTTATTTGATACATTAAATATATTGTAAATTGGTTTGTATTTTATCATTGTAATATCTATATTTTTCATATAGGCATGCAACAAATAACTTATATTTTCTAGAAGTGGTCCGCCTAATATTCTGATTGCATCTTGATATTTAAAAAATACTTTGCTTTTTAAAATAGGGTCCCCAGATATTACTAAATTACAAGTCCTGGGAACTCACCATTGCCATTCAGGTGACACTACCAAAAATTATAGCTTGGTGGTATTTAAAAGGATACAGGTTCTCCATTCTAGTTTAGGAGGAAAATATTCTCTTTTTTAAAAAAAAAGTTTTTAATTTTTTTAGACAAAAACAACATAAAAACATCATCCTTATAAAAACATCCACCAAATAATTGCAGACAGTGTTTCAATTGGTTAAAGTCATTTCGTGCTCTCAACATTTTCAAAATTTCAATTATGACAAATGTTCTTTCCTCTAACAAAAAACAAGTGTTTACACATTTTATTCAAATTTCATTTCATATGTAATATTTCATCTCCATTCTTTATTGTCTATCCATTGATAAAATAGCTCCCATATCAAATAATATTGTTTATCTTCCTGTTCTCTTATTTCAAATGTCAATCTACTCATTTCAGCACAGTCCAACATTTTTTAATGATTTCTTCATCAGTAATTATCTTCTCTCCTTTCCATTTTTTGGAAATACAATTCCAAATACAATTCTAGCTGCTCTTAAAATATTCACAATTAGATATTGCAGTTCTTTATTAAATGTCTCTGGTAAGAGGAGGAAAATATTCTCAATTAATTCACATAAATGATATTAAAATATGTTGGCTCAATCCAATTAAAATAAGTTATAGACTAATACCGTCATCCAGTGAAAATTAAAGAGAATTTCTGCGCAAATGGAGCTATTTTTATGCATTGGTTTTACCAGCTAGGTGTATCTGGGTTATTACCATCTTTTTTTGTTATCTTGAAACTATGTAATTCTGTTTTTATTTTTCTCAAATAACATTGGGAAATATTTTTAGAGTTATGGTTTCAGGCACAGATGCTTTATCATTTAAATTATACAGGAACAGCAATCCTATTGAAGATTATAAAATCAGGAAAAACTAAAACAAAATTAGCTAATATAAATTTAACTAAAAATATCCAGTGTGTATGTGTATTTTGAATTTATTTAGTAAAGAAACAACTTTAAGAATATGTTCTGTTAATTTTGTAAAGGACTTTGTAAGAAACAATAAAAGTAAAAGAAATTTATTATTTGCAGAAAGAAAAATGGAAAAAATTTATCCAGCAATGAGGTAAGTTTTATACAACTATCAAATCTAGATCAGATGATTGCTGAAATTCCATGAAATTATTTTGTGTATAGAAATATGCTAAATACAATAAAGACGAGGTTAGAAGAATGTTTTAGCCATATTTTCTCTTATACAATGAGAAAATAGAGTACCTATTATGTGATGTATATTATATAATCCTATATATAGAATTTCACTAACTGCAGTAGGACTTATTTCCAAGCAAATAAATAAAATATTATGATATACTAGCACTAAGTCATTGTATATAGCTTCATTCAGAAACTGAAATAATTATAATACATTTCTTTTTAATTTTATAATATAGATAAATCCCCATAAAAATCCAATTATATAGTGGCTGCACAGAGCAACTTGTAGTCAGAATTCAATTTTTATTACAATATTTCATCATACTTTAGAGAAGAATAAATACAAAACATAATAAAAATAAAAGCAGAAGAAATTCTGGGACATCCTTTTACAAATTTGTATAGGAAAAAAAGAATTGGCAAAAAAAACCACACTTCTTTTGATATTGGCTAATACAAAAATAAAATACAGTACTTGCCCATAAAGCTTTCAGGGAATTGATTTTAAAAATCGAGTAATAAATATTAGATCTGCTGTGTGGTAGAAGCAGTAGAACGTTATATGGTTTAAATAATTCTATAGCTTTGATCTACTAAAACAAATTTGAAAAAAAAGTTTATATCCACTAGTCTTAGTAAAAGGAAGATGATAACTAGATGTTTTATATTGGCCAATGTAAAATGTTTTAAACAATGCAGCTTTTCTTTAAGATGGTATCTGTTTTGCAATATTTACATCATAGTGAACTCAATTGATATCACTTATGTGTAAGCTGTTTTAATAAGTAGGTTTGTTAAAGTATTTTATAATAGTTTCCTTTTTGTGGCCAAAATATATCAAAGTTAAAATATTTTCCTTAAATCTATACTATGTACATTTCAGTTCTTAAGAACTGGTCATACATGTGTGGGTGAATGAGAAGTACCTACTTGGTAGGGACATGGGAAACATTCGAAAGAAGTGCTTTTCAAAGGAGTTAAGTCATGTGTAAATAAATCTCCTCTTTTTAAAAAATTAAAGCAGCTGCATTTTCTGCAAAGTTTGTGTGAGTACTTAGAGGGCTGTGTTTGTTTTTCTGGGCCTGAATTTGATGGCTGTGCTGGTATACAGACGGACAAGGGACAGCCTTTGAAACAGCCACATGAGTCCGGCAAAGGAGGCGACTGCTTTAACGCTTCAAATGGAGAGACTTCATTCACACTTTGCAAAACACCTAATAAAAACACTCCCACTGTAAAATATCCTAACAAATTGTAAGCAATTTTCACCTGCGCTGCTAAAATAAGTAAGGACATGTTTTTATTACTGAATATAATCCAAAAGAAAGAGAGCTGTTTTGCCTTTTTGATTTTCACCTGGAAATAACAGAAAAATTACTTGCAATAACCCAATTTGGTGTGGAAAGTGGAAAGTGGAAAGAAAGGCAGGCATGTACTACTAACTTCATCTCCCAGCTCAGTCTTCTTGGTCTATCCTGACTGGCTAGATTTACAACCTATCTATTTGATTCATTCAGGTATAAGTATTGATAAAATAAAGATAACAGTGCTATGATAATGAAGAACATGGCAAGCCCTGTTTCTTTTGCAAAGCAAAAGCATTGGTATTCTTTATTTGACAGATTTAGGATGCAGAGAATAATTCACATTAAATTATGTAGCTGTGTTGAAATAATTAAGATACACTTGTTTTGTTGAGACCATTTCCTCCTGTAATCTTTCAATATGCAGAAAGAAGTCAAGAAAGAGCGAGCGGTAGTAGATAAAGTATTCGTTGCAAGAATTTGTCGAATTCTGAAAATTATGGTCCCCAGGACATTTTGTAAAGAGGTAAGTTGCAAATAGAGAATAACCAGTCTAATACTTTTGTTATGAAACCTTACTAGCTTGTGGTCTTTCAGATGTATTTTGGCTGCAATCTCTAGAATGCCAATTCAACATAAAGGGTGTTCATTTCACTCAACTGAAGACTGAAAATTTAGTAATTTGCAATTGCTGTTTATGTCAAACTGGCTCCTGAACATTTTTATGGTTGCCCATGTTAAACCTATACTTACTAATGTAGTATCTAGTGGATGGTTATTCTTTTTTTTTTTGAATTTTAAAAACAAACTTTATTCGGTATAAAAAGATAAAAGTTATATAAAACATATATATAAAAATCTTCTTAGCGCTAAACAAAAATACATTTCTATAAATTACTTACAAACAAGAACTAACGAACAAGATTCTCTAATATTTCATTGTCTAAGTATATACATTAACTTTACTTCTTAATGACGGTGTATAATTGTTACCTTTGATTTCTTACTGTATTTGACCTTAGCTTTTTCCCGCTGATTAATCCATTCATACCATCTGTCCCATACTTTATAGTACTGTGAGTCTTCCTTATCATTTAATTTTAAAGTTAATCTATTCATTTCTGCACATATAAATATCTTTTGAATTATTTGCTGTTCTGATGGGTGGATGGTTATTCTTATTAACTTGAATTAGTTAACCATTGAAAAGCATATGCTGTAATTTGACTGCTGTAGATGTTCTTAAAAGAATCCAAAGCAGCAATCAGGAATAACAAGTCTGCTCATAGCATTAAGCCTCATCACCATGGAAGAATGCAGTGGGTATGAATAAGTACTACGTAATGTGTTTCTAGGATTTTTCTTTAGACTGGCACTCTTGTTTATAAAGTTTGTAACCTTTTCAAAGTCTATTTGATAGACAGTGCAGATTTGCCACTCTGTTCGTTAAAGATACAAATTGCATCCTAAAGCTGAGCTGTTGTTCCTGTTTTCACAAACACAAATAGCGTTAGAAGTTGTAGCAATTTTGCATGTTTTGTTCATATCAGTACTGTATGCTATATTAATAAGCTGCATTGAATTTTCTACAAGTCAGCCATCTGAGAGACATGATTAAAGTATAACAATCATATTAGAGCCTTGGTGGCACAGCAGATTAAAGTGCTGTTAAGTAACACCAGCTGCCTGCAATTACTGCAAGTTCGAATCTCACCAGGCTCAAGGTTGACTCAGCCTTCCATCCTTTCGAGGTAGGTAAAATGAGGACCCGGATTGTGGGGGCAATAAGCTGACTTTGTATAAAAAAGAACACCACTTGGGGGGGCCGAAAGCCCTACTAAGCAGGTATATACAAAAGTATGAAGGCTATTGCTTAATGCATTGTAAACTGCCCTGAGTCTCCGGAGAAGGCCGGCATATAAATCGAACTAATAAATAAATAAATAATAAATTAGGACTAGAAGTCAGCTTGCCCCGAAAAAATTTATGCATGCAAATAAACTTTGTACACACACACACACACAAAAAGTGTGCAATCCCTTCAAAAGTCCAATTTGATGTTTTCTATCTTGCTCATTCAGATAATGAACTGAAAACTAATTAAACTAAATTGAAGATAATACAGTATTAAACATGACCGTAGCAACAGGAATTTTCTAATATATAACAGTTACAATAATTTTTTACTCTGCTTATTTTAATATATATATATATATATATATATATATATATATATATATATATATATATATATTGCTTTGCATTTATATTGAAAAGAAAAGAAACAAGATGATAATTTCTTAGAAACAGAGAGAGAAACTATTATTTACCTGAATTTTTATAACAGCGTGTATAAAAAAAGGCTGATTCCTTTTTTAAAATAACTTCATTTTTCAAATAAAAAGGTAAAAACTAACAAAAACTAACAAAAATTGAGATAGAAAAGAGAAAAAAGTAAAGAATGAAAAAGAAAAGAAAGTTAAAAGTACAGAAAGAAAAATCAAAGAAATCGCTTCTGACTTTTACAACAGATATAAGTATAAATTTGCATTAAACTCAATCTAAATTTACAACAAACTTTTTTTCCCATTATCTATTATTTTTATAACATCAAATCCATTTTTATAACATCTCCCCAGGGGGAGAGCCTTCTCTGTGGGGGCACCTGGCATTTGGAACGAGCTGCCCCCAGAGATACGGAGGATCCCGGACTTACGCACTTTCCGCCGGGCCCTCAAGACCTTTTTATTTCAACAGGCTGGCCTGGCCTAACCGCCTTTAATTATTCAATTTTAAATTTGTTTTAAAACAATAGGGGTTTTAATTTGTATGGGCCAAATTATTTAATGTGTTTTATATAGTTTTTAAATTTTGTATTACATGTGTTTTATCTTTTGGCTGTTCACCACCCTGAGTCCTTCGGGAGTAGGGCGGTATATAAATCCAATAAAATGAAATGAAATGAAAAATGAAATCCATATGTCATAATTTCATTTTTTTTCTGTTTCTGAAAAAAGTCCAGAAGGAGCTTCTAATCAGCATTAAAATTAATCAATATCTGTTTGTCCATCAGTCCCAAAAGGCATGTCTCTGATTTCAATTGTATATTAATTTTTAAATTTTTCTGAATTAATATATGTACTTGAATCCAATTTTTTAGTTTGTTTACATGTTCACCAAGCATAATAAAAAGTCCTCTCTTGTTGTACATACTTCCAACATATAATCGAGGTACCTTTAAACGTTTTAGAGAATTTGTCCAGTGACAAATGTCACTTTACATCACTTTATAACACCAACACCAAATCATCTGCAAAAGTTTCTTTTTTTCATTTTTATACACACTATCCTCTCAACTTGCCTTATAGGTCTATTCATAATGTCAAAAACTAAAGTAAACAAAAGGGGGGATAATGGGCATTGGGCACCCTTATCTTATTTCCTTACCTCACAAGGTTTAAGTCCTCATTAATAATAATTTATTTTGTGAAGTATACACTGATTTTACCCATTTTATAAAACTTCTCTCCAATGTTTGTATCTTCTAAAACGTTTAAACAAAAAGCGTCAATTTAAATTGTCAAAGGCTTTCTCTGCATCTAAAAAAATTTAACGAGGCTTGTTTTTCATTGTGCTCTTCCAAATATCCAAAATGTCCAATACAATTCTGACATTAACTTGTAATTTAGGTTTTAAAAAAATATATAATATCGGCCTTCATGAATAATTTCTTGTAGAATTATTTTCAGTCTATTTGCCAAAATTGCTGCCAATAACTTATAAACACTCTTAGTAGTTATATTGGTCTATAGTTTTTTGTGGAAGTTAAATCTTGACCATCTTTAGGTATTAATGTTATGTTAGCCTGTTTCCAAGACTAGGCATCTTACCTCCCTGTAATGTAGTGTCCAGATTCCTATAGCTATACATCTTCACAAATTTGAAATGCCTAATTAGAATACCAAATAATATGAATGAGCAACTGGAATACAACTCCCTAGAGTTGCATTGATTGATTGATCCACTTTCTATAGGTGTAATCCAGTTGCTCATTCATATTACCGTATATACTCGTGTATAAGCCGACCTGCATATAAGCTGACCCCCCCCCCCAATTTTACCCAAAAAAACTGGGAAAACTTGTTGACTCGCGTATAAGCCGGGGGTGGAAAATGCAGCGGCTACTGGTAAATTTCAAAATAAAAAAAGACTGGTCAAAAGTGCGAGGACCTGTCAGAAATCACTTTTTTCAGCCCTCTGGGTAGTCCTTTTGTGCATATGGACTACTCAGAGGGCTGAAAAAGTAATTTTTGACTGGTCCTCGCACTTGTGACCAGTCCTCGAACTTACGACTGTCCTCACATTTTATGTTTTTGCCCTATCTTGTCACCGTGGTGAAGAGAAGCAGTTGTGAAATGAGTGACATGATTTTAAGAATGCTGCACGGGCATAAATGTGAGGATGGTCATAAGTGTGAGGACCAGTCAGAAGTTCGAGGACTGGTCACAAGTGTGAGGACCAGTCAAAAATAACTTTTTCAGTCCTCTGAGTAGTCCATGTGCACAAAAGGACTACTCAAAGGGCTGAAAAAAGTGATTTCTGACAGGTCCTCGCACTTTTGACCGGTGTTCGCACTTATGACTGGTCATCATTTATGCCCATTGTAGCATTCTTAAAAACGGTGTCACTCATTTCACAACTGTTTCTCTTCACCATGGTGACAAGATAGGGCCAAAACGTAAAATGTGAGGACAGTCATAAGTTCAAGGACTGGTCACAAGTGCGAGGACCAGTCAAAAATAACTTTTTCAGTCCTCTGAGTAGTCCATGTGCATAAAAGGAGTCCGTGTGCATAAAAGGAGAGGGAGGAAGAGAGGAGGAGAAGAAGAAAGGAAGAGGAAGTAGGGAGGAGAAGAAGGGGGGGGGAGAGAAAGTAAGAAGGAAAGAAAAGAGGTGGTAGGTTTGAGGAGAAAGATTGCTGTACAATAAAAAAGATGAAAGAGAAGAAAACCAACCCCAAACACATATAAAGATATTAAGATAAAGAATGAATTGTTAAACTCTAAAGAATAAAAGAGAACAAATATGAATAAATAGCAATAATTAGAAACACACATACAAACATACAATGTATTTTCTTTGGACAGAATATTTGGCCGGTTCACAAATTTAAACAGTGTTTAGTCATTTCACTTAAATTTACAATTTCTATATTTCCTTTTTGCCATATTTATTCCTCATCTATTTTTTAAAAAACCAATATTACCCTTCATCCTCATCTCTAATCTTAATCAAATTCAATTTTTCACTTCTATTCTATATTATACCCCTTCTCATTGTCATCTATTTTTATATCAGCCCTCACATTGCTTAATTATGTAATATTACAGTTGTTTAATACAAATTCAACATTTTAATATAAATCAGTTAGTTATATAACTATCTTTTTTGTATATTAATCAATATGAACATGAATATTCCAATTATTTCCATGCAATCCAATTTCTTAAAAATCAATTAATTATATTTACCAATAATAATAAACCAAATAATTTCCCCAATATTCTTCCAAACCACAACTTAACCATTTCTGCTTTCAACACAATATACAATTAATAATATCTCAATTATTACAATTCCCTATTTAAATAGAGCTTTTTTTTCTTTTGTGTTTTAAAATCTTGAACTCCCCTCTTTTGCCATTTGCCATAAATTTCCCATTGTTTGCACCAACCTTTTTTGATGAGGAAATAGAAAAGAAATCTGCCTTAGCAAACAGCAAAGCCAACAAGCTGTTTTACTTTCGCTTTTGGTTTCAGCACAAGGAGAAAAAAAAATGTGCTCTTTGCAGCAGGCACCTTTTTGCAGCGGGCACCGATCTTCTCATTTGTTTTCTTTTAACCCTGATCAGCTGTAGGGTGGGCCTTTGAAGCCCTAGGGCAAGAATTTAAAGTTTTTTTTTCCTCTAGCCATCAGCTGGAACTCAGGAGGCAGTCCCAATAGATTGGGAGTGGGCAGGGTAAGCAAACCCCGTTCTCCCACTGTTTCCTAGCTTGCAGGGAAAAAGTCATTTTTTTCGTGACCCGCGTATAAGCTGAGGGGGCGTTTTTCAGCCTGAAAAACGGGCTGAAAAACTTGGCTTATACGCGAGTATATACGGTATTAGTAACTCTGGGCAGTATACAACTATGCTAAAACACTCAATAAATACCTAAGAGATGCAGCAAAAATAATCCCTGCGTCTCTAGTACATAGGTAGCCCTCAATTTAGTGACCATTGCAACAGCACTGAAAAAAGTGACTTATGACCAGTCCTTGCACTTACGACTCTTGCAGCGTCCCTGCACTCACATGGTCACAATCCAGGCACTTAAAAACTCAGATCACTTTTATGATAGTTGCAGTATCCTACTGTCATGTGATTGCCATTTGTAACCTTCCCAACTGGCTTCCGACAAGCGAAGCCAACGGGGGAGTTGATAGAGGGTTGCAAGTCATGGTCACATGATGTCTTGCTCAACGTTAGGTGATTTGCTTAACGGCTGTGGTAAAAAAATTGTAAACTCAGATTCAGTCCCATCATGTCTCACTTAATGACCACACTGCTTAACGGTGATTTTTCTTCTGGTTCTTATTTTATTTTAGAGTCTAATTTGTACTGATCCTTTATGGTTGGAAAAGATCTGTAGGCTTTCTGTGCAGAGCTCCTAAAATTAATAGAATTCTAAATATTGTTTCTATCTTTCTTATAATAGACAGGTTATTTGGTACTTATTGCCATTATGTTGGTACTTCGCACATATTGTGACATCTGGATGATTCATAATGGAACAGTTATCGAGAGGTAAGGGTCATTTATATATTCCAAACCAATTTCCTACCATTATTATTCTTTGTTACCGTATATCAGAAGCTAATACTGCTATTTTTAGAAACACAGTGCATACTTAAATGACTAAATATAAATAAATATAAAGTACAATACAAAATCAAAACTTCTTTCTAAGGGAGCATGCCATGTTAAGCCACAGGCTCTCCTCTATCCTATGACTCTCTTGGAGCTGCCTGGAGAAGAAACTTCCACTTTTAAATTAACCAGTGTGGCTCATACAAAAGCAAAAACCATAGTATAAGGGTTAGCTTTGCTCAACCGGTGCCCTCTTAGAGGTGCAAAAATCATAGTTTTCTCCCAAATCCCAGATATGTTGGGATTTCTCTCTCAGAATTCCCTAGTCACATGACTATCACTTATGTTGACCGCGAGTTTTTAAAGTTGGTATTTCAACATACTTAAGTGTGTCAGTCAACCGCATATACCTACAAGTTTATTTTATGGAAGGTAATACATGATTCTTTATTCCCGTGTTGCATAGAGTATAAATATAATGTAGTATTGTGGGCACAAATTATCTAAACCATGAATTCAATGTCAAGAGTTTTGCTCTAAGCATCAAGTCTCAATTTTAAACAAATCTTATGGAGAGGAATTTATTTTAAGCTTTCCATTTTGACATTCATGCAATAATCCTATGAAATGTTACAGATGGCTATTCTTTTTACCTTACAATTTTTGATGTCTATTCAGGAATGTTGTTTATTAGACTTCTGTAGTACAGGTAGTCCTCGGCTTACAACAGTTCATTTAGTGACCGTTCGAAGTTGCAACAGCACTGAAAAAAGTGACTTATGACCATTTTTCACACTTATGACCGTTGCAGCATCCCCATGGTCGCATGATTTAATTTGGATGCTTGAGAACTGGTTCATATTTATGACTGTTGCAGTGTTCTGGGGTCATGTATTCACCTTTTGTGACCTTCTAACAAGCAAAGTCAATGGAGAAGCCAGGTTCATTTAACAACTATGTTACTAATTTTAGAAACGGAAGTGATTCACTTAAGAAATGTGGCAAGAAAAGTCAGGGGCAAAACTCACTTAACAAATTTCTCACTTAGCAACATAAATTCTGGGCTGAATTGTGGTCGTAAGTCGAGGACTACCTGTAGTAATTATCCATTACACTTTGTACAATAAAAGTATATAATGATTATTTTGCCTATTCAGAAATAAAAATGTTAAATTCTGTACATTTTTTTTTCTTTCAGTGCAATCGTTAGCAGGGATCTGTCGCTATTCAAGAATTTCTTTTTTAAATTTGTAGTTTCCATTCCACTGGTAAAGAGACATAAAGATTAGCATGTATCTACAATGTTTATGCTTGTAACTGATGCATAAATGGAACAATTGCTTCTTTTCCCCAGTGGTTTTTGACTTCGGAGATATTTAGTTTAAATAATATCAGCTAAATTGTATACTCTATAGTCTTTCTAAAGCTTTATTAATTGCTTCAAAACTTGTATTCTTACAAATTATACAGTATGGTGCTGGTGACTTTCACTGTTGTTTTCTACTACTCCAAAGACAACCACTTAGTAGATTAACAGTCTCAATTGCCACTAATGCCACCTTGAATCTTGGTCTAGACTGCTTTTAATCTAATTCCCAGTCAGTGTATTTGGAGTGCGGTTTCCAGCTTTGACTATGCTGACCAAGAATTCTGGAAGTTGAGGATGAGCACAATAAGAAACATCGCTGATCATTGTAGTCAAAATTCTTCCCGCTATGTTTCTAAACCATTAGTATTATTATTTTTTTCCTACCGAATTCTTCACCTTCCTGAATATAAATTTTTATTCCTTGTCCAGCTCTTGTTTTTTTTCTCTATATGTATTTTTATCCAATTCGAATCCTACTTATTAAAATTTTTGCATTTGCTGCTATAATATAATATATAGGGTTTTTTAAAATTATTTTTTACAAAAAGCACGGGACTGCCTTTTATAGTGGCAGCCCATGCTTTCTCCTGTGGAAGACCTAACTTATCCCATATCCGGATGCCAGCAGAAATGGGGAAAATACATATCTTAGTGACGTCGGGATGGAAGTGTAGGTGAATAACCAGGCGTTATGGAGGCATGGGATTTAACAATAGGCTTGTTTGGCGATAGCTTTCTTTGTAGTGTGGTGTCTTCAAGGAGATGGGCAACAGTATGTGGAAGTTTAAAACCCACCACCGCCTGTATAATCAGTTCCATTAGTGTGAAGGGTAGCAAGGGAGGTGATGGCTTTCACCAAGGGTCAAAAGGGAGGTGATGGCTTTCACTGATTCAGTTGTCGCTTTGTCCACAGTTGTGGGAGCACATCTGAATGTTGATATGGTGTAAAGAGAGTCTTGCTGCTTCTTTTGTTGACCTTTTCTTGTGTTCGTTTTCACGGCTTTCCACCTGTCCTTGTGGAAACATCGTGGGATGGGTCTTCTTGCTTCTGCCACTAATCTTGTGCATGTGGTGGTTTGCAGTGCTATCATTGGCCGCAGTAGAAAAGATTTCAAGAGGTACTTGTTCAACTTCATCGCTGCCATGCCTGCTGTAAGTGGTGCTTTTTTGTTCTTGACCTCTTTGGGGTAAAATGAATAGGTCTTCAGTCACAACTTTTCCAGTAACATTTGACCACTTCGTACTCCCATGAAATTTATTACCCTGAATTTACTCCCCTGAAAAAGTTTATGGGGTTGCAGTATTTCATTTTTTCCCCCTACTTTAATTATGCGCTCACTATATTTTAGTGACTTCCAGAAGTTAGGTCTACAATATTATCAAGCGAAGCTAGTACGACCCATGGCACAATGTTGTGAAAACTGTCATCCAAACTATTTGCAGTGCTCCAAGTTACCTACCCTTGATCTTAATGCGAAAGATTTCTTTAATGTCACTCCAACTACAATGAAACGGGAGGAATGAAATATTCTGTGTCCAGAGTATAAGAGCATAGGGAACGTTTGTATTTAACAGTGCAAAAAAAATTAAAAGTTGATAAACTGCTCCTTCCGTTTTGATTTTGAATCAAAATGCATAAGATACAATCTTGGTGTAGTTTTTCCTCCTTATCATTAACAAAATTGTAGTTTCTCACCTCATTAATGGGACAGCTCCTCTTCCAGATTGATGGGGAAGTGTTTTATACAAGAGAGGATTTTTTTTTAAATGGGTTTTTTTTTTTGCTCTACATCAAAGTAAGAGCAAGGGTAGATATGAGCACAAATGGATTTGATTTGTGATAGGGCAGAACGTGGTAGGTAGGAAACTAAGCCTGGTGGCATAAATAATTGTCTGATATCCATAATCAAATTCAGAAGTATCTGAGTTCAAGACTCTTGGCCAATTCTTTTCCTCTCTGTTAAAGGGATATGACCTGAGAAAAATGATTCCCCAATCCAAGTTCCTCTTTTTCTATATAGTGATTTTATTAAAAATTGTAAGTTACATAAAAATTTAATACAAAATTTAGTACAATGCAATAAAAAATTAATACAACAATAAAAAATAAAATAAAAATATTTAAAAATGAAAAAATAAGAACATATAGTAAAGAGAGGGAAAGAAAAAGACTTCCCCCTTCATCATGACTCCTCATCATATAGCAAGTGTAAACAATTTTAGTAGCAATGCAGTAAAATATACAGCCAAATAAAACTGCCACAGTAAATATCATTAAAATAAAAGTTGTAAATGTTAATAATATCATTACGGTCCGTCCCGATTTTAGCCAGGTGCTCAGACTGGATATGGCATTTTTGTCTGCCTGTCGAGTCCTTACCAAGGACCTGGGATACGTAGACAATAGGGAAAATAATAGCACAATCAAAATGTAAGATAAACATGAAACACAAGTTAAAGGGAATTGAAGCAGTTTAACCAGTCCCTATACATTCTGGGGAAGACTTCACAATGTGAAGAAGGATAGTAGGGTAGTGTTGGTCTTATTTCCAAGGGAAGACCATTTCACAAAGCCAGAGAAGTAGGACCCCGTGACCTCCATTCTCCTTACTTATAAAAGTGGGGTGTGTGCAAAAGCTTCTTCCAGGAAGAACATATCAAATGGTTAGGTAGCTGGAAGCCTTACTGTAGATCAAAGGTATCAAAGTCAAGGCCCATGGGCTGGATCCAGCCCATGATGTGGTCAGATCTGGCCTGCGATATGGTCAGATCTGGCCCTGTGGGGCCATCCTGGTCTACCCAATGTGAAGAGGAAAGATCAGGCCAGCATAGCATCGTCCCGGTCTATCTACCCAATGCAAAGAGGAAAGATCAGGCCAGCAGTTTGGGGAGTGGCATCAAGCTGGCCATGCCACCGAGTTGGCCCCACCCAGCCAGTTGGCCATACCCACCAAGTCGGCCATGCACGCCCAGCTCCCCAAGGTCAACCACAGCTCTGATGCGGCCCCCAATGAAATTGAGTTTGACACCCCTGCTGTAGATAGTTGAGACCTGCATAGTAAGATATTAGCATGTTAAAGCTTTTTTGTGTCTGTGTAGAAAAGCCAGCAGAACAAGTCCTAGCATAGAAATGAGGAAAAAACCAAAAAGCTTTCAAAATCAAAGAAAGAATTAGAAGTTCCTGATTCACACAAAGCCCCCTTCACTGCTACTGCTTTCTATTTCTTTTGTGGTACCAATATGTGGTTCTTACAGATAAAAGATTACTCACCAACATGCTGTAATTTATATCATCCCCAGTATATTGTGATATTGTGCCGTGAGAAACTGTCACTATCTGGTAAAACAGTTCACAGAATAGCAAGTACTATTCCACTTCAAGCTTCCTCTTGGTGCATTGTATCTTAAGCATGTATTTCTTCATGAAGTTTTTTTTAAAAAAAATACCGATTACAGCACAATCCTATGCAGGTTTACATTGCATTCAGTTTATTGGGGCTTATTTCCCAAATAAACATTTCTAGGTTTGAAGATCAATTCTTTGTGGGTTGTACTCTTAAATTGGATTTTAGATTGCCATCTGTTGGCATCTAAAGTGGTGGTGGGCTTTAAGCACATTAGATTATGTGTTCTTATTGATATGTTCTTATTTATAGATTTCCCTAGTGAATAACTTCTTGAAATACGGACTAAATGAACTTAAATTGTGTTTCCGTGTCCGACTTACCAAGTATCTTTATGAGCAGTACCTACAGTAAGTGATTTTTTTTTAGTTTTTAACATTACATTACATTACATTACATTAAAATTAAATAAACTCTACTCCTTTAAAGCTAATATAAATTGTAATGTATAATTTAATGTATAAGGAGCTCTTGTTCACCTTGCCAAGATCCCACCTGCCTGGATAATTTTGGTCCATTTTCCCATCTTCCCTTCTTAGGGAAGGTGATAGAAAAGATGGCTGTTTGGCAGCTTCAAAGGATGCTGGATGAAACAGATTATCTGGACCCCTTTCAGTCAGGATTTAGGCCCAGTTAAGGGACAGAAACAGCCTTGGTTACACTTGTGCATGATCCCTGGCAAGAGTGGAATGGGAGTAATTTAATCATCCTTGATCTCCTTGACCTCTCAGCAGCCTTCAATACCATTGACCATGATATCTTTTTGGGCCGGTTATGGGGTTTGGTCCTGGGCAGCAGAGTCTTGTGCTGGTTTGACTCCTTTATCCAAGACCAGGTCTCAATCGTGAGGAGTGAGGGAGTGAGAGATCCAGCTCACAGCCTATGGCCTGCTGCAGGGTTTGTTACTCTTGCCTCTCTTTTTAAACATCTACATGAAGCCACCAAGCGAAATCATTCATCACCATGGGTTGAGGTATCATCAGTACTTTGAGGTATCTCCATCCCTGGTGACCTGAGTGATGCTGTTTCTGCTCTTTCACGAAAGCCTAGAGGCTTTCAAGGCCTGGATGAGGGACAACAGACTTCAATTGAACTATGACAAGACCGAATAGCTTTGGGAGTGTGAAGCTTCAAGATCTCGGACTTTGACATCTTTAGTTTGGATGGGGTGGCACTACCCCACAGAGACCTGGTTCGCAACTTGGGGGTTCTCCTGGATTCATGAGCAGGTGGCAGTTGCGGCTAGGGCAGCCTTTGCACAATTTCGGGTTGTGCGCCAGTTGCAGCCTTTCCCGGTTCAAGAGTCCCTGCACTCAGTCATTCAAGTCCTGGTCATCTCACATCTGGCCTACTGCAATGTACTGTACATGGGTCTTTCCTTAAGGAGCAATCGGCAGAGTGTGTCTTTAGGGCCCCTAGAGTGGGCTATGACACACTGCTGTTCCATGAGCTACACTGGCTACTTATTTGCTTCCAGGTGCAATTCAGGGTGTTGGTTATCATCTTTAAAGCCCTGCATGGCATGGATCCAGGTTACCTGAGGGACTGTCTTGTTCCAATGGGGAGTATCACACTGGAGGTGGTTGATGGACTCATAGCAGATCCCACCTCACCTCTGCAGTTTTTATTTTCTCCCTCTCCATCTTTTTACCATAATTTTAATTATTGTCTGTCTGTCTGTCTATCCACACATGTATAGATGTATATGTATAGTTTTATTTCTTTTAACCTTGTAAGCAGCCCAGAGTCGCCTTGCAGTGGGAGGGCTGGCAACACTTTTAATAAATAAATACAAATGTAATTAATCATTCAGTGAAACTGCTATGTTATATTACTGATTTCCTGACATTTTAGGAGTTACACATTCTACAAAATGGGCAATCTAGACAACAGAATAGGCAATCCTGATCAACTACTTACACAAGATGTCGAAAAATTTTGTAACAGTGTAGTGGACCTATATTCAAACCTCAGCAAGGTAAGTGTGAAGAAAAAAAGTGATTATGTTTTCATCTGCATGTTTAAATATAATTTACATAGTAGCAATTTAAATATCCGTTCTCAGCATGAAACTGAAAAGCTGCTGAATTAGAGATTTTTCTTGCATTTAAATAATTGTTGAACAGTAGACAAAGTAAAAATTCTTGAGAAACTGATTTATATTGTGAGAATTTTTTGAATACAGGTTTTTAGTTTTTTAAAATTGAATCAGAATGTTCACGTAGCCTTTGAGAGCCTAAGATGAGACATTTTAGCTATGTTTATTCGAAAAACCTGATATCTTCTTTGTAAAAGTGTCCTTTTAAATAAAAATTCATACAGCATGCTTTCTCCCATGACCACTATTTACAATTTAATCTTATTTTGCAGCCATTTTTGGATATTGTTCTATACATCTTCAAACTAACAAGTGCAATAGGAGCACAGGTAAAATTTTATTTTTATTTATGCACTTTAAATATGAATTATATACTCTCCAATAGGAGAGATGAATTATTGAGAATTTTCTATAATGTAATATTGAGAAGTATTTGGAAGTAAAACGACAAGAAATTTAGAATTTTCAACCATTATAATTGTCAAATGTGTGCTACATACTCTATAAACTCATGCCCTCGTCATGTCCCACCTGGACTACTATAACGCTCTCTACATGGGGCTCCCCTTGAAGAGCATTCGGAGGTTCCAACTGGTCCAGAATGCAGCCGCACGGGTGATTATGGGGGCAACTTGGTGCACCCATGTAACACCTTCTGCGCGAGCTGCACTGGCTCCCGGTGGTCTTCCGGGTGCAATTCAAGGTATTGGTTACCACCTTGAAAGCGCTCCATGGCTTAGGACCGGGATATATATGAGATCACCTTCTGCCACCGATAGCCTCCCACCGGCCAATACGCTCCCACAGAGAGGGGCTCCTCAGGGTGCCATCGGCCAAACAATGTCGACTGGCGACACCCAGGGGAGAGCCTTCTCTGTGGGGGCACCAGCCCTCTGGAATGAGCTGCCCCTAGAGGTTCGTATGATCCCCGACCTGCGTACCTTTCGCCACGCCCTGAAGACTCTTTTATTCCAACAAGCTGGGCTGGCCTAATAAATTGGGTATTTTAAATTGGGTGTTTGTTAGTTTTTAATTTCATGGGCCAAATTTTATATATTTGTTTTTAAATTGTTCTTAAATTTTGTGGTTTATATGTGTTTTAATATGGCTGTACACCACCCTGAGTCCTTTGGGAGAAGGGCGGTATAGAAGTTCAATAAAATCTAAATCTAAAATCTAAACAGATGGTAAATATAATGTGGGATATTCTTTTAACAATGTCTTGATAATGTAATAGGTAGAAAGATAAGATCATTCAGAGTTTTAAGAATTTTACATACATTAAAATTCTTGTAGAGAGTCAGTTTGGTGTAGTGGTTAAGGCACCAAACTAGTAATATGGAGACTATAAATTCTAGTTCCACTTTACGCATGAAAACCAGCTGGGTGATCTTGTGCCAGTCATGCTCTCTGAGATCTAGAAAGTAAGTAATGGCAATACATTTCTGAAATCTTGCCCAAAAAAATTGCAGGGACTTATCCAGGCAGTGACCAGACATCAACACAGAGACAAACACATACAGACATGCATGCCCACATCCCTGCACACATTTTTTGTAATAGAAACGGATGTATTAATAAGCCACTATAAAAAGTTAAGTGTCATTGTGTCATAATCTTTCAGGAAAGGTTTTTATCATAGATCAGCCCTTGACATATACAATACCATATAAGTATTTACTCAGAAGCAAATGTTGTCATATTTGGAACCTGCTGTCATTTATAAAAATAATTAAGTGTTATTTAATTTCAGAATTGGCAGGTCTTACTTTAAGATTGATTACATTTTTTTGCAGTTGGAAGTAACCTGTAGTCAGGTGATACTTTTCCTTGTAACCAGCCTCTGCACCGATGGATTGCTAGATGCATCCTTTTTTGAAAAAGAAAATATTGTTAATAGATTTATTTTGGAAGTTGTATCTTATTTTATTTTTTGATATTTTCAGGGCCCTGCTTCCATGATGGCCTACTTGATTTTTTCAGGCTTTGTCCTTACACGCTTAAGAAGACCTATTGGTAAGATGACGGTTACAGAACAAAAATACGAAGGCGAGTATAGATACGTCAATTCACGGCTCATTACAAACAGGTATGACATAGTTTCAAGACAAATTAATGTTCATTAGGCCAAATATTATAAGCTAAATCAAGTCCTTTATGTTGTTATTTATTTAAAAAAAACCTTTTAAAATGTTTCATGTTAAACCTCTCTATATTGGTTGCCAAGGAATGAAAACAAACAATTTTCATCTGAAAACTGAATGAAATATATATATTTGTCATAATTTGTTTTGGTGCAATTTAATTTGTTGTAGGAAGCATGTCCTAAGATAGTTGGTTTCTTTACTAAAATATATATATATATTAAAATACCCATTTTATTAAAATAAATGAAGTTAATAGTGATGTGTTGTGAACGTAATGTGAACTTTACTGCTAAAGCAGTGAAAACAGGAGTATTCTGTTACAGAACCAAGAGTATGGCTGTAACTAAGAATTTAAGAACGAATACACTCTGAGTTATTTTGCTTGGTCATTTAAATAAGAACAGTTTGCTAATTTTGTTGTTGCAGCATGCTTTCACTAGTTGCAAGACTAGTTTCAAGGTCTGGTCCAGACATGTGGGAAATCGAAAATCATGAAATGTTGAAACAGCCAGTATGATTCTGTGTTGCAGGGCAAGATTAAAACGTGTAGTAAGCAGGGAAAGAAATTGAGGGAGCATTTAAAATTATGACTTCCAACCAGTTGTCTGAAATGGCAGGTGCCATTACACTTTTATCGCCTGTAGACAACCCCATCTCATTCTCCTGCTGCTTAGTTTGATGTTGCTTGCCAATATCTGCTGATTAGACTTTTTTTTTTCTACAGTGAGGAAATTGCATTTTATAATGGGAATCAAAGGGAAAAACAGACAATTCACAAAGCTTTTCACAAACTGGTAAGTTAGCATCAAACCATTCAGTAATATAAATAATCCATAACATTTGGTGCAGTGATGTTAAAGATTATGAAAGACTTCTGTGTTAGAGGGATATCTGCATGAGACGATCACTTAATGAAAAATGAAAAGCAATAGGTGAAAGACACTATATATTTTTTCTGAAAGCAATGCCTAAGGACTATGTGTACTACCAAATAATATAGTTAAAAAGGAGGGGCCATGATTGTAGCTTATTAGCCTTTTCTTAAATTGGCCTCCTAAATGCTTTAGTCGTAGTAAGGATTTTGTCTCCTTCAATTTGATTTGATTCAATTTGATTATATCCATTCTCCAAAAATCTTGCCAAACTTGCTTATCACCTTCTTCCCCTCTCAGCCTTTATATCTTTTATTTTTCCTTAAGTCTGACTTAAATCTCCCTTTAGACCAGGGGTGAAATCCAGCAGGTTCTGACAGGTTCTGGAGAACCGGTAGCGGAAATTTTGAGTAGTTTGGAGAACCAGCAAATGCCACCTCTGGCTGGCCCCAGAGTGGGGTGGGAATGGAGATTTTGCAATATCCTTCCCACAGGAGTGGGGAGGGAATGGGGATTTTGCAGTAACCTTCCTCTGGAGTGGGGTGGGAATGGAGTTTTTGCAGTATTCTTCCCCTGCCATGCCCACCAAGCCATGCCCACAGAACTGGTAGGGAAAAATTTTAGATTTCACCCCTGCTTTAGACCCAGTGACTTCAGAATCAGTGAGCTTCGTTGATCCTGGATGTGGATTTTTTTTTTAAAAAAAATGTATTTGACTTTTACAAGTACCATTTACAAGCACCAAAGTCTTTTTTTCCTCACCATTAGTTCACTTTCGAGTTTTCCATATTGCATTATAAGTATAATTTCACTTTTTTAGTTGTGAATAGGTTGAAGCCCTATCAGAGGCAAAACAAATCATATTGTTAAAGCTTAATAAATTTGATGTATGAAGTTTAAAAGGCAAAAACCTATTTCACGTTGTAGACTTTTGCCTCTGAAAAATTATATCACAATTCAAGTTTAATTTCTAATGTGCCACAGGTTTCCTAACGGATGTGACATTCAAAGAGCTTTACCTGTCTTTACCTATTTGCATAGTTTATTCTAGGGAGTCATCAACATAACGCATCCACATATTGGATACAGTTTCTAGTATTCTTTTTTAAGACGTATATATGTGCATGTATATTTCAAAATTGCTTTCCATTTTCTATGCCATTTTTAATCTTAACTGTTCATTTTTCTCTTTGACTACATTCTTGCAGCATACACACACACACACACACACACACTGTTTTTTTCTAGTCCTCATGCTGCTGTCATTCTATAGCAGTGATGGCGAACCTATGGCACATGTGCCAGAGGTGGAACGCAGCACTCTCTCTGTGGGCATGTGGATTGTCGCTCCAGTTCAGCTCCGCCGTGCATGCGTGCGTGCCTCCTGATGGCCAGTTGGTTTTTGGGTCTCTGACGCGCATGCGTGGGGGGCACGGTGCATGCAGGGGGCTGGGGCGCATGCGCGGGGGCTGTGTATGCATTGCATTTTGGGGCTTTGCGCATGCGCGCTTTGGGCACTCGGTCCAGAAAAGGTTAGCCATCACTGTTCTGTAGTAATGATTTTTTCCTCACCTATAGCATTTTTCATCAACATTCCACCAAGTACAGTATCTTTTCACAACTTCTCATAACTCCACATATTTTTGTGGTACTTTGTAGCACTCTTCCAAACAATTTTCACACTCTTCCAAACAATTTTCTCATTCTTTTTCCTTATATCCACTTTCTGTTCATCTAAATGGGAGATTAATAGCTCTTCTAAAACTTTTTCATATAGGATTTGGCACCAAATCAACCAAAGTGCTATTTTACTTAAGCAAGTTCATGCTATTCTATGCAAGCTAAGATCTTTAATGTAGAGACTACTTTGTAAGCCAATGTGTTATTTATTGCCTGCATGATACCAACTGAGAGGCATATGCAGTGAAATTACACAAAATGAACCAAATTTCATAAGATTACTATTCTTGCATGAGATAATCATGAGATTTTTTTAAATCATTTTTTTAATTTTTATTTCTGGGCACACTCAACAATACGCAGTGATTGTCATTGCCTCAAAAGGATCATGATTCCCTCATCCATGGGCATCTAATATAAAAATATATAAATTTCATTAAATAGTGAATAAAAAGGTTATCTTGAAATTATAACAATTTTTAAAATATACTATAGCAATAAAATCAGCCATATGTTTTCCGAAAATTGTGGTGTATTTTTTGAAAAATACAACAAAAGAGGTTGCCAAAAGTGGCCTGCTACTTACACATTTTCAAGTAGTTCCCTCCTGTATATTGTAGAATGCAACATTTTTCTTCCTCCCCCCCGATAAAATAAATACATCCTAAGAAAGACTGAGACACAATCTATTTTTAATCCATCATTTAAGTACCATGTATAAAATGTACTGACATAACTTTCCAATTTTTTATTGATCTAGGTAGAGCACTTGCACAATTTCATTTTGTTCCGGTTTACCATGGGCTTCGTAGACACCATTATTGCTAAATGTAAGTGTTCAGTCCTTCCTTCCTTCCTTCCTACCTTCCTTCCTTCCTTCCTTTTCATGAGAACTAAGGACGGTCATATCTGAGACACTTTCTCTAATTACATCTCTCCCTCCCTCTTTCTCTCCCCCCCCCCCCCGGGTTATAGAACTGAATAGTACTTTCCCCAAGACAGGCATTTTGCCATGTAAAATTCGATAGTGCCAGTATCTACTTTCTGATTTTTAAATACCAGCCTCTCCCTTCTGATTCCTGTACCATTTAAGGAGTTTCCCCAACCTTGGGCAGAAGGAAAGGTCTTATAGCAGAATTTTATTCACATTTTGTTGACCCTGGACCAGGGGTGTCAAACTTGATTTCATTGAGGACCGGAT
This sequence comes from Ptyas mucosa, assembly GCA_012654045.1. Lineage (NCBI taxonomy): Eukaryota > Metazoa > Chordata > Lepidosauria > Squamata > Colubridae > Ptyas > Ptyas mucosa. The sequence goes on along the minus strand of WNWU01000004.1, from coordinate 47,675,091 downwards.
CAACATTGTGGTTGTCCTCTGGGGGACAGGGGGGAGGGGCATGGCTGCTCGACATTTTCCAGCAGAAAATGGCAAAAACCACACATGGATTCGCTTAACCTCTCTGTTCACTTAATGGTCATGTGATTTGGTTAATGACCATTGTGGCTTACTTTACAATCGTTGTAAAATGGTTCTAAAATTGAATCAGGTTACATTGGCACATACTTAATGACCACAATGATTTATGACCAAAATTCTGGGCCCAATTGTGGTCATTAAGCAAGGGCTCCTATACTGTCTCACACTCCCTCCCTCTCCAGTGAATATAAATGCAAATATCAATTCCCTTGTGCTGGAGTCACCAAAGCTCTGGGGAATGGTTAGGAGGCAAACAAAAACTGATCAGCCTTGTCAGTTTCGTTGTCAATTTCAAGCCTGAAATCCCAGTTGTGGTCACACAATTTCCCGTTTAGCAATCCAGACTTGCTAATTGTGGTTGCTAAACAAGGACTACCTGTATTAAACTGAAAAGAATAAAACAGTGTTTCATTAAATTGCTGTCTGAATGTTGGATCAATCCACAATTAAAATAATGACATGGAATTACAAATACTTTTTTTTTCTTCAAATGTTATAGATCTTGCAACCGTAGTTGGCTATTTGGTTGTTAGCCACCCATTTCTAAACTTGTCTCATCCTCGTCATCAGAGTAGCACCCATGCTGAACTTTTGGAGGTGAGTAATATATTTGCTGCAGTAGTTATAATAAATGACACACGTTACTTGTTCATTTTTGAGAGAAAAACCTATATTTCATTGTTTTAAGGATTACTACCAAAGTGGAAGAATGCTACTGAGAATGTCTCAAGCCCTTGGCAGAATAGTTCTAGCTGGTCGTGAAATGACTCGATTGGCTGGGTAAGTGTTAAGTATAAGCAACTAGAGCCACCCATAAATAGTTAAAATAAACAATTTTATTGACTTCTACCTGTGTTACAAGAATCTCCCCAGACTGCTCGCCTCCCTCACAACCAGATAAGGTTTTATGGATCTTGAAGGAGGTCAAGCTTGGCTATGCAATAACTCTAAGCTAGACCCTCACTTGACTCCTGCTTCCAGCCTGGCCAATAGTTTCCCAACAATTAGATTGACCAATATTTTCATTCATAAAATAAATTTATTTTATCCTCCTTGTAGGCCCAAATCCATATTAATTTCTAATTATGAGATAACTGAGATTAATTTGATCATTTTGAAATATTAAACATGAAGTACCTAAACTTGGAGCATCATTTACAGGGAAAAAAAGTACTTTCTAAATAATTATAATATGCACTTGTGATATGTATTATTTTGCTTTCCATTTTAAACTGTCAATTTGGTTTATTTTTGATGAACATTCTGTTTTGAAGAAAAATTCTTGAAGTCTGTCAGTTTAATAGATTTATAACCTTTAGCTTCACAGCTCGAATTACAGAATTAATGCAAGTTCTGAAGGAACTAAACAGTGGGAAATATCAACGAACCATGCTAGCACAAGACAAAGGTAACTATGATGCTCTGAAGTTGATTAAGGAATTAATACAAAAACACGTAATAACCTTACTTTTGATTACTTGTTTGTTTGTTTTTAATTTAAGAATTAGATCTAAAGCAAGCTACCCCGTTGATCCCTGGTACAGGACAGATTGTCATAACAGATAACATTATCAAGTAGGTAAAATCCCTCATTTCTTATTAGGGTGTCCCATTAACCTTTTTCATTTTTGCATACCTATCCATGCTATATTTTATTTTTAATTTTTAGCATTTGTGGTAGATCTCTGCATATGCCTATTACCCAGAAGAGTAAACTGTACAAGAAGCAGCTGTGAGACCATGTCTACAATTGCTTCCTGCCAATGCCATTTTTTTTCCTCTTCCCCACCCCCAATTGTGGTCTTCTGAATGAAGAAAACCAACCTAATCATGTAGGCCTCTGTGTAGACATACTTCCACAGATCTTGGAGCTTGTGTCATCTGCATGGGAGTCAATGAATTAAGTTAAAAAGCAAACAGCAGTACACTTGAAATGTTTAATGAATGAGTATCACAAGCCACTACTTGTTCAGTTGGCAGAATTATCTAGCCATCTGACTTGATTGATTTAAGACAGCAGTTTTATGTTGATCACCGTTTTACTCCAACTGTCAAGAACTATTGCCATCTCTTGGATCTACAAGAAGCTTTGTGGAAGAGAGTTGCAGTAAAGTAAATATATAAAGCAGGCTTTATTAAACAACAGTCAAAAAGTTATTGAACTGTTACTATTCATACATATCCAAACTTTCGAAAGGAAACGATCAACACATTTCCACCTTTAGCTCCCTTTTATGTACAAGTAGAGTTATGATGGTAATTGGAACTGGAATTTCCATCGTTAAACAGTGCAATTATAAAGCTTGATATCATGTGACAGCATTGCTTAGCGACAGCAATCCTGGCAGCCCCAATTGCAATTGTGAACCAAATTCCACTCATCTTTAGCTAAGGACCCATCCCCAATGCAAATCACTCTTGGCTTAGTGGCAAGCAGCCCAAGACCTGCACAGCCTAGGGCAGTGATGGCTAACCTTTTTGCCATCATGTGCCAAAAGCATGGGGAGCGTGGGAGGGTCGCGCGTTTATGTGCCCACACCCATAATTCTATGCGCCCTGCCCCCCCGCACATGCACCTGTGACATCCTCCTCCCGCACTCGCCACACTTTTGGCATGCGATGGCACAGTAGGCACAGTTTTTGCCCTCCCCAGGCTCCAGAGGCTTTCTGGGAGCCTGGGGAAGGCAAAAACAGCCTTCCCCACCCTCCCGGAGGCCCTCCAGAAGACGGAAAAGGCCCATTTGCTGACTTCCTGTGGGATCAGAAAGCCCGATAATCAGCTGGCCAGCACACACATGTGTGCCAAAGCTGAGCTCGCGTGCCCACCGATATGGCTCCACGTGCCACAGGTTCGCCATCGTGGGTCTAGGGGCTGCTTGCCACATAGCAGCTCAGGAGCTTCTTGGCTTGCCACAGCTCTGGGGCTGCAAGGAGTCCTGAGCCCTAGCACAAAGCTGCAGTTGCCACAGGAAGGTACAACCAACACAATGGGAAGCCCCAGCCATCTCAAGAAGTTACAACTGCCCCAACACCAACTGCCCTTGTTGCTCTGCCCTCTGAGGCCCCTGCCATCCTGCTTCCCACTGCCCCAGCTAAACTTTACAGTCTCCTTGTTCCCACTGCTGACAAGGTGTAATGTGGTATGTGGGAAAGAGCTTGGGAGACAGGACAAACAGAGGCTGCCTAGGGAACAATGACAGCACTACCCACATCTGCAGAGTAAGAGGCTTAGAAGGAACCCCCTCTAGGTTCCGACACAGATAGTAAAGATGGGTGGGGGAAATTGAAGATCCCTGTGATTGTAAGTGCAGATGGGCTGCCAAGCACCTAAATTTTAGTCACTTGGCTGCAGGGGTGCCGCAACAGCTGTAGCTTCAGGAACAAGGTGTATCATTCACCTGTAACTTCGAACAGTCACTGAACAAATGGTTGTAACTTGACGAACACCCGTATCATTTTTGAAAAGAAATAGCATCTACAAATATTAAAAAATAGGGAAAGAGGTTAATGCCTGTGAAACATAAAAGTATTTATATTTTCAACTTTGTAGATTTTCATATATTTCCCCTTTTTCAACTTTTAAAAACACATTTTGTTTTTTGCACTTAATGCTTATTTTGTGGCATGGCTTATGTTGCAAGCACTTTGAAAATGTTACTCTCTCTCAGTAAATCACTAGTAACTTCAGTAGACAGTTTACTAATTAGTTTATTAATTCGGGTTTTTTTGTGAATGGTAATAACTTTAATAATTAATGGTGGCATGTCTATTTTCCTTGAAGATTTGATCACGTTCCATTGGCCACACCAAATGGGGATATGCTGATTAAAGATCTCAACTTTGAGGTACCTTGCAACATTCACAATTTTATCTTGAAATAATTCGATGAATAAGAATAAAAATCTGTTTTGTTCCTCTTCCCATCCCAAAGCATTGTCTTTGGAAGATTATTTCAGAACAAAGTGATCTCTGATAGTGAGGGAGATTACCTTCAAAGTGAAAAACTATCCAAAATTAGTGGAGGTATTTTGGTCAGTGAAATCTACCCAATTTTGAGCAATGTCTCCTTCCCAGTATAGGGCCCTTCCACAGACAATCAAGAATGTTTTTTTTTTAAATTTGGGGGGAAATGCCAAGAGGCAGAAAAAGGAAATATTTCTATATGAGAAACTTTAAGAGGGGAGCTAACCCAGGTAGGCTGTAAGTAGTTTTCCCATCTTCTGTATGCATAATGCTAAATATTTGCAGAAACCTATTAATAATCATGCTGTACACATGGAAACCAGGAGAAATTTGATGAACAGATTGCTATTCTCCATGAACCTAGTCAACACAAATATAGGAATTTGAAACAATACATTAATCAGGCTGGGTTTTTTTCCCCATTAGATAGTTCTAATATACACCAGAATATCCATTCCATAATATTTTTTGTGTAGCTCCAAGATTGCCTTATGAGGGTTTTAGTACAGCCTGTCTTGTCCTATTCAGATCCTTATAGCTTCCAGACAAAGAAAAAAGAACTCCACAGTAGATGGAGTTCATTTCAGACTTGGGTGGCAGCACAGAACTTTGTATCATCAGCGTCCCAAGTCATTTCAGGACTTCTCCCAGTGGCTTCATATAAATGATAAAGAGTAGGGGAGAGAGGGGACCTGTGGCATTTCACAAATAAGTAGCCAGAGGGATGGCCTTTAAAGTAGACCAGATCAGAAATGACTCTGCAGGAAGATCAGAACTATTCTTGATTGACACAGGCTACAATATCAGAATCTTGCATTTTATTTTGATAAAACAGTCTAGTTCAGATTATTTCAAAAAACTTGTCAATTTAACTGAACCTTTTAGTACTTAAAAAAAAAGCAGGTCTGTCCCGTAGTGAGCCAAAAATTTGCATGTAGGTTTTAAATTTCCTTCTACTAAATTTGATAAACACTTCAAGGTTCGAATGCTTTTGAGCGCTCGTGTGTCAAAGGAATGTCTAGAAAATATTTGCCAAATCAAATATATGTTCCCAAGTTAATGAAGCGAACCTGAGGCATTATGAAGGTAATTCATATACTGTAGCTTTTAGTGTTTGAGAAACTTTCAATATATTCTGTCTTGATTTATATTCCAGGTGCAATCTGGTGCAAATGTTCTTATTTGTGGGCCAAATGGATGTGGAAAGAGTTCTCTCTTCCGTGTCCTTGGTGAAGTAAGTAAAGGCTAAAGTAAACTTGAATTTAAAGGCAAAAAAATAACATTGCATTTCTATTCTAATCAATTGCGTTTTCTTATTTGCAGTTGTGGCCTTTGTTTGGCGGCTGTCTAACTAAACCCGAGAGAGGAAAGTTGTTTTATGTTCCCCAGGTAAATCAAAGCACTAGAACTGTTGGCATTTCTTCTGTCTGACAAATGTCCCAATTTTCTCATCCCTTATAAATTTAATTTCAGAGACCATATATGACACTTGGGACGTTGAGAGACCAAGTAATTTATCCAGACACTATAGAAGATCAAAAAAGGAAAGGCATCACTGACCAGGTGAAATGCATTATTATTCCTACAATTTATTTATTTGAATCTGTCCTTTATTATTTTTACAAATAACTCAAGGCAGCTAGCATATCCAACAAACTTTCCTCCTCCTACTTTCCTCTCAACAACAACCCTGTGAGGTACATTAGGCTGAGAAAGAGTGACTGACGCAAAGTCACCCAGCCAACTTTCATGGCTAAGATGGGATTCTTAGCCATGATTCACAGATTCCTGCTTTGCAGTCTTGTGCCTTAACCACTAGATCAAATTGGCTCTATCTCTTTTTTTTTATTGAAAAAGTTTTATACAATAATTATTTTCACCCTCCATCCCCCCTCCCTTTCCCACCCGTCCCTCCCTAAACCCCCCCTCCACCACCCACCCCCAACTTCCCAGAGCAAAATACTGGGTATTGCATATAACAATCACAAACTAAATTAACCTAACTTCAACTATATTAACAGATCCCCCATAGAACCATAACTCCGCTACAGATAATATACACCTAAAGTTAACATTCATCCATAAGCTGTTTGGTATTTCTTTGTCTGGTATTTGTTCTGAATATAGTCAATCCATTTTCTCCACTCCAATATATATCTTTCTTGAGTAATGTCCTTCAGATAAGCTGACATCTTCGCCATTTCTGCCAAGTTCGTTACTTTCAGTATCCACTCATCAATAGTAGGCAAAAAGTCCTCCTTCCAGTATTGCGCCACCAGTAGTCTAGCTGCCGATATAAGGTTTAAAATCAATTTAGTCTCTATTGTTGTACAACGTGTTGTAATACCCAATAAAAATAGTTGTGGAGTAAATTTCAACCTTTTTTTAAAAAACATTCTGCATCACCCACCAAATTTTTAACCAAAAAGCTTTGATTTTCTTACAGGTCCACCAAATATGAAAATAAGTAGCATCATCACAGTCACATCTCCAACATTTGGCTTGCACATTTGGATACATACATGATAATTTTTTAGGATCTAAATGCCATCTATAAAACATTTTATAAAAGTTTTCCCTCAAATTTTGTGCTTGTGTAAATTTAACATTTCTAACCCAAATCGTTTCCCAAGTTTCCAACATTACCGGTTCCTGAAAATTTTGTGCCCATTTTATCATACAATCTTTTACTAATTCCGTTTCTGAGTCTATTTCCAATAAAACATTATATAACCTTTTAATATGCATTTGGCTTTGATCTCTAATCTGTTTTACCAAATTTTCCTCATTTTGCATAAAACCAATTTTTTGGTCTTCCCTCCATCTAGCTTGGAGCTGATCATACTGGAACCAAGTATAAATTATACCTTCTTCTCTGTCTATCTATTTTTAAAGGTTACATTTACTGTAGATATATAATAAAAATAAATAAAAAATTTTAAAACAGAAATCACTGTAAATTTTAAAAGCATGTACTAATTTGAAATCCCAGTGATTTAAACCAGTTTTGTCTCAGTGCATATGTACAAAATCTCTATGGATGGATACTCTTGTATTTATTACAACCTTAATAGGAGCAGAGAAGAAGGGAAATTCATAAATGTTTCTACACATTTTGAATTGTTTTGTTCTGAGAAAGATATAATACTTTAAAAAGTGGATATGTATCTATTATAGATAAGTATGCCAAAAGAATAAGGTTTCTGGATAGAGTATTGGTTTCATTGGTTTTCAGATTTGCTGTTGTAGTGGCATCTGTGTTTCAGGTATTCCTAGGTTGATTCCTGTTTGTTTTTTTAATTGAAGTTAATTACAACATTGTTCATACAACCCTTAATTTGCTCAATTACTGTAGAACTCTGAATTAGTATAGAAGCAGAATAAAAGCTAATTTTCTGAATTTATTGTAGACACTGCCACTTGGCAGATAGGAAAATGTGCTATATTATGTGACCATCCTGAAGCTGTAGGACAGAAAAATTTGTATGCATAGCTCCCTGTCTGCTGATATCGTTAAAGGGTATGAATGTAATAAAGGAGAGATGCATCAGTTCATCGGTACTTGCATAGAAATTACTCTTCTGCTTTAACTTCTGCCAAGCTTTCAAGATGGGGGGAATTTTATAACTGTACACATGGATTCCCAAGTCCCATAACTCTGGTTCCTATATAGAAAAAGAGAATATTGATTGAATCTGAAATCTGCGCTGATGCTTCTCTGAGTTAAATGTCAGGTTCTGTTGTGATTTCTGTCTTGAATCACAGAGAAATTGGAGGGAAAAAAACTATAGTTCTGGTAAAAAAGAGCATATGGTTGTTTAAGGTGTCTATTTTATCGGAAGGGAAGGTCAGTAATCAGAACTGCTTTCAGGCCAACTGTATGTGAGGCTGCATAACATTTATCATGTACTTCAATACCACTTAAAATACATAATCTAGCTCAGTTAATATTGTTGCTTGGTACAATTATCTGACAAATTTTTTTGAACTAAACCAGTCTAAATTTTCAAAGAGGGGAAGGATTAGATAAATTAAGAGGGAGGTACTAGCAAACGTATCGGCAACCTGTTAAGCAATATTTGTTTACTGTTTTGGATGCAGGTGTTAAAGGAATACTTAGATAATGTCCAGCTGGGTCAGATCTTGGAACGTGAAGGAGGCTGGGATAGCATTCAAGACTGGATGGATGTTCTCAGTGGAGGAGAAAAACAGAGAATGGCGGTAGGTTGCCTTCACAGTGTCCCTCGACACTGTATGCATTTTCTAGCACTTGTTTTGATTGACGTGTTGACATAAATTCAGTAAAATGGTGGTCTAATACCATTGTTATTAATTACATTTATAGACTGCCACATCCCTAGGTTCCAACAAACATCAACTACTAGAGCAACCAGGGTTGTCTCTATTCCTAAGAGTGGAGTCTTTCAAAAATTCATTTCATATAAGATGCTCCATAGTTTATGCCACTGTTATTGAGCAGTGGTTTCAATAATCTTTCCCAAAACGGGGAGGTTGAAGACTGGGCCATAGTCATCCAATACTTCTGGAGCCAGAAAGAACTATTTGGGGAGATGTATCACAGCCTCCCTCAAGGCTGCTGTTAGCATCCCATCCTTCTGTGAGGCATTAATAATCTCCTAGGTCCAGATCTAGAAATTCCCTCTTCTTTAGCTGCCCAAAGGAGCTAAGTAGGGCAAAGATTAAAACTATAGATGTTTGAGAAGATCTTAGCATCCTATCCACTTTGTTGGAAGTCGCAAGCCGAAAGGAATTGAAGTAAAATGATTCCCCAGTCATCGTCATGGACCTGTTATAGGTAGTCCTCAACTTACAGCCACAGCTGAGCCCAAAATCTCTGTTGCTAAGCGAGACATTTGTTAAGTGAGTTTTGCCCCATTTTAAGACCTACCTTGCCACATTTGCTAAGTGAATCACTGCAGTCGTTAAGTTAGTAACACGGTTGTTAAGTGAATCTGCTTCTCCATTGGCTTTGCTTGTCAGAAGGTTGCAAAAGGTGATCACATGACCCCGGGATACTACAACCGTCATAAATGGCCAAACATCTGAATTTTGATCACATGACCCTGGGGATGATGCAACGGTCATAACTGTAAAAAACAGTCATAGGTTCCTTTTTTCAGTGCCGTTGTAACTTTTAACAGTCACTAAACGAACTGCTGTAAGTCAAGGACTACCTATACCTGTTGATTAATAATTTAGTACAGTATTACATAGAAACAAAATGTGTTACAATGTCTGCTTTTGACAATAAGCTTTTAAAAAAACAATAAGTTCACTACTTACAGTTCGGAATCTGCTTAATTCCAGTTCAGAATATTTGTTCTTCTAATCTAGAATTAACTCATACTGGCAGCAGTTCTCAGTCATAGATAAGTCTCCCATTAATTGCTACTTTTAAGAGGGTCAGAAATTTAGTAAAATATTTTCAGATAATTCTGTATGATGGCAACAGAATGAAATTTTTGCATCTACTTCAAGAAAAAAAAAAGAGAACTGTGTGCCACATATAAAATTTGCTTTGTTTTTATTTTCACGTTTACTAAAGGACCTCATACAAATAATGTGACTCCCTGGAGAATATGAGTGTGGTGGAATTTATGGATATTTGTGTAGTACTGCTGTGATTTGAACGTCTCTCCCATCATATAATGTGGCTTATTTTTTATGATTACCTGCAAAATATCTTAGATTCTTTTTTTAAAAAATCCAATTTAATGTTCTTCGTATGTATGGATTATATGGTAATCCTTTATTGTTTCTTTTTCCATTGCAGATGGCTAGATTGTTCTACCATAAACCCCAGTTTGCCATTCTGGATGAATGTACGAGTGCCGTTAGTGTTGATGTGGAGGGATACATCTACAGCCATTGTCGGAAAGTATGTCTTTCTGTGATTTATCTTGCATTGCTAGTTTAAGATACAACTTTAAAGCCATGTTTAAAAAAGAAAAGGATATGATTGCATGACTATAGTAATGTTAGGCCTACAGACCTTAACGCTAACATATTAACTTGAAAATATGTTAAAGAAGACAAAATAAAACAGCAGAGAGAGAAATCACATGAAGAGTGACGACAGTCTGCTTTGGCCGATTTTTATTTTGATATTTTCTGTAGAATATAAGTAAAGTCTGTCCTTCTTCTCATGAAGTCCCTCCAACCTGAAGGTCATTTCTCTGAATTAAAGGATGAGAGTGATTTATTTCATTGATTAATACAGGTCATTGTTTTGAGGGAAAGGGGGGGAGATAGTGGCTGAGTGGAAAATAAATGGGGATTTGATAGAATTAATTCTCCAGTTTCAATCAAAGAAGCTGCTCCTGGACCAGGGGGTAGGCTGCTATGACATCTTTACGACATGTGGACTTCAACTCCCAGAATTCCTAAATCAGCTGTACAGGTTGTAAAGTTGTCATAGTTGCCAAACCCTGTCCAAGATAGGGGATGGAGGAATATAATGCAGTAAGCGGGCTAACTGGGTATTTTGTGGATTTATTTATTTATTTAAGTTTATTTATTAAATGTACCGTATATACTCAAATATAAGCCGAGTTTTTCAGCACGTTTTTCAGGCTGAAAAAAGACCCCCTCGGCTTATAATGGAGTGATGAAAAAAATGCCTTTTTTCCTGCAACCATTTTGGCTCCCGGGGTTGCAGACAGGCTTGCTAAAGCCAAAATGGAGCGTGGGGGGGGGGCGGCGCCCCTCCCCAGCACCTCTTTTTGGCTCCCAGGTGGTGCAAACAGAGCGCAGCCCTCGCCATCCGGAATGAATGGTGCTGTTGTGGCGGAGCGGAGAGGGCGGAAGAAGCGGGAAGAAGCGGCGTTTGCGATGGCTGCAAGCTGCGGGAGCGAAGCACTACTTTCATTTGCATGGCAACAGCATTCCGCCTCGGTATATTTGTGCCAGCCAGTGGCGCAAGGCAGCCCTCCTCTCCTGCCGCTTGTGACTCGGAGTGGTAAATGGCGTCTGATCCGGGGAGCAGCCGGATTTTACTCTCTATTGCGGATGCCAGATCGGCCCTCTGCAAGCTCTCATCTCTCAAGGAGTGCTCCCTGAAGCAGGGCTGGAAACTTTGGTCGGGCTCCTCAAGAGACGAGAGCTTGCAGGGGGCCGATCTGGTCTCTGCAATGGAGAGCAAAATCTGGCTTCTTCTCTCTACTGTAGGTGCGGCATCAGGATTCCGCCTTGGTATATTTGCGGCGCAAGGCAGCCCTCATCTCCTGACACTTGGGACTTGGAACGATAAATGGTGACTGGTCTGGGGAGCAGCCGGATTTTGCTCTCCATTGCGAATGCCAGATTGGCCCCCTGCAAGCTCTCATCTCTTGAGGAGCGCTCCCTGAAGTGGTGCGGGAAACTTTGGTTGGGTTCCTCGAGAGACAAGAGC
>WNWU01000004.1:47622404-47663197 GCA_012654045.1 Ptyas mucosa | reverse complement strand
GCTCTTGTCTCTCGAGGAACCCAACCAAAGTTTCCCGCACCACTTCAGGGAGCGCTCCTCAAGAGATGAGAGCTTGCAGGGGGCCAATCTGGCATCCGCAATGGAGAGCAAAATCTGGCTGCTCCCCGAACCAGATGCTGTTTACACTCCGAGTCCCAAGCAGCAGGAAATCAGGGCTGCCTTGCGCTGCAAATATACTAAGGCAGAATCCTGATGCCGCACTTACAGCAGAGAGAAGAAGCTGGATTTTGCTTTCCATTGCAGACACCAGATCAGCCCCCTGCAAGTCTCGTCTCTCGAGGAGCCCGACCAAAGTTTCCAGCGCCGCTTCAGGGAGTGCTCCTCGAGAGATGAGAGTTTGCAGGGGGCCGATCTGGCGTCCGCAATGGAGAGCAAAATCCAGCTGCTCCCCGGACCAGTCACCATTTACCACTCCAAGTCGCAAGCGGCAGGAGAGGTGGGCTGCCTTGCGCCACTGGCTGGCATAAATATACCGAGGTGGAATGCTGTTGCCGTGCAAATGAAAGTAGTGCTTCGCTCCCACAGTTTTCAGCCATTGCAAACGCTGCTTCTTCCTGCTTCTGCCGCTCCCTCCCCTCCGCCACAACAGCACCATTCATTCCAGATGGTGAGGGCTGAGACAGAGAAAGAGACAAAGAATGAAAGAGAGAAAGAGAGAGAGAGAAAGAGAGAGAATCAGAATGAGACAGAGAGAGAAAGAGACAAAGAATGGAGAGAAAGACAGAATGAAAGAGAGAATGAGAGAGACAGACAGAGATAATCAGAGACAGAGTGAGAGAGAGAGAATGAGAGACAGAGAAAGAGACAGAGAATGAAAGAGAGAGAATCAGAGAGAGAATGAGAGAGAGCGAGACAAAATGAAAGAATCAGGGAGAGGGAGAGAGAATCAGAATGAGAGAGAAAGAGTGGAGAGAGAGAGAGAAAGAGGGGGAGAGAGAAAGAGAGAATGAGAGAGAGAGTTGGAGAGAGACAGAGAAAGAGGGGGAGAGAATGAGAGAGTGGGGGAGAGAGAGAGAAAGGGAGAAAGAATGAGAGAGAAGGTGGGAGAGAGAGAAAATGAGAAAGGGGGGAGAATGAGAAAGAGTGGGAGATAAGAGAAAATGAGAGGGGGGAGAGAGAATGAGAGAGAGAGTGGGGGAGAGAGAAAGAATGAGAAAGAGAGGGGGAGAGAGAAAGAGAGAGAGAGTGGGGGAGAGAGAGAGAAAGAGGGGGAGAGAGAAAGGGGACAGTCGTAAATTCGAGGACTGGTCACAAATGTGAGGACCAGTCAAAAATAACTTTTTCAGCCCACTGAGTAGTCCATATGCACAAAAGGACTACCCAGAGGGCTGAAAAAAGTGATTTTTGACAGGTCCTCGCACTTTTGACTGGTCTTCGCACTTATGACTGGTCATCATTTATGCCCATTGTAGCATTCTTAACGACCGTGTCACTCATTTCACAACTGCTTCTCTTCACCATGGTGACAAGATAGGGCAAAAACGTAAAATGTGAGGACAGTCGTAAGTTCGAGGACTGGTCACAAGTGTGAGGACCAGTCAAAAATTACTTTTTCAGCCCTCTGAGTAGTCCATATGCACAAAAGGACTACCCAGAGGGCTGAAAAAAGTGATTTCTGACAGGTCCTCGCACTTTTGACCGATCTTCGCACTTATGACTGGTCATCATTTATGCCCATTGTAGCATTCTTAACAACCGTGTCACTCATTTCACAACTGCTTCTCTTCACCATGGTGACAAGATTTTTGTTTTTGTTGATCCTTTTTTCCACTTACAGAGCTAGTTTACTGTTTTTCTTTGAAATCAATATTCAAAAACATTTAATCTACTGATGCCTCAATTAATGTAATTTTATTGGTGTCTATTTTTATTTTGAAATTTACCAGTAGCCGCTGCATTTCCCACCCCTGGCTTATACTCGAGTCAATAAGTTTTCCCAGGTTTTTTGTGGTAAAATTGGGGGCCTCGGCTTATATTCGGGTCGGCTTATACTCGAATATATACAGGTATATGCTTCCCCATCTCACAGTTGAAACTGAGTTAGAGCTGGTCCTGCCCTGAATAGTTGTTTTGTCTGTCTTATGGCCAAAGCAAATAAGAATTGTGCAGTTGCTGAAGCTGGAGTTTATTATTCATGCACATATTTTCTCATTCATTGCATTCAGGTTTCTTCTTTGTCTTGGAATGAAAGTTTTTAAAATGGTTAAAATATATTTGTAATTATGAAGCGATTTCTGAAAATCAGTCTTCAACTCTGACAAATTCAATGAAAAAGATTTATGTATCTTTTATCTCTTTAGGATTTAATTTTGGAACCCAAAAGTAAAGATGACATAGGAGTTATAGCCTGATTTTTAATCCAAGGGCAGAATGGGAGGCCAGCATTAGGAGAAGGGAATGAATTCTTATGTTTCCCATGTAGATTTCCTGTTCCAAATCACCCAACTCGAAGCTGCTATTATTTATTGTAGGGAAAATGTACAAGTATCACAATGCAACTGTTAGTTACAAAAGGGAATTATGCAGCATAAAATTAAACAGAGCAAAAAGTGTCATTCCAGCACTATAATTCTGTTCTAAATGTTCCCTCTTTCAGTAGCTGCTTTTAGAAAAAGGGATACTTTGGAAAATTAGATTATTTTTCTGTAGATCATATATGGGTTGGCTTTCTTATTGTTTCATGTGCTTCAGTGCAGATAGATGTCTAGAAATCTAAAGCTCATTATAACCCTTAAACTGTGTTTTGGCATTTCAGGTTGGCATCACTCTCTTCACTGTTTCTCACAGAAAATCACTTTGGAAGCACCATGATGTAAGGCTTATTTTATTTAACTGCTTTTTTTCTCCTAATGCATAAAATCCATTCTACATTATTTGTGTCTGCTAAGGGAATAAGACCAGCTTGGTATGTTATTGCTGGCTAGGTTGAAAACAATAACGTACATAGGAGCTCTTATTAGACTCTTTAAATATTCTGGTCTCAAAGCATAAAGTTTTAAGCCTAGGAATTAGCTTGAAGGCATTATAACGCTTTTAATAAGTATGGGAAGTCCCAAGGTCACAAACCTCCCACTTACGAGCCACTTCTAGATTACTAACCTGGCTGTTCCCAGAGACACAGTGCTGGGACATTGTATGAATCAGCATTTTGAACTCTGAGACTGTATTGTTTAGTTCCTGTCCTTTTATCCCCTCAGTGCAACTCTTTTTAATGATTTTTTTTCTGTATTCTTTTTAACTCTGGGTGAGCTGCCCAGTGTCATTGGCGAGTGGGCAGCCTTAGAAATTGACATTGTAAGTAAATAAATGGAAAAATTCACTGCATATTTTTCCCTTATTTTTGAGTGTTAAAGAGTCAGAGGTTTGCTTAGATTCTGTTATATTTTTCCTCTAAATTTCTAAGTTCAGAATCATAACCATATTGTCACTGAAACTTCCTTTCAAAAGTATATCTATATATTAGAATGGAAGAATAAAACCATAATAAACCATTACAATAAAACCAATTTTATACTCCTCTGAATCATGTACATTTATCTCAAGGATAATTAAAGAAGATTGTTGGTTTTTCTATATTAGTACTGCACATTGTGATTGCTCATAAATATAATTAAAATTTTGTTAACAGTTAAAAAAAACAATTACTTCCAACCTGCCTCCCACTGAAGACCTGTATACCGTACGAGTTAAAAAGAGGGCTGTGAAAATATTTACAGACCCCTCGCATCCTGGACATAAATTCTTTCAACTCCTACCCTCAAAACAACGCTATAGAGCACTGCACACCAGAACAACTAGATACAAGAACAGTTTTTTCCCGAATGCCATCACTCTGCTAAACAAATAATTCTCTCAACACTGTCAAACTATTTACTAAGTCTGCACTACCATTAATCTTCTCATCGTTCCTATCACCCATCTCCTCCCACTTATGACTGTATGACTATAACCTTGTTGCTGGTATCCTTACGATTTATATTGGCTGTTTTCTAATATGATTTGATTGCTTATTTGTTCCCTATGTCTATCATTAAGTGTTGTACCTTATGATTCTTGATGAATGTATCTTTTCTTTTATGTACACTGAGAGCATATGCACCAAGACAAATTCCTTGTGTGTCCAATCACACTTGGCCAATAAAGAATTCTATTCTATTCTATTCTATTCTATTCTATTCTATTCTATTCTATTCTATTTTTTCTATTCTATTCTGTTCTATTCTATTCTATTCGAGGTCACTTTTGTCATTAGTTTGTTGTAGCTAAAAACTTTTTTTTGATAAATCACCTGTTTTAATACCCACTGTCTTTAAACACTATTTGAAGAATACAGGATTATTATTTAGCAATGTGTGAGTTTCAATAATAAAAAGCATTGAATTCAGTTTTTGATGGATAAGGCTTAGGCCACTGGTTGAATTATCATGGCCAGCAGATGGTGATCAAATGTCCACATTTTACAGAGCTCTTTCCCAAGGGCAATGTCTGAATATGAATTTCTCTATCTAAACAGATGCATACTTTTCACTCTTTAATATCCAAATTTGCTGACTTTGTTTCCTTGTCTCCCCAGTTTTATCTTCACATGGATGGAAGAGGCAACTATGAGTTCAAGAAAATTACTGAAGAAACAGTTGAGTTTGGTTCATAACCCCCATCTCCAGCAATCAACAGCCGTGACTGTTAACAACACTGGACTTGGAAAACGTACATTGTAATGTAACAAAGCCACTTGACTTACTCTTAAATTGATTACTAGGAATACGATAACAAGCTGTCAGTACTTTTATTATTATGTAGAATACTACTAATTTGTGTTCATGTTGGTTTAATTATTAATATGCTCTAAGAATGTTCTTATTTTTGTGTTTTTTTAAAAAAAATCTGCCTAAATTAAATTGGGCTTAAATCACTGAAATGTTGATTCATCCTGGGATGTAAACAGTCTGAAGTTAACTAATTTGACTTCTGTTTGACCATACTTCCTCTGGGGAAGGCCCTTATTCAAATTAGATTCACTACCTCTTCTGTACCCATTACAACAGATACGAATTTCTATGTCATCATCCTAATATATCAGTTCATTATATGTACTCTTTTCAGGATAGGGTTTGTTATATTACTGTAACATAATTACAGGGCAATTGGCTTTTATGTTAGCCGTGGCTGTGGAGACAGTCTCTTTCCAGCAATATGCTGTATTCATGGGAGAAAAGTCCCTTAGAATTTCTTTGCAAAAAGATAAACTCCATCCAACATCCTCTGGCCATTGCCAGACACTACCCTTCAATCCTATATTTCCATTTTTTTCCTGCTCAGCACAAATAAAATAACAATATTGCATTTAACCTTTATATTCCAATTTCAGAAGGACAGATAAGAGGAATGAGAATGGGGAAAAAAATAAAGAAGAAAGAAATAAAATAATTCCCAAATCTTCGTCATGGAATAAAGATCATGGACATTCTCGCTTATGAGAGGTCTGATCTCTTTGTAATTTGTAGAATGTAGTCTGCAAGTTCGAAATGAAATGCCATACATATCTGCCACAAGGATTTGGATTTTTCAGAGAAGGTATTTGCTTTTTCTACCTGGCATGTAGGTCTATAATATGTGGTTTTTTTTAAAAAAAAAAAGGAATGTAAACTAAGTAATGTCAGAGACACAGTAGTTCAGAGTCACCAAGAAACAGTTCAGAATCTTTTAGAACTATTTTATAGTTATTACTTGAAGAACTGTTTGGCTTCCTGCCAATTACTTTTATAAAAACAACATAACTGCTTAACTATAAATAAGCATTTTTGAAACAAGTATGTGATAAAACTTACACATGGTGATTATAAATTATTATCCAGATTTATTGACATAGATGGGACTGGAAGATGTGAGTTGGTTAGTCTGGCTATGTAATTGATTACCATTCTTCTAACAGATCTTTAAAAGCTGTGCTGTATGACGTGATTTTGTCCTTTTAATATAATATCCACATGCACTTAACATGATGGCAAGCACTACATGGAAAATAAATGTGGTTGGTCCCCCCCCTCTTTGCTTAAAATCAGCATTTCTTCTTAATGATTAAGTCAATCATTAATTATCCCTCTTTCATGGGAAATCTGGAATTTGTCAAACTTCCAAATAGTTCATCAGATTTGGTATTTTTCCGAAAAGCCGGGGTTTTTAAATGTGTTTTCACGTGTGCTGTGGGTAAATGGGTGGAGAGTTGGGTTAGGATAAATTATCTGAGAAATGCAAAAATAAATGTTAAATAACTATTTTCAGTTTAAATATTAAATAACTATTTTCAGTTTAAATATTAAATAACTAGTTTCAGTTTGTTGCCATTTCATATTTAAGAAAGAATTGCCTTTTTTATAATGACTTTGATGTCTTTTTCTCCCTAAAAGCTGTTATTGGTTGTATTAGTTGATATGAGTTTACAGACAATGCATCAGGACATGTCATAATCTGAAACAAGCATTCCAAGCAGCGAGACAATGATACCAATTTAGCATAAATCAATTGCTTGGAATGGTTGTTTCAGATTGGATGGAAATCTGACATCAGGAATAAACAAAGCTCTGACTTGAATTTGGTTGCCACGCTTCTGGTGAAAACTTCTTTTTCCATATATGATCTTTTTCTTTTCTTTTTTTGTGCGGCTATTCTACTGAGACTAGCTTTCTCAAGAAATTCCTATTTTAAAAAACTGCTATTAAAATAACATATATATCCTTTTACAAGAAATCTGAGCTACAAGTGAGTAATAGTCAAAAATGGCATGTATGTTTTTGTTACTAACTGGAAAGCACCCTAAACCATATAGCATCTTTTGTAGAAAATCCAGGATTGCTTAATAGCAACATTTTTCATAGAGTGGGACATTGCATTGCTTGGAAAGTAGAGCTAATTGTTTACTCTCCAATCTCCCTTCAGCCACCACAACCCTATAAAATCTTCTCTGAATCTAGAAGATTCTGAGGGATATATGCTGTTGGGAAGGCCTCCACATTCTTTGAACAAAAAAGCATTTCTATTTATCGGAAACTCTCCAATGAATTTTACCCACTGGGCACAATTTTTAAAAATGTTACCTCTACGGAGCTGATTAACTTCAGTAACTATTAATCAGTGATACCAGTTCATTTATTTCTGTGCTACATGAAACCCTAATGGGAAATGGTGATTTTGGATGACCTTCATTAAGCTGAGGCTTCATACTTTTATTCAGAGTGCATCAAAAATCAACCTGCCCCATGAGAGAACTAGTATGAAGGTAAAAGTAACCAGAGCAGTGCTCAAGGGGACAAGAGTTGTTAAGGTTATGCTTTTCGTCTGTAATGGTTCGAAGGTTATGCAAAATGATCCACAAATCAGCCATGATGGTCTTGTCATGGTCATATCTTTTGATTGATGCTGTTAACGATTTATTAAACTGGAAATGTTGGTATAATGTAAAAGTCCGCAAGAATGAAGCATCGCCATACTTTATACCACATTTAAAGTAACACTGGTAGTATTTTGTACTGTAGTTGATCACAAGAGACACTGGTTTCGGTGGGAAATAATTGCAGTAATTTGTTATTTTATAGCTTGTAAAGTCAATTAGAAGGAAAGGCATATGTACGATTTTTCTATATAAGTGCCTCTGGATAATAAAATTGAAACATATAACCACCTAGTATTTTTTTTTTCTTTTTAATTGGTGTCAATGAAAATTTTTTACAACTGTACAATTGATTGCCATAGTGATTCAGCTTTCATAACTTTAGGGGCTGATCCCAATTAAAGTGAAAAATTATTTTATCATATCAAACCTAAATTACAAACGTTACTGAATCCAAATTTCTGTGTGTGCATGCCTGCTGGTTTTCAATTTTCTAACACAGGATCCAGTCAACAGAAAATGAAGAACCTACTATAAAATAAATAGCCTTGATTTTGTGTCAAGACCACTTTTTAAGTCCAGTCTGATTGCAATTCCTGTTTGATTGTTTGTTTTTGCTACATGGTAAAGCAAAGGAAGTAAGAGAAACTTTCAACTTGGAAAATGTATATTATATGGATGTGCATCAATCTAGCTGCCTTCTGCTTGCTAAGAGCATATTTTGCTGTACTTTTTAAAGACACAATAACTAATTTCATACATTATGGTTCGTTTCATTTTATCTCCATGTTGCTTGACCTCAGCCATTGAGGTTCAAAAGTTAAACGATTGTTCCATGTAATTTTTGAACTTAGCCAATATGGGGAGTATTTTTTACAGTAAATAATTTACAAAGGCTTTTCTGATTACACCTGTTTTACCTAGTTGTGGTTGCCAGTAAGGGGCATGACTAAAGTGTTCAGTTAACACCTGGCTAAGAGTGATTGTTAAAAGATTTTCTTAAGGAGATGACATTTCATATCTTACGAGCAACGACAGCATTGTGGTCTCTGGTTGCAGCATGACAAGGCTTACATAACCATTTTTCTTCTTCACAAATACCTCATACACGACTATATTCCTTATACATGAAAATCATTTCTTCTAAGCTGTTATGACACACACACATGCATATGTATGCATATATAAAAGTATTATGTGAGTTTATATTATAATACATGCATAGACACACATATGTTTAATATAGTCCTTTGGGGTTTTTTTAACCAGGAATAAGTAATGGAATTGTTTTATGTGAGAAACTTCAATAGCTTTGATGAGTTTCCATGACACTGATCTCTGTATAAGCAAAGCTGTTGATGAATGTCTAACTCCCCTTTGGTCTTTATTACCATAATGGGAGACAAAGCAGACTGCAGAGGACAAGTTTACCTTATAAATACTTGTCATTGAACTAAGCAGCAATAAAACGTAAGTGGGGAAAAATGATCTATGTGAAATTAAATCAGTGGCAGATTATGCAAGCAGTTTTCGA
This sequence comes from Ptyas mucosa, assembly GCA_012654045.1. Classification (NCBI taxonomy): domain Eukaryota; kingdom Metazoa; phylum Chordata; class Lepidosauria; order Squamata; family Colubridae; genus Ptyas; species Ptyas mucosa. Next base: position 47,654,255 of record WNWU01000004.1, on the reverse strand, counting down.
ACATGAAGTAAGCTATTTAGAATAGGAAGGGGGAATCAAAATTTTGATAGGGCTAGAGCCCGTTTTTGAATATTGTGATCAACATGCAAACAGGTTTTGATTGAAGCACTTTTATACTTGCTATTAAAAGACATTAGCACTGTATATGGAATGTTTTTTTCAGACAACACATTCATGGCATGTTAAAGCATTCCCTATCGTTCATGTCTGTTCAAAGACCCTTTTTATTATAATGGAGCAGTTTCCTATTCATTTTAAAAGCCTTGCTTGGCAGATTATCCACTGGAGTTGGAAGAGCCAAGCTTAAAATTCTGTTGATCCTCACTCTTGGGGGGGGGGGGGGATGAAAAGGGGGGAAAATGGTTTTAGTTCTCTGTTCACATTATTAAACATAGTCACTTTTGGGTTTTTTAATTGATGTTTAAGTGAGATCTCAGTTTTCTACGTCTTATAGACTTTTATCTCTTTTAATAAAGTAATACAGCATCTTCTGATAGTCTTTTATCCATCAAAGGGGTTAGATCTGTCAATGTTCTCATCAGATCATAGCTAAGTAATCAGATTGCTCTTGGCTGAGACAAATAGGGGTGACAGGAGTTGAGATTAAACTCTGAAACTGCTCATAATTAAATTGGGCAAAAAATTTCCATTTTATAGGCATCTGTAAAAATACAGACATACCATCAATTTTAACCAATGCTATTCCATGCAATATACTCACATTCTAGACATCATTATAGAAGTACATAGTGCATACAGATACTATGCTTTAGAGGTACAAATTGCTCTAGATACTTATGGGATTTTAGTTTCTATTGAAACTAAAACATTGACCAGAAAAAATAAATCTTGGATTTCAGGAGAGGTAAGTGTTACGGCTTTTATCTGTTCAGACATCAGGGAGAGGGTTACTAATAAAATTTAAAGCGCTTCTCACTCAACCAGTAAGCAAGTGAAGGATGTGGGGAAAAACAGTCCTAGATTGGTGGCAGAAGTAATTTACTATAAGAAATGGCAATCCTACAATTTCGGTTACAAATAGACACTTTCCTTCCACCTGACTTAATGGTAGGTCAGTATGTGTGAAAGTGGACCATTCTCTACTATAAACCCAGATTCCAACTCTGTCTCTATATTTTCTCTGGCAATGATACTTCAGTTTCTGCTGCTATTGGCATAATATCCACTCATCTTTCCAACATGACATCCGCTATCATTTTCCAGTATGCCAATTCATTCTAGGTAAAACACCTTTTTGCTGTGAGTATAAAAGAACAAATGTATATGAACCACCATCTGAAGTGGTGTTACGCAAAAACAAGCAGGAAACCCTTAATCTTCTGGAACATTCCATCATTGATAGCTATCCTTGTGAGAAAAAAGATTCTAGAAAATAATGATTTCTTCCTCCCCCACCCCCCCAAAAAAGTTCATGTCTGTTTTTAGTTGATTCAAGCTGCTTTTCCTCCATCACTGGAGCTTAAAAACAGGAAATGCTAGATGAACACATACTTTTAAACATACTGTGGAAATATAGAAAGAAGATAATTGAGAAATTGCACAATTTGCCATTTCAAGAAGGTTCTCCTGTTTATTTATATTTATTTTATTTTATTAGTTCAATTGATATGCCGCCCTTCTCCGGAGAGCTTTAAAGCTTTCAACAGAACTACAGAACTTGTTAAGTTTTAAGGAATTTAAGGATTTCTTTTCTCCGTGGGATCCAGCTTCTCCAGAAAATGAAGGCAGAATAATCTTTGCTAATAACCTTAGGAATGTTAACGTATCCTAGTTGTTTCCATAAAAAAAGTTTATATTATAGATATAATAAACCTCTTAATATTAACCACATAATTTGTGGGAATTCAGATAAGCACACATCTCTTTTAAATACAAAGATGTTTCATGTATGAAATCTAATAATTCATATTCTAATTTTACTTATAGGAAAGATGCTTTTAATACGCATAAATATACAAAGGATTGAACAGTATTTGGAAATTAATGGACACGATTCCTATGAATTACATGTGTCTATAGTGTTAATGTTTTCATATACATGTCACCTTTTTGTGAATAGTTAATATGGTTTGTTGATCCCAATTCCAATCATGTGCATACTTCTATGCTTTGGTATAATTGAGGATCAAATAAGTAATTTTTAAGCACTGCAAAAAAAAATTCTGAGATGAGATGGTAGAGAAATATGCATATTTAAACCATAGATAATGTTATTATGCCACCTTCATAACATAAACTGTCATCGGTGCTTTATGAGGCTCATAGATGGTGTCCATATAAAACCCAAATCCAATCATTTGTAAATGATTGTGATCACATACAATAGATGAATCTTCTAGATTTCAAAATTCTAACAAAATCTCAGGGTTGCATTCCTGGCAATCCTGTTCTATTTAATGAACTAATAATGTGAGGACTATTCTTAAATATTTGTTTTATATTCAGTCCTGACAATGTCTAGCATTTGCAAAGGTTGCCAGTCCCTGTATCAAAAAATTGTACATGTCTCTTGCTTAAATCATTATAAAACCCATGTTGACATTTATATATAATATGGATTAAGATAGGAACTAGTATGACTGTCAGGTGTGCCTCCTTTCAATACTCAAGAAAGAAAAACCCCGACTCCATTTTCATAGAGAAGGATACTTTTACAGAGTATGAACTGAATGCAACCAAAGAAAAGCAAGGTCTGAAGCAAAAGGCGTGAAAATTACATATAGAAAGTGTTCCCAAAATCCTTCCCCCAACCATCCAGCGAAAATTATCCAATCCACATTCCCCCCAGGGGTCATGTGGGGTGCAACGTCCGATGGTGCCATCCTTCTGCTATGCCACGACGGTCAACCTTGAGTTGTTATCAGCTTCAAAGAAAACACTGAAGAAAACTTTCTCTTCTCTTCTCCACCAGCTCACTTCCCCCCTCCCAGGCATTCCAGTAGCTCCCTCTCCCCCCGCCCATTTCATGGCAGCCGAGCAAGCAAATTCATAAGCGCTGTATGAGATCTGACAACATGCAACCCAAAGCAGAGAGACACAAATTGTACTGTGATTCTAGCCTCCCCTAAGAGGCTATTGACCGCAAGCACTCTGGCTTCAAATTATACATTCTTGCTGTGCATACATGTGTCAGCCCACCTAAGAATTATGGTGATCAAATATCAGTTTCAGCTAGCTGATTTTTGTTGTTAGAGGATTTGCAATGTAAGAACAATTGCCCCAAGGTGCTGCAATACACTCTTTGACATCAATATGAAGAGTAATAGACATAGCAATAAATACTCTTAAATATTACAAGTAAGTCTATAATTGCTTACATTAAAAAAAACACCCCAGAAGATGCCAAGTGAGGCATTTAAGGAATATGGAATAAATAATTAGAAAACCCAGTACATGAACTTCAGGAGAAGCTAATTTTGACATCCATAGGTCATATTTCTAGCTTGAATTTCAGTTAATCCAACTGAAATGTTTTGGGATGCATTTGATACCTATATGTGTTTAGAAGGAAGTTGTGTTCAGCCAATGATAGGCGTGGTAGTTCTAAAATGCGATACTAGTTCATAATAAGACCATATTAGTCATTTGAAAGAGGTGCTTTATAGAATGCAGGAATTGTTCAAACATTAATTGCCTTATTCTAGGTTCTTGTGGCACATTCAGAAGCCACTCCATAAATGTGCAGAGAGAATGTGGAGCATTGGGCACTTTTCCACTGAAAGTGATGCTTTGTATGAACTTTTTTGCATTTCGAAGAATTTGCAAACCTTCAGTTGATATAATACTGTCATGTAATACAGTAACTTCCTGTGACTCACAGGTGTTGTATACTATAATTCAAAAGAATTATATACAAATCATTTAGAAATGAGTAGAAGGATAGCAGAAAACTACTTTACAGTTCAATCCTCTAAGACCGTAAGAATGTTCATTCTCCACCTATTATTCAGAGGACCGAAGATCCTATACCTCTATATATGGAAAAGAATTCTATTACTGAAAGATTCATTTGGGGAAGCATATATCACATGTTTTAATAAAATATATTTTATAAAAACGTATTTTATAAAATTTTAGACTTACTTTGTATGTAAAAAGAAGAGAAACCCACAAATGTATGAGATACACTGGGGAAATGTATAATTTTATTATTTAGACAATGGAATCTACTGTCTTACCAAATATCTACCAAGACGTCTACTGTGTGAAAACAATACAGCACTTGATTCTATGAAAATTTATATTTGTATTATTAATCTGTATGTTAATATATACATGGTAAAATAGAACCACAAATAGAATAACAGAGTTGGAAGGAACCTTGGAGGTTTTCAAGTCTAACCCCCTGGCAGAATACCCTATACCATTTCAGACAAATGGTTGTCCAATCTCCTCATAAAAACTTCCAGTGTTGGAGCATTCATAACTTCTGGAAGCAAGTTGTTCCACTGATTAATTGTTCTAACTTCAGGAAATTTCTCCTTATTCTAGGTTGCTTCTCTCCTTGATTAGTTTCCATCCTTTGCTTCTTGTCCTGCCGTCAGTTGCTTTGGAGAATAAATTGACTCCCTCTTCTTTGTGGCAGCCCCTCAGATATTGGAACACTGCTATCATTGTCCTTCTTATAAAAGTCCTTCTTTTCATTAAATTAGATATACCCAATTCCAGCAACCATTTTTTATATGCGTTAGCCTCCAGTCTCTTAATCATCTTGGTTGCTCTTCTCTGAACTCTTTCTAGAGTCCCCACATCTTTTTTACATCATGGCAACCAAAACTGGATGCAGTATTCCAAGTGTGGCCTTCCCAAGGCATTATAAAGTGGTATTAATACTTCATGTGATCTTGATTCTATCCCTCTGTTTATGCAGCTCAGAACTAACTTGGCTTTTTTGGCAGCTACAGCACACTGCTAACTCATATTTAAATGGTTGTCCACTAGGACTCAAGATCCCTCTCACAGTTACTACTATTAAATTAATACATTAATAAATTAATACATTTATACGATTCATATGTATGCTTCCAGTGCAATACAAGATACCTGTTATTTTTTTAAAGCCCTCATGGCATAGGACCTGGTTACTTGAGGCAGACTGCCTGTCCCCTATGATATCTGCCTGGCTGATTCAATCCTGCAGGTTTGACACATTCCAAGTTCCTTTACTGGACCAATGTTATCTGTTGAAATACTGGAAGCCCATCTTCTCTGTAGTTGCACTGCCTTCAAGAATAAGATTCTACCTGAGATACAAATAACCTCCACTCGGCTGTTGTTTAGAACAACCTTGAAGACCTGGCTCTTCACCCCAGTATGGGAGAGTGAGACACCCTCCCCCCACTTCATTGCACCTGCCATATTTTATCTTTATTGATTTTATGGTACTTTTTAATTGCATGAGCCATCCAAAGTCAATGAGAGTCAGGATGCATGCAAATTTAATAAATCATCATCTTCATCATTATCTTCTAATTTTCTTTTGGATTGGCAGCATTATGCATATGATGGGAAAAGAAATTAAAAGTAAGAATGTAAAAGAAAAGGAAAGAAAACCAAGTTTATACTACTAATTATAATACCATATCCTTCTATCCTTACAAACCACCCTTGCTTCCATCATCTCCATATACTGATTCATATAGTCCCTTTTGTTTTGTCCATCTTAACATTTCTCAATTTTTCCAAGGTTTGACTTCCAATTTTTGATTCATGCTCAAAAAGGTATATTAGATATTTAAATATAATGTCCCTCTAAATGGGTAAATGATGAATAACAGTTCTTAAGTGGCTTGATAGCATGAGATCTGGATGTTTCCCACAGCACTGCTGGCTCCCAAAAGGCACTAGAGACAATATTCCACTGTGAACCATCCATCTGTCCATCCATCCATTCATCCATCCATCCTTCCAATTATTGTACAATAATGATTCTTAGAAGAATATTATTTTTGCAATGATGATGATGATCCAAATGTTGCTGAACTACAACTCTTAGCCTCATTCGCAATTCACCAAATTACCAAGGATCCTGATAAAAATAATAGTTCAACATGATTTTTAAGAGCAGAAATTCCTAATTCTTGTTCTATTCCCAGAAATGTTCTCACCGGAAGGGATTGTGGTCTGTGTTACTTTTGTCAGAAAGTGGAAAAAATCTGGAACAGTCTTCTCAGAATTTGATACCATGAAAGCTTCAACAACCACAATCCTCAAAAATGGACATTGTGGCCAGAAATTTTAGGAAATTGTTAGGAGGGGCCTCAGTTAAGGAAAGGCTGCTCTCAAGTTGTCATCCTCTACATTTCAAATCCAATATCCAAGGAAAACAGTGTGAGTACTATATCCTTGAAGGAGCTATAGCTAACACTAAGGGATCTATAGTTCATTTATTTTTTCTTCCAATTGTTGTTACACTTTTTAAAGTACATTGAATGGAACATACAAATATGATGAAATTCAACAGCAGTCTGCAAGATTTTAAAGTGGAAAGGAAGGACTGAAGGGGAAAAATCTTTCAAAAGCATCAGAGGACATTAAATTTCATTTTTAATGGGGAGAGATGTGTATAATTTTATAAGAATTATTGCTGCAACAGAGGTCTGCTTTAGTGGTATACTAGTTTATCTATAGTAGTCTGCCTGTAACATTAGTGTGAAGTACTGGTACAACATTTTTCTTTCATTCCAGTTTGAAAAAAATACTTGTCCTGGTAACTTTCCAAAAACATATGCTATCATCAAACTTAGGACAGGAAATTTACAGGAAAGGCCAAATCTGGGTAGCCAATTTTGAAATTATGCAGCCAAAATTAGTTCCCTCAAATGTGATTTGTGTCGTCGTCAAAAATAGTAATTTAGGATTTTTATTTTTTGTGCTAGACTGGACTGGATGGACTCTGGTAGAAGAAATCTATGTAATGGAATGTATGGATGACCTTACATGCTGCCTAGGACACAATCTGACAAAAGAAGGGGGAGCCCCCCCAAATCGTAACTATCCAAGGAAGAAACTTAGGAAAGATCCGTCCTAACTTATCCAATGGTTAAAAATGGCAGAGGGAAGTTTGTAACTTCAGACTTGAAACACTGAGGTTAGCCCCCTCCAAAACAAACCAGACAGGAAATGCAACCAGATAACTAAATCTACTTTATTGTAAGGTTACATTAACTGAATTTTGCAAGTCTGAAGGTACAACTTTCTACCTGAAACCATTTGATAAATTTGGGTGACTCCTTCCTACGTTTCTTTCTCTGACCATTAAATCCTTGGGCTCCCCTTTCTCTTGACTTATTACTTCCTAGGCAGCATCTCTTTCTCCAAACTCATCCACACATTACACAATTAAAACAAGTGAACAGAGCACGCTGTGTGAAAAACACAAATCAGTAAAAAAAAATCAGTTGTATTTGGTTTTGGGGAAAAAAGGTGTGCTTATGAGAGAAATGTGCGCAATAGATGTGCTACATAGTAAAGAAAGCATTAAATATGATACTGGATACAAAATTAGTTTCCTGAGAAACTTTCTTTTGATATATTTTTAGGAAAATGAGCAACATATTTCAGTGTCTTATGTAACATGTTTGCTGTGGAGTAAAATCAATAAAAAGTTTGAGGTAAAATGAATAAAAATCAGCTGGATGATGTAATGCAAGAGAGAATACAGCTCCTCAAGATGTGATAAATGAGTCATTTGTGGTTTTAAACACTGTGTAAAAGTACACACAATGTGAAGAAAGGAAATTCTTACTACCATAGCACTTTCACTTCAATATTTTACTGATGCATTTACCTTATCTTATTAATTCTACAAGGTGATCTTGATTTGTAACACCTCCGTCTTTTCCTGTCTTTTCCTTATTTTATTTTATTTTTTAAATTTGGGGTTGAGAAAGGAAAGTTGGAATGGCTCCCCAATTACTTTTGTTTAAGATCGTTCTCGATTTAAAACCAAAATTGACCCTGCCAATTCTGGTTGTAAGTTATGAAGATCGTAAAACAGGTTATCACATGACTGACCTTATATTATGACCTTTTTTGTAATGGCTGTTAAGCAAACCCTTTGGGTGGGGGTTTTGGGTTTTTTTTTTTAAAATTAGAAGCAAACATTGGTTTTCAGCAAAATCATCATAAGTTGTAATCACATGGCCGCAGATGCTGCAAACTGTCATAAATACAGGCCAGTTGCCAAGCATCTAAAAAATGACCACGTGACCGGGGGGGGGGCAACTGTCACAACTTTGGATAGGTTCCAACGGGTCCTAAATTACATTTTGGGGGTCCATTATAACTTCTAATAGTTGCTAAGTGAACAGTTGTAAGTTGACCACAGAGAGGAGGGGGTCAAGCTATTTTCCAAAGCATCTGAAGGCCAGACAAGGAATAATGAATGGAAACTGATCAAAGAGAGATTCAACCTAGAAATTAGGAGAAATTTTCTGACAGTGAGAGCGATCAACCAATGGAACAGCTTGCCTTCAGAAGTTGTGGGAGTTTCATCACTGGAGGCTTTCAAGAAGAGACCGGACTGCTATCTATCAGAAATGGTATAGGGCAGGGGTCAGCAACCGGCGGCTCTGGAGCCGCATGTGGCTCTTTCATCCCTCTGCTGCGGCTCCCTGTTGCTGGTCGGCTCCACAATCGATAGGGCTTTCAGTTAGGACAGGTAGAGGAAAAAGGATGCCGTGCTAGAAGACTCTTTGGTGGGGGAACCGACTTCCAGTCAGCAAAGGAAAAAGGACGCCGTGCTAAAAGGACACTATGATGGGGAAACCGGACTTCCAGTCGGCTCCAGAACTGAATGGGGGCTTATGGTTAGGACCTTTGTGGCTCTTTGAGTGTTTAAGGTTTCCAACCCCTGGTATAGGGTCTCCTGCTTGGGCAGGGGGGTGGATTAGATGACCTACAAAATCCCTTCCAACTCTGTTAATCTCTTAATTGACTACCTGTAATTAAATCCTAAACATCACAGCCTTGATACAGTACCGAAATGAATGATTGCCTAAATAATCTCTGAAATATTTATTTTTAGAATAGCTAAATAAAAGCCATCCCTCTCTGTGGGGGAAATATGAGGTTTTAAAATTAGATAAATAAATAAAAATATCCTAATATCCACATTTTAGCACTTCTTTCTTAGAAAAAGTATGTGTTACTGACAGTTTTAGTCTCCTAAACCAGATAGGAAAAGCTGTTCATAAACAACAACAAAAACACCTAAAATTTCCATCTCAGTATGTGGATTGAGGAACACATGGAAATTACTATTGTTGGATTAAGGAGCTGTCCGTAGGGTGGCGTAGAGAACTGCAAATTTTCCCCTTTCCTTCCTAAAGATAGGCGAAATCACAGATTGTAGAAGTAATCAACATGGATTTAACAGGATGAAGCTGAGAAGTGAGTGTACTGTGACAGGAAAGATCAAACATGATGATAAGATGGAAATGCTTTAGCAATAAAGAAGGTCAGGAATTCACAAAGTCTCCAAAAGTGTCATGAGCAACTTAATCCGATCCAACACGTGGTGGAAACCCATGAGCATTTTTACCATTTCTGCCTATTCAAGTCCGCAACAGGCAGTTCCAGTACTACAAACTTTGTGGATTCCCGTGATCTACAGATTGTTAAAAGCAGTAAATTTATTTCTTATACAAATTTCATATGAATTGAAACTGTGAAATTAATTTTATTGGGGTTGGGGGGGGATGAGAAATGTTACACAAATTAATTAACATATTCTTGGTTAATTCTAAACGGTGCAAGGCAGTTGCTACAAAACTCAGTGCCCCAATGTAGGCTATCTAGAAGATTTATGGCTATTTAAATTATTTGATATTTTGTATTAAAATTTAATTTTACTACTACCATCTAATCATTACATTAAATGTTTTACGTTAGGAATGTTATCTAGGTGAAAGGATTAGAATAAACTTTGTACTGCATGTGTACACTTTTTATTCAAAATAGTCACAAGAAACCACATTCTATATTAAGCTCCTAATTACATTCCTGACATACCTTTTGACAGCCTGGATTTGTTCGCTGACCTTGTTATAATGTATGATACTAGTTGACCAACCGTGTTTCTAAATAGGATCTTAATATTTATAAATACGTATAATTACAATTACTTATTTGTACCACTCTAACATTATATACATGTACTTCTCCACTTGCAAAAAAAACCCCAAACACCTTACAACATAGTTATACTTTCTATGTAAAGAACGCTTTACAGCACAGAACACAAATAGCAATTATAGGAGTATATTCTGCATTTCAAATAGAGAATGTTCTATGAATTTTATAAATCATCAGTTGAGTAAACCATGGTTGATATATTTTTCTGACAGATGGTGGAGCTAAGATTTGTGTTACTAGTGAGTTCATGTTGGTGCACTCGAAATGTATTTCTGTAAGTAATTGTATGTATTTTATAGTACAGCAATGAACAGAAACACAATGCATGTGTTAAAAGAAATCCAAATTGTGGTACTTGATGGGAAAATATATTTCTCCTCTAATTTCTCAATTAATGTTGTGGCTTAGCTGTCAACTTGACGAGTTTAAAATGTACAATGACAAGCCCATTTTTAGCCAGCACTGGCAAAACATTTGATAATAAAAACCCAAACCTTGCCCAAAATCAAGAAACGTACTTCTGTAGTCCCCATTTACCTTTATTATATTAAATAAATAAATGCAATATATACATATATACTTTCAGTCATAAAAATCATAAATAAGTTATTATAGTACCACGAAGAACCTCAATTCACATCACCTGTATTTACACTTATACAGAATTATTAAAAAGTTAAAATTTCTTTCTGTCCAGCAGTTAATTACCAATACATATTTAAAGTGCTAAGTTCTGGCAATGGCAGCCAACAACACGTTACCAGCTGAAATAGTTGACAGTTTTGATTAAAATGGAATAATTATTTAAGAGTTATTGTCAGATATCTGCCCAAGAAAGGCATTTCTGAACCACTTCCATGGTCAATTGTCAAATTCAGCTCAAGGGAATCTTTCCCTTTTTATCAGTTATTTTCTTGCAACATATTCTAACGTTTAAGGGCAATTTGTACCATACCTTTTATGCAAAATCGGACTGCTAAAAACTCATTCCTATAGTTTTATCACCACTTAATGTACCCAAAACACCCAATAGAAAAAGATACTACCAAAAGTGCAGTAGAAACGGTAACATTTCATCATATATGTCAGTTAATATATTTCAAACAGTTCTCATCGTTTTAACAGTGAAGTTAAAACAGGAGTTTCAAATAGTGTTTTAAAATCAGATGTTTCACAGAAACCATAAATGTCTGTACAACGAAGAGTCAGTTATTATTGCTTCCAGAGAGGTTCCCCCCCCCCCCATGACATCATTGCAACATTAATGCATATCAAGTATTTTGGTCAATCAGGGCTAAGTGTTTAGTCCTTACAAATTTGGAGGCATATTTTCTTTTTCTGATGATCTGCTCTTTGCTTTTTTACACTTGTATATCACCACGGATAAAACAATAATCAGAATGAGGACACCGACAGCAGCAGCTACTAATATGAGGATTTTGTCCAAATCCAGAGCTGGAAAGAAGACAAATGCAACGTCAGTTGAATTAGATGCATGCTTTGTATTTATCTGAACTTTGCCCTAGCTGAAGCTATTCTACATTAATGAGGCATTAAATGGTGTAATAAATCCAAAGCATTTCTTTCTAACTGGGAGGAAACATTCCAGAGGCACTGACATTCTGACAAAGCTGGTGTAGAAAAGTTAGTAGATCCAAAGAATAACCTTAGCTTAACAAACTAGTGTAGGTGTTTAGATAAGAAAGACTATTATACACTGAGATATTTATCTGCTCTGAATAGTTCAGTCCTCACAGATCTGTGATCTTTCTGAATATGGAAATCTAAGAATTTCCTCAATTCTTAGCGGAAAAAATAGTTGGTGCAATCCATATGAAGCAACAAAATGAAAATAAAATTTTTTATGACCGTCCCTTGTGCAATCTGAGTAAAGTGACACAACTGTTTGTACACTTAATGGGAAACGTGTATGAAATCATATAATACATACCATCCAAGTCTTCCCTGTTGACACTGGTACATTTTACACGGCTTTCGTGACTATTCTGGTCAGTCAAGCGGCTTGGAATATTAGCCTGAACATAGAAACAATAGCTCTTCCCTTTATCAACATCAACTACAAATTGATTGGTTTTCGTCTTTGCTGTTTTCTGAAAAGCAACAAAAAAAGTATTTAAAGAGTTATCTGCAGATATTCCAGTTCCCCACACTGCAAATTATAATCAACTACAGGTAGTCCTTGACTTACTCATTTAGTGACCATTCAAAGTTACAACAGCACTGAAAAAAGTGACTTATGACTGTTTTTTACATTTACAATGCATTTGCAACGTATCCCCATGTCGTATGATCAAAATTTGGATGCTTGGCAACTGGTTCATATTTATGACTGTTGCAGTGTCCCTGGGGTCATGGGATCAATGGGAAAGTCAGTAGCCATGTTACTCACTTAACAACTGCAGTGATTCATTTAACAATTGTGGCAAGAAAGGTCATAAGATGAGGCAAAATTCACTTAACAAATGTCTCAGCAACAGAAATTTTGGGCTCAATTGTGGTCACACATCCGAGGACTATCTGACTACCTCTGCTGTAGAAACAGCAGTATGTGTATGATTATTGCTATTAATATAAGAATTAACATAAAGGCTTTCAAATATATTACTCTACTTACAACCATTCAGTTAGGGACTGTTCTAATTTATGACACTGAAAAAAATGACTTATGAACTGTTGCAGTATCCCTCATGGTCATGTGCTTGGCAACCGGAAAGTAAATACCTGTAGTAGACTGAGGTCATGGAATGACCATTTGTAACCTTTCCAGCTGGCTTCTGACAAGCAAAGCCAGTCTCACTTAATGACTGCATGATTCACTTAACAACTGTGGCAAAAAAGGGGTAAAATGGGGTGAAACTTACTTAACACCTGTGTCAACTCTGAAGCTGAAGCCATCTTTAGCCACTTCATAGTTGCCATAAACTTTGGAGGGAGGGGGGAAGGAAAATAGATAGGCTGACTAGCAGTCATAACAAAAAGCTTTCTCATGGGAACCAAGGTCATCCCAACAGGTGGCTGTTGAAGGAGAAGAGGAGTGACCAAGAAACTCACCAAACATCATAATTGGACAATATGACCTGTGACACTTCGGGAACAATTGCACTTTTAATTATGCTGCAAACGTGGGAAACATCTTAGAGTTGGCTTTTACAGGCTGTGCCAATATGATGCATCTAATAAACATGTTCTTTGAAGAATCTGCATGCTTCAGAGTTCTGATTTCAATGGGCGCATTAGTTGGAACACCGACAAACTGTCTTGCTTAGCAACCAAAAATTTGGGCTCAGTTGTGGTCATAAATCAAGGACTAGCTGTAATTACGCTTTTTCATTTATTCCACTCAACTTTATTGTTGCGAACCATACCCCACTCTACAATAAAAAATGTCAAACAGCACAGAACTATGTTTTACATTCAAATGAGTTTTAAAAAGAAAGTGATAACGCTGAGCAGGAAAAGTTAAACATTTTTAGAAATTAGGTTCTTACCTTGCCAGTGCTCTGATCCTTCCAGTAGAATAAAAGGTATTCCAGATCATTTTTGAATATGTGCCTGATAGTTTGCAAGGTACCATTAACTCTGTACGACGTTAGTGGATCGGCTACTTCTACTTTCAGAATTTTATCTTTTTGTTCAAAATGTGTTATGGTTGGCGTTCCAAGCTTAGCTAGAAAAAAAGTATGACCGAGTTTGATTTTTTTATAATGTAAAAAAAGTGCACAACAAATGTTATTATTTTCAAAAGGTTCTTGTAACTCTTGGGCAAAGAAATTGTATAGAATGGGGAGCAACAAAAAAAAAAAGAAACATCGCCCCTTTTTAAAACCAGATGTCATAAATTGGGGGAAAATGCATTACAGTTCTAACGGCAAACATTTATTTATTTATTTCTGAGCACAGATTATTTTTTGCGTGTGTGGTCAATTTACAATGGCTATTATAAAAATATAGCATATGACTGACGCTGCATAAGATCTGTTTGCTGGCCTTTGAATCAGGGTTGATTCCTGGTGATTACCTAAACAAGTCCCTTCAGTTTTCTTGGCAAGGTTTTTCAGGAGCGGTTCATAGTTAAGGCACCAGGCTAGAAACTGGGAGACCATGAGTTATAGCTCCCCCCACCCCTTAGGCACAAAGCTGGTTGTGGGCGACCTTGGGCCAGTCACTCTCTTTCAGCCCTAGGAAGAAGACAGTGACATCCTCCATAAATAAGTCAAAATGAAACAAACAATTAAATCTAATGCTGATTTGTTCCAACGGAATAAATTACCTTTCCTCCCTTTTAGCTTTTCATTAAAAGTTGGGAAAGCCATATGTTATACAGGTGGTTCTTGACTTATGACAACTTAGACCAATGGGGTAGTTAAGCGAGACATCATGTGACCAGACATGATTTTACAGTCGTTAAGGAATCTGACTTCCTCAATCCATCTTGCTTGTTGGGAATTGGCTGGGAAGGTCCCAAATCACAGAATACTGCAGCCGGTCATATATACAAGCTGGTTGCTAAGTGCCTGAACTGTGATGATGTAACTGCAGGTGTGTGATGTGACATTTGCAACTTTGAGGACAGGTCGTAAATCACCTTTTCCAGCGCTGTCATAACTTTGAATCATTGTTAAATGAATGGTCGTAAGACAAGGACTACCTCTATGTAAAATATTCAATGTCTCAAAACTAAATTACAAAACTGAACTATTAACAGGAAGTACTGCCTTCCTATAAATCTTAAAAACACACTCCTTGTAAGTCTTTATACCTAATCTTTTCTGTGTATAAATATATTAAAGATAGTGGAATATATATCATATTTTTTTATACTTACTTTGGGTGTAAGGTACAAACGTTGAAGAAATTTCATATGGAGGAGTTTCCAAATTATCTTTATCATATGGTATTACGGAATATATGCGTGCCACGTAAGTATCTTTTAAATTCTGAAGTGTCACATTAGTAACATCACATACAGTTTTATCGGTATG
This sequence comes from Ptyas mucosa, assembly GCA_012654045.1. NCBI lineage: Eukaryota > Metazoa > Chordata > Lepidosauria > Squamata > Colubridae > Ptyas > Ptyas mucosa. The sequence goes on along the minus strand of WNWU01000004.1, from coordinate 47,639,094 downwards.
AATGCATACTTTATCTCGTATTAACTGGTCCCTATAAAGATTAAGAACAAGAATGTAAATCAAGCATTTTATGCATATGTGTGAGAAGTAAGACTATTATACATACATGGCTTGCAGTGGTCAGAAAAAAAATGGATATCATCCTGGCCACATACATAACTTTTACTTTGATCCATATAGTCAAAATGCAAAATGTTACATGTTTTGACGGTCAGCAGTAATATTGTCCATGTTAGTGAGATAAACAGTGTAACTAGGAAAACATGAAATGGCCTTTATGCCCTTGAATATTTTGTACTTTTACAACGAATAAGACACAACTGCTTTCACAGCAGACTTAGAAGTACTAAGAAATGCAATAATACAGGACAGCTAAAAAATTATGGGTAATTTAAAAAGTTAATGAGAGAAATAAAAAATATAAAACATATAATATGAAATTAACTAGCTTACATATAAATTGATATAAAAACTAAGTACATTAAAGGAATATAGTAACAATCTCTACTATAGATAGATTCAATATTTAATCAAAGCACTTCCTTCTGAAACCCCAGATCATAGTGGTTGTTTATTTCAATTTGGGCCCTATTTCTGTGCCTGTGAAAGATATAAACAGAAGTCACCTTCTATAAGTTTGAAGCACCCAGCTGATTCAACACTTGAGATGATATGATTCAATTTTACCCCTGAAATTGGAACAGTTCTAAGGGACATACCATAAGAGGGGGGAAATTAAAAAATAAGGAGGGAGACCTTTAAGAAAATTTAGATGAGTATCATATTTCTTCTTTCAACAATGTACACTTGTTACATGTTTTATGTAAGCAGGTATGCTTCAAATTATAGCCTTATATGAAATCAACAATATTCATTTTACAGTGTCAATTCATGTCCAATATCAAGTTACATCATGGAGATGTTTTTTCATATATGTATTCTTGTTATTTCTCAAACTGCTCCATTACAACAGATGAAATACCTAAGGAAAGGTAGAGTTTCCAAACATTAACTTACCCGTCCAACTCAACTGTATAAACATAACCAACTGGCTTTGGATCCCAGCGGAGCACAGTCTTAAAATTGATTGATGACCAAGTTATGTTTACAGCTGTCTGTACTGCAGAGCTACCTGTTTGAAAATGTATAGAGAGGAATATGACTTAGTGGTTTTTCCACATATTACAATATTCTGTGTGGACTGTTGAATTGTTTAAGATTATAAATATAACAATATTATAAACGCAATAATTTATCATGCATTTTTTAAAAAATCTGATTGAAATTGGAATATAAGTCAGACCTTCCCAACCTGATATCTTTCTGGTAGGTTGGTCTACAACTTGTATGACTTCTCAGCAAACAAATCCCTAGTGGCTAGGTATTTTTATATATATATATATTTATTTTTAATCCCAGTTTTATGGTTTTTAGAAATAACTCGAGGTGGCATATATATAATACTCCCCGCTCCTCCTATTTTCTTCACAACAACCCTGTGAGGTGGGTTGGACTGCGAGTGTGATTGACCCAAAGCCTCCCAGATGGTTTTCATGCCTAAAGTGGGATTAGAATTCACCCTCCTGGTTGCTAGGCTGGTGCTTTAATCACTAGACCAAACTGGCTCTCATTGCAAAGATTGCAGGAATTATAGTTCATGTGGTTTAATTTGTTTTAATCCAAAATTTAAAAATGAGATATATTATTTCCTCATGCAACAGAGAGTCTCCTTGAATCAACAAATCAGACAGGCTGAATCTGTAGACTATGCATAAAGCAGTCTTCTATAATGAATAGATTGTAACTCATAATTTATACTACTTATTATTTTGACTGTTTTAGTAGCAATTGCCTGCTTATGTATGTTTTTAACCATTTTATTTGTTTTTTAAAAAATTGTAAGCTGCCCAGAGTCTAACATAGTGGGCAACCAGAACAAATTGAACAGAATAATATTTAATATATTGGACCTGAACATCTAAATTTATATTATTTCTCAGTGTGCTAAAGTGGTTAACCCAAGATGCTAATTCGATGTTTAGGTTCCTGTCATCCTCTACAAAGACTATCTAACCTCATGTTAGCTTAGAATGTTATATGAATCAAGACACTGTAATTTTGTTTATGCTAAGGGGGTTACCAGTTATGGTGGGCATATGAAATTTCTGTAGAAAAACTGGAATTTTTAGGACTATTAAATCTGCATTGCAAAGATCTGGATAATCTTACAGTGATAGCAAAGAAGTGTAGAAATGTGGAATCCTTGGTGCTCTCTGAATTTGGTTGTTCACTTACAGATGTTTCATTAAGTGACTAGGTAACACAGGCAATACAAGTGAGTGTGGGGTTTGTTCCAGTGGTGAAATGTAAAATTTGTTACTACTGGTTCTGTGGGCATGGCTTGGTGGGTGGGCGGGGTAATGTGACTGGGTGGGCATGGCCAACTGTTTTTTTTTACTTTTAAAAGCATTTTTTCTACAACCTCTTCGTCTGAAGAGGTTGCAGAAAAAAATGTTCTTAAAAGCTTCTGACGATCCCAGCTGAGCCGCACAATATCAGGGGCTGTTTTTTTTACTTTTAAAAGCATTTTTTTTCACAGAAGAGGTTGTAGAAAAAATGCTTTTAAAAGTAAAAAAACCAGCCTCTGATGATCACGCAGCTCAGCTGGGCATGGCGGGGGGGGGGGGGCACAGGGATTTTTGCTACTGGTTCTCCGAACCACCCACTGCCATCGCTACCGGATCAGGTGATCCGGTCTGAACCAGGAGCATTTCACCCCTGGTTTGTTCCCTGTTTACTATACAGCAGCTTTCCCTGACAGGGTTAGGGGGGCATGGTTTTCTCCTTGGTAGTTCCTTGATTAAAATATGCTTGATTGTTTGTCTGGTGTTTTGTTTGGTGTTAATCCTTGCTTATCTGGGTGTAGGTTGCCGAAGAGGATGTGTACTGGTCTTATTTCTTCCTTAGCTTTTTTATTCTTTCTTTGAATGTTGTGTAAAAGTAAAAGGTAAGAAGGAAGCAAACAGATCAGGACCCATCCTTTCCGGCAGATACACCCAGATAAGCAGGAATTAACACTAGACAAACAATGAAGCAGAAAAGAACACCGTAATTAAGGAACTACCAAGGAGAAAAGCACACACACATATCTAACAGTTGCAGGGCAAACTATTGTACATAAACAGAGAGCAAACTCCACAATCACTAATACCAGTAGATACCTAGTCAGATAATGAAACAACCAAGCTCAGAGGGCACTAAGAACTGCACAGTTCCACCCTGAGCAACATATAATCTCTTCTGTTGGAAAATATATTCTTTTATGCCATTTTGTAGTTGTCTGCTATATTTCATATATGTCCTATTTGTGGGCCTTTCCAAGATTAATCCCTGTATAAAAGAATATTGAATTCAAAGGATGATTGGCTCTTATCTTTATGACTTGAGAAAAAGGGAAACCTTTTTTTCCCCAAGAATGCATAATATCTCTCCTTAGGCTCCAATGATTACCATTTTTATACGCATTGCATTTATATGCTCCTCATACCTATTGAATAGTTTGAAAGGTACCCTAAAGTGCCATTCCTTCTTTAGAAAACATGACTACATGTGACAAAACAGTCTTTGGCAGGCTTTATAGCTATTCAAAGCGATTCTTTAGATTTTATTTGCTTCTTGGTATTATTAGATTAAATTCTTCTTTTAAGGATTATCATAATGGAGACTACTGTATAATGTACTTGGAAGAAAATTATGTTTTAAATACAGGTTTTCAAAACATTTCTGTAGTTTGTGAATTTACTGATACCATGTGCAGTACTTTTGTGTAATGGTCATAAACATTTCTTATGAATCTTTATATGCATGTTAAAGCATTCCAAGTGGTTAACATGAATATGTGTGTTGCCATCTTATTTCTGTCCCACACAGTTTTTCAACCATACTGTAATAAGTGACTCTTTTGTTGTTAACCATGCAGTGCAAATGTGGTTAACACCTCTAGTTATTATCTACATTAGTTTTAGATTCCAGTTGGTACCAAAATCCCATTCCACATTTGCATATTACATTTAATTGTATCAGATGAGAATAAAAAAGCAGCCCATTCACTCACAGAAACCAATCCAGGGAAAGTTATATATGAATATACATCTCCGCTCTTTTATTGAAGATTTACAACTTAGTAAGGCTGTGCCCACTTAAACATTGATTGGGAAGAAGTATTTCCAATCGTGAGACTGCAATGTCTGCAAAATTATTAAAGTAGTCCAGCTTTTTTGCAGGTTTTCCTAAGATGCTGCTTTAAGCTACCTATTAACATCAGTGCAACTGTTAAAGCAACTACAATTTTTTATCAGGTACACAAACTAAAAAAGATCAGGTTGTTTTAATGAAAGGCAGGTACATATTATGTTTATGTGAGCACTTCCAATCATTTTTATACTACAGATAGCCCTTCTGCTTATCTAGTCAGCTCGTAACATTTTTCTGGAATAGATCTATCCATACCCTGTTGATATTAAATTAAGAAACTGCATTGTTTCAATATGCCACCGTGATACTAGCACAGTATTTAAAAGCGTACCAATATTGCACAACACTTATACATGTACTTAATTGCTTTGAAACATTCTTGGGTTTTTTTCTATTGTTAATAACAGATGATAAATTGCTCACTAAACTTATCCACACCTTGAAGCACGAGATGGGTGGCAAATAAACTTGATACATAAAATACTTAATTGATATTCAAACTATATGGCCTTAAATCGTGCCATTTTTCTATCTGCGCTTGAAAAATATACTCAGATTTGATTAGAGAAGAATATATATCCTTAACGCTTTAGCGTATTATGAACACAATATACTTTTGAGCCTTTCTGGTATTTTCCATACTTCTTGAACCATTTTACCCCCCCCCCCCCAAAATGTCCAGAATGATGAGCAGCCCCCTCTATCTCACAGACAGTTGAAAGTTTCATTGCTTTTAATTAAGTCAGCTCATATCCCTAGAGCCAACTGTTCTTAAACTTGAGACCTGACTTGCGCTGCAGTCCAAATGCAAGGATGACTTCTAGCCCATTTCAAACAATTATTATTATTATATTTTATTATTATTATTTTCTTCATTTACATGAAACTCAGTCAACTGAACATTTAAAAATGTAATGCTAATGATGATGATGATGATGATGATAATAATAACAACAACAACAATAACTTGAAAAAGTCACCAGATATCAGGACTTGAGAATCGAATTGCAGAGACTCTGCCATAAACCAGTGCAGGTGATTCCAGTGGTACTCGGCACACTGGGTGCTGTGCCTAAAGACCTAGGCAAGCACTTAAAAACAATTGGCGCTGACAAGATCACCATTGGTCACCTGCAGAAAGCCACCTTACTGGGATCTGCTCGCATAATTCGCCGATACATCACGCAGTCCTAAACGCTTGGGAAGTGTTCGACTAGTGATTTGGAATACGAAATCCAGCATGGTCATCTCGTTTGCTGCGCATATTGTCGTTTTTGTGAATAATAATAATAATAATAATAATAATAATAGCAAAACCGTGGGAAACGGTGAAAGAAACCATACAAGCAAAACAGAAACTGGCGATTCAGAAGCATTTGCCAGTGCCAGGATCTACGAGGAAAATCCAGCCTAACCCCCCCAGAGGGAAAGCAGACCACGCAGAGACCAAGTCCAAAGGCGCGAAAAAAGGCATCTCGGGGATGACGGAGGGAGGGAGGATGGAGGAAGAGAGCGCGCACCGTTCGTTCGCTCGCTCGCTCACTCACTCACCTGAGTCGGAGGGAAGCAGAGCGAGCACCGCGCAGAGCAGCAAGGCTGGAGCGCCAGGCATCCCCGCCGTGGAAAAACATCGCCGGGCCATCAGGACTCTTCGAAGGGAGTTCACGAAACGGAGAGCAGGGTTGCGTGAAGGCGTGTGTGTGTGTGTGTGTGTGTCCCTGCGAGACAGCGGCTTTAACTAAAAAGTTGGCTGGTTCTTCCTTCTTTTATAGTATTTCCCCCCCCCCCTCTCTCTCTTTTCCCCTCCCCCCTCCGGAAACTCTCCGGACAGACGGCGGGTGGCTTAGAGGCTCATTGAATCACTCAGGCGCTGGCTGTGATTCAGCTCTCACGCCCGGGAGCCACAGCCGTGAGATGAACCGCTCCTTCTTTATGGGTTCTCTCTTTCCAGGATCTGGGCCAGGTGAGCAGCGGCGGGAAAAGGGAGGAGCGGCCTCGCCTTTGGCCCAGGTAACTTAGGGTGGAAATCAACCGACTTCGGAGGGAAAAAGAGGCCGGTGAAGTGAGCCTTAGGCTCGAAGGAGTGAAGGTTGCTTTCCCCCTTGCTCCGCCCCGCGATGCGCGGGAACGAAAGGGCACCAACGGGCCAGCCACGGATCGCCGTCGCCGTCTGTAGCGGAGGAGGAGGAGGAGGAGGAGAGCTGAGCGACAGGAAAATGGATACTTATGCTTTTTGTAACGCGGTTTAGAGAAACGACCCTTGCTGAAATCAACCACGAAGCCCCGTTGATCTCGGTAGATCGGTTCTGAGGGCATGTGGATCCCATCGCAGAATTGGAAGTAAATAGGCTTTGGGTTTTTTTTCTCTCCCTGCCAATGCAACTTAAAAACCAAACGTACGAAATCAAATGTGTACCTTCGGGTTTCCATGCTGTTTTTAATAAAAGATTCTCTTTAAGATGCTCTGGTTGACATTTGGTCTTTATGGCTGAGCTTAAGCTTCAGTGTAAACAATCTTCGGTAAGAACTCCATTTGAAACTACTCTCAAATCACAGATCGTGGAGATATAACAGTTATAAATCTGACAAAGTTTATGGCGCTAACCTCAGTTTTTTTAAAAAAAATGATTGTCTGACATCCATGTAGAGATAATATTTCAAATACTGTAACCTCAAGATGATTCCACGCACCAGTTGCATGAGATCCAGATGTCTGCACCATAACTACTGTTATCATCAGCTCCACATAAAAATATAAGCAGATGTAGCCTGTAATCTGATGGTTCTTTCGAGTGGATCCAATGTAAAAATCACAGATTCTACCAAGACTCAGAAAATATACCACCCGCAAAACATACAGCACCGCCTTCTCTGAAATCCAAAATCTATATTTGTTTGAGGGGTAAATTAGGACCAGTGTCAGATATTTTTTCACTTAGCTTTTCAGGAACTACTGTACCTTAATTTTTTTTTTCATTTAGGGATTTACATCATTGTGTTACATTTGGATGCTGGAGAAAGTTGCACAGATTAAATTTATCTTTGAAATGTAGCTGTAGTAAAGAAGGCATCTTGCAAAGAGGGGAAAAAAAGAGGTAATGTAAGAAAAATCTTTCTTCCCTTGGCTACATTAATTATGATACTTTTGGGAAAAGAATTTCTTAAAAGTGCTAATTATACTGGTTAAAAACAAGGGGTAATACTGTTTATATTATGGTATTTATCCAGTTACTTTCTTCTAACTGTAGATAAATGAAATGCACTAATCTAAAGCATGACTGATCAGTCTACAGTTTAGTCTGTTTGTGCAAAGCATGTCAGCATATTTAATTTATGGTTCGGTATGCTGTATGAACCCAAGCAGTTAGGCTAATTTAGCAAATCACATTTTAATTAATCGTGGATTAGTATCTTGTTTATATGGATTCGTGTTTTCAAGATTTCATATTTCATTTATAGCAAATATTTTTGCTTACATATAATGTAATCCAACCTCAATGTGAAGTCAGGAGTGGTATAACAAGATAACACTAGATTCCATTTTAGGAAGCCTGGATTCATATCTCTAAGATTTAATCTCTCTCTCTCTCTCTCTCTCTTTTTTTTTTTTTTTTTTTCTCTCCCTCCTTCCCTCCCCCCCCCCCTCTCTTTTTCTTTCTTTCTTTTTGGTCTAAAGATGGAGAGAAGAACCTTAGCATACTTGTGCAGACTGGAACTATTACTGTACTGATTTCCTGAATACAAAAACTTAACAAAAACAAGATCTGCTGGGTTGTTTATTTTATTTTATTTTTTTGCATTGTTGCTACTTTTGTAAGTGTATAATACAAAAATATGTCCAATATAATGGTAATTATTAAACAGCCCCTATTTTGTATTTTCCTCTCTGCAACTACTATAGAATATAGGGCAAAGATGCGGCTGCTTTAAAGAAGTGCGGGAAAGTGCTATTTGCCCTCCCATGCTCCAAAGGACATGTCTAAAATCAAATCTGAAGTGATGTATACCTATAGTAACTATAATAAAGTAATTTCTATTTCAACTCAAGCTTGACTTTGAGTGATACTTTCATATACTTCTTGGCAACAAAATAAAAATGATTTGCTATTTCCATACTCCATGGCTTCTTGTGTGTGGTTTTTGGTTGTTTACTTGCTTTTGGACATTTTACTCTAACCTGTTTCTTGATGGTGTCTCATGCAAATAGTATGTAGGTCCAACCCTATTTTACCTTTCTGAGAATGCATGTAATGCTAAACCTGCTAATAATAGAGATATTGTCAGATAATATCATTGGGTGTTTAAATTCCATTGAATAGTGTCCAGATAATTTCCGATGATGCCCTTTTTACAATATACATCCGAAATATGGGTGGGGTAGCAAGAGAAGGAGAAAACTTTCTATATATTAATATTTGGAATAAAACGTGATTATGTTAATAAGATAGTAGTTTTAGATAAATCTGAACTGCAAAGATGTTCATGGGATCATACAGTTCCTTCTGCCTCCATAAAAATTGGTTTAGGCAGCACTGTAAGATTTGCAGATGGCAACATTATTGGCCAATCACTATTACTTTGTCTATGTCTATGTCCTTTTCATCAGACACTTTTTTGGGGGGTCACTGTTGACACCTGCTAACTGCCTTGAATGGTCGCTGCAGTTTTCTTGACAAGTTTTTTTGGAAAGTAGTTTGCAATTGCTTGCTTCCTAAGACTGAGAGAGTGACTGGCTCAAAGTCACCCAGCTGATTTCCTGCCTAAGGAAGGATTAGAATTCATAGTCTCCCAGCTTCTAGCCCAGTGCTTTAAATACTACACCAAAAAGACTCTGTAATTACTTTGTTTAAAAGGGGTTAAAAGAAAAGATACTGTTCTTGGGAATTAATTGATACATCAGAAACAAGAAAAGAAAGTTAAATGCTATGATAATTTTTGATCCATGTAAATAGGAAAACGCTACAAGAAATCACTTTTCCCCTTGATTTTTCAACACAATCTTGGCTGTGGAGGTCATTTTTGATATAAAAAGTACTGCACATGTTGTTGCTTCTCAACAACACCTTTTTCTTTTGGCTTAGAGTAAGTTTCCTCAACTTCATGCCTCATTGGCAGATGGAACTGCAGTCCTTGTCATTCCCAATCCACACCTTTCATGCAGGCTAGAAACTTGGAAAGCATTATGAATCAAATTTGAAAGATACCAGCTTGAGGAATCTAGTTTAGAGAGATGGCATACATAAGGGTTTTTCAAACTTGGGGAATCCTCAGAGTCCACCCATCTTACAGTTGCCAAGTTTTAAAAACACTGATGTACACCAATAGTGAAAAGGCTAAACGTTTCTCAAAATGTGGGTGGCACATTTGATACAAAAGTATGCTGAATGTAAAGCAACATGAGAGTTCCAGAGCCTATTAGAAGCACGAAGTGAGCTTTTTTCCTAAATCAGGGGTCTGCAACCTTAAACACTCAAAGAGTCATTTGGACCTGTTTCCCACAGAAAAGAAAACACTGGGAGCCACAAAACTCCTCCCATGCCTGACTTTTTCCTGAGCAGCCACAAAACTAGCAGTTGAGTTAAACATTCTGTTTCCTTCTGAAACTTTTCTTTTCTTTGGATAAACCATAAATCCATAAACCATTTATCCATGGTTGGCCTACTGGGGGTTGAAAAGCTCAATAAATTGTGTGCCGATGGTTGTCGCATATTGGCGGTTGTGACGCATATTTTGAGTGACAGCCATAGCAGAGGGATGAAAGAACCACTTGTGGCTCCAGAGCCGCGGGTTGCTGTCCTAAACATATCATGTTTGCCTTTGAAAGGAGGATTCCTGGAAAACACTTGGTTTCTACTCAAAGCTCTTAAGTTGATGCTTATTCTGCAGTGGGATTGATTATGGGTGGGAAAAGAAGTAGAGGCTTTGACTAATGACCATATCATTATGTGGTTGTGCAGGAGAGACTCTACAAAGCAAGCTGCAGCATTTAAAGAAGCTGATTTAAGGCAAAGAAATGTTTTATTTTTTCCCTCCTGACTGATGGAGTGAGAATGATCATCTTCAAAACAAAACACAGGTCTCAGAAAATATGTGAAAGCAAGCAAATTCATCTTTCCATTAAAACATGGCCTTCAACTGTTTTATTTTCTTATTTCCAGTAAAACAATAGATGCTCAATTATAGAAGCTCTTAAAGGAAATAATTACCTTAATCCCTTTCAGACAAATTACTATCTTCGGGGATTGAAAATCCAGCAGGTTTCTTGGAGGCATTGTGTGTTTTTTTTAAACTGTTGTCATATGCAAAATGTTCAGGTACTGCAAACAATTATTATGAAGATTATATAATATGTAATCTTAATTTATTACTTACTTAACTTACATAAATTAATAAGTGCATTAAAATATAAAATCTCAATCTAACATTTAAAAAATCTAAAAAGCATCACATTTAATGGCCTTGCCTAATTTTAAATTCTCCAGATATCTCATTGTATGAGCTCCAATTTGGGAAAATATTAGCTAATTACATTTCAGTTTCTGGAAAATGTGGGAGGAGAAGGAAAGAAAGCAAAATCCTAGTTGTCTGCTTGAAACTTCTTTGAAGTGCTTCATGTTTGCTCTTGATCTGCTAGTTCAGCACATAGTTGACGTAAATTCCTTTAGTCAGTTCTTTGTAATCCACTAAGGGAGTAATATGTAAATTAATTTTTATTAGCACATAGTGTCAGTTATGTCCTGATCAAGTGTGATGCAATTTCAACATAATTCCAATTAATGTAATTTAATTTAGGTTGAATTTCATTTTGTTATTAATGGGTCTGTGTAGAGATCCAGATTCAAATATAAAAATGTGATTTGTAGCAAAGATTGGCACCTATCATGAGTACTTTAAAGTAATTGATGTTTGATCCCGGGAAAAGGTATGTCTGCTTTAAGGTGTTCCCATTAGGTGCTATGTGTGCATTCTATGAATGTTGAATTTGGATCTCCAAAAGACTATTAGCTCAATATCTGTATCTCCTACTTTGCTTCATCAGTCTGGCTAGTGAATTGTTTCAATGCACTATAACTTAGATTCCAACGTCTTATTTTGCAAATCCACAAGCAGCTTTTCAACTTTTGCAACAGCTAATGAAACATTTCCATTGTACAAAAAAGATCCAGTGCTTTGGCTCACATGCTCTTATAACCTCTGTAGCCTGCCTGACGTGCTCTGGACTTTTGGGGTTCTCTGGAAAGTTGGGGTTCTTTAAGGACTCTGTTTTTAGCAGACAGAATATATTTGTTCTTGGGGGAACAAACTCTGTATCCAATCTAATAAATGCATAGCTGCTATTCTGTTGTAAAAATTCCATACATTTTTTTTTTACTTTACCTTTGCTACAAGTTAGAGAGAAAGAGAGATTTCAACTATGTACTGTTTTCCCCAGACTCAAAATGCTGGCTGATGGAATAAATACGTTGCATAACAAAAACAGATTCTAATGCAGCATTGTATAGTTTATCAAAAATACGTTTTTTGGAGGAAATTTTCAAGTACTATTGAATAGCTTTATGAGGAAGCATTTTTTTCGAATTAGAATAGTGTCTTTCGAATGATTGCAAAAATTGATGAGTTTCCTGATATTTCAGCAAGCAGGAACTTGTAAGTTATGCTACAAGCCAAACCAGAAGTAATGGGAATACAGCTAAAGCAGAACTGTAGGTCAAAGGGCAGAGTTTGTATGCAAGAATTTTCATTGGAAAATTACACAATTTTACTTCTTTAGCTGGGGAAAACAGAAATGATTCGTGTTACGCTTTCACCTTCTTTATTTCTCTGAGCTGATATTTAAATTACAACACTTTGATTTTATAATTCCATTGGTGAAAACCATTTGACACAAATAATTTAGTTTTTCTTTGGAACCATGGCTTCTACGTTTTCTTGTTTGTTACATGTCATAAAGCAGAGTTCTATGGGAATTACATGAATGGTTCCAGAAAATAATAAAGTATAGAGAAGCTGAATGAGGTCCTGCTCATTGTCACTCATGCCCTGGTTATCTCTTGGTTGGATTACTGCAGCATGCTCTAATGAGGCTACCCCTAAAAAGCATTTGACAGCTACAACTGGTGCAGTACACAATGGTGCAGACTGTTCTGGAGGCTCCTAGGGTGGCCCATGTAACACTGCTGTTATGTGAGTTGCATTAGTTGCCAGTCTCCTTCCAGGTCCAGTTCAAAGACCTTTGAAGTCCTTTATGGCATGGGTCTAGGTTACCTGAAGAGCCATTTTACTCCAGTGGGATTAGCCCATCCCACTTGCTCCAATGGAAGAAGCCTATTTTGGATTGCATCTGCCAAAACATTTCAGCTGCGAGGATCCAGCAGAAGAGCCTTTCCTGCTGTGACCCCCCCCCCCCATCCTTTGGATTATTTTCCCATTGGAGGTGAGGTCGGTGCTCACATTCTCGGCCTCTACCAGCTGGCCTGGGCCCCCGATAGGGGTGCTTTATGCTGGAAGGGGCTGTGGCCCCCATGTTGCCTATCCTCTTCGTTTTTAGCCTTTATTTAAACTTCCTAAACTTTTAATTGTTTGGTATTTTCTTTTTTTTTAAGCCGCCCAGAGTTCCTGCAACATTGAGGTGGGAGGCATATAAATTCCATACATTATTAAATAGATCTAGATTGTATTATTTGGTTTAAGTGTACAGTCCTAAGATTATTAGATCTTGGTGCAATCCTAGATAGCATTCACCATGGAGGCTCATGTGGATAGTGTTAGGCATTAAAATCATTGCAGTCTGACACAGTTAATTCACTTGTTTTGGATTTTGGCTTAAGAACAATGCATGAATCTAGCCCCTATAGTTTAGTATTATATACACACAAAATAATTGCGGCTTAGTTAATGAAACTATGATTAAAAATCTTGGCTTAATACTGTGTGAGTTCTGTCTGTGTCAGGGCATGAATAGTTTTAAACAGGAGCTTGTGACAGCACTGAACATTTATTCCTACATCTTGCTTCTAATCCAGAGATAATAGTTTTTTATAAAAGTATATCCTGTTGAATGCAGAGAATATTAAAATAGGTGGTAAATATCATGCACAATTACTCATAGGAGATCCCACTTATTACATAATGCCCTTCCCTTCCCTTCCCCTCCCCTCCCCAAATTTCTGCTACTAGAATGTGTTGAACTTTAGAGAGTAAGAACATATACTAGTATCAGAGACCATTTATCTCTTGGGATGGTGAGCAGTAGGATGTTATCTCATCTTCTACAGGCATTTAATTATGGGAATAAAGTGCTGGCCTGGAAATTTATTTAGTCTTATTTAGCAATGTATTGTATTAGCCATCTGAATCTAAACACTTGCACACATATTGAAGTTTAGGCACTTGTACAAGTATTGAAGTTTGGACTTGCTCTTCTTTTGAAACAGCAACCAACAAGATGATAACTTGTATTTTCATGCATATTGCTATATCTTATCCTTGATCTTATTGAGTAGGACTTAAGAGTCGAAGTTCATCTATGTTCTCATCTACATTGGGAAAATACATGTTGCCCACAGGTACATTCTTAGAGTATCTAACTGATTTCACATTGTGAGGTAAGAATGCTATAGAGGGATTCTAATAGCATCACAAGATTTGGTCATAAAGTTGGTTTCTCAGGTTGCCTGATCCCAAGACAGATTCAAGATGATTTTCTTAAAGCAGTTGGCAGAAATGAGATTGCATTTTTCATGCTCACAAATACTAAGCTCTACTTCTGTGGAAAAACAGATGTAGCTCTTTATAATGAAACAGTGCTGTCATTTCTTTTCCTTCGTATCTTTCCCTTCAAGAGGTTTCAGTTGTAAACAAGGTAGTTTCTTTCATTTCTAAGTACAAAAAAGTTACATAGATACAGGTTTTGTTAAATATTATTATGAATATAGAGAATAACTGTTTATATTACGCCCATGTTCCCACCTAACCCTTACTTATGTATATTGATTACAGCTCTCATGATCTCTCATACAATACAATATTAGAATATTTTGATGCCTGTGTGCAATGACATATATTGTAATTTATCTTTAAAACAGGGCACGGCTTCCTTGTGTGTTTAAGGCTCACCTTTTTTCTTTTCTAAAGAAACCATAAGAGAAAAACCCAATTAGTTAACAGCACGTGTCAACAAAGTGACTGTTTTAGTAATTGTAGAATTCTAAATTCTGCTTTGTCTTTTGGAACTGATAGGAACAAATTGTGGTTAAAAATGAAGTATTACTGCAGTACTTTTAGGAATGGAATTACATCCAGCAAATCTTGTTTCCTGCCATCATTCATTACATAAAGATCTACAGAACTGATTTTTCTACAGTGTGTTCTTTCTTTCAAAAACTGTATTGGTTTCTTCTAATTACCTTTGATGCAGACAACTTGCACCTTAGTTTAATTACGTCCTAATAACTATTGATACATGCCCATATTTCCATAATCTGATACTCTGCAGAAATATTGGACTACAATTGGCAAAAAACCAAATCAGCTGTGTTGGCTGGCTATAATTGTTACTGTTGCCCTGTCAACCAGCAGGTGTTCAGGTAGGTACTGGTTACCGATTTACAGGCCTTAGAACTGAGTCCTGTTTTTTTAATTCATGAAGTTTTGTCATGCTATTAATGTTTAAAAATATGTTCCTTTGTTTCTTAAAACTGGAAACAGTGCAATTTCCAAATCTGCTGATACAGATCGTAGGAAGATGCTTATCATCGGGAGGGCGGCGATAACATGGCAGTGCAAAGCAAACTACACCATCTGTTTCACCAGCCCAAACAGCTAAAGAGGTCTACAGATCAGAAGTGTCAATCTTCTGAAGAATAGCAGTTTTATGGCAGCTTTCCCTGAGAGTCTTTAGATATGTTGGGGTTATAGTTCCCAGAGTTCCATGATGGATAGGAATTCTGGGAATTGTAGGCCATACATCTGGAGGACATCGTTTGGGGGTAGGGGGTGGAATAAGAATTATATGGTTAAAGATTTTGGATTGGAAGATGTTGAAGTATTCTTTTGCGGTTTCAACCAGAAATATTCTAGTTTGCACAATGTTTTAAATCATTAACTCAGCCAAGAAGAGCTACAATTGTCATTCTAAACTCCAGAATCTACATTTTAAAAAAAATTGCTAATGTAGATAATAATGAGATATTAATGCGGCAGTCCTATTTGAGGATTGGCCTGTTGAAAACAAATGGGATTTAATTCTAGAATTACCTCGTTAAATTGGCGGAGTATTATAGTAGGCTAATTAACTAACTAAGCTATATACCTGTTACATTGCTGTTTACTTTTCTTTGGTATATCAACATTCTTAATGTTGTTTAGTTAATACGTATCTTGTCATCCTACAAATTAAATAAATGAATGACGACAGATACCAACTACTGTAATGTGCATTTTATAACATTTTGAGTCTTGTTGTACGTGTTATTTTTCTGGTATTCAAAATTATTATTTAAGTGTATTGCAACTATCAATAGCGATCCTTTAATTGTTTGCACATTCCAGTAACATTAAACCTATACTCCTAGAAATAACTCATGGTGGGCAGGCCATAGATAAGGGATCCGACTAAATACGGTCCATTGGAGAAAGAAATGACAGCATTCTGATAAGAAAGTCAAGGGGACATTCATAGTGGAACACGTCAGTATGACACTGGAAGAGGAACTGCCCAAATTGGAAGGTATTCAGTAAGCTACCAAGGAGCAGCAGAGGGAATATTACTCTTTAAAGGAAATAATCCACCACAAATTGTGGATTCTTGTATAATTGTAAACTTTTCTGGGATCATGAGAAAATACTCTTACGTTGAATATGAAAACATGAAACATGAAAATAAAGTATCTAAAAACCTACTGAACAAGTCTGCATTGCTATTGACAGGCACAGCCTGATTATTAGCTACTTTTATTCTTACTAAAAGATTCCATCAAGCAATTCTAATCACCAAGTCTAAGGATGTTCCATTCAAGATTAAATAAGCATGGGAGCCTACAGAGAGATAATGATAATAAAATTTTGAATGGGAATAAAAGGTGAATGCATAAGAGTAGAAAATACTAATTTTTAAATGAAATTAATTGATTATTAATTTATTTATGTTCATTTACTGTTAATTGTTAAGAAATATAACCTTTTAACTCATTTCTGTTTTAGCCATGAAAAATACTGATAGCATTTCATCGTTCTTTGGATTGTATTTTACTTAGTTTGTACAATGATATCTGTGTATACATATAAGGTATTATCTACATGTTGCACACACATATATATATGAACATTAATATGTATACTAATATACTAAGATATTTATGTTGTAATAAATATATTAAATATCCGGCATAATATATATATATATATATATATATATATATATATATATATATATATA
>WNWU01000004.1:47583317-47622394 GCA_012654045.1 Ptyas mucosa | reverse complement strand
ATATATATATATATATATATATATATATATATATATATATATATATATTCATATTCATTACTTATGGTTCCTATATAAAACCAATTTATCTAACATTAAATGACTACCTAATCTTCAATACAGATTAAATGACTACCATTACAATCGATACCTTATCAGCCACAGGGAATTAAAATTGTCGCAGTAAAAAAAAAATCTAAAACATATTTAACATGTTAACACATGTCGATGTCAGTAAATGTGACATAAATGGGAATTGTTTGTAGAACATGAATTGTGTAATCCTCCTCTGTTTTACTGCAACATTTGGTTAGAAGAGCGTATTAGAGAGGTAACCAATAAAAAGCGGGAAGGACCATAGCACATGCACAATTTTCTCTATTTTCTGGATTTCACTTAGATTTGTTCCAGTTTGGTATCTTGCTATATTTCTCTTCCAAATCTAGAGGACAGGCCTTTAGCTGGAGTAAGAAAAAAAACACCTTATTATCTTAATTACTTCCCATAAAAGAGTATGGATTATACACAAGTAATTATTTTGGTGATCTGTATTCTACTACCTGATTTTTATTTTATTTTTCAAGATTCAAGCAAAAGCTACCCTAAGAAATATGAAATATTTCCTTTCCCATCTAGGACTACCAAGGAGATTTGTCAAAATATTTACTGAAGCCAGTAAGCCAAATATTAAGATAGGAACCCTCTATTCAGTGTAAATCAGACAAATGATATCATACTCAAATTTACTTATTTATTATATTTATATATCACCCTATCCAAAGTGACTCTGGGCAGCAAATGTACATTATGCATGACTTTAATCGTACAGAAGTTTTGGAAATACACTGGAGGATCTAGACTGCAACTCTTAAAATATCAGATTGAACTTATTGTTCAAATATAGAAATATCCAAATATTAAATAGCAAAACCAGAGATTTCCAAATCATAAGTAATGGGTTTCCTCTTTCACCCTCCCCAATGTTCTGATATGCCAGATTTTTCTTTTAAAAATGTATCTTGAAAACAATGGGGGGGGGGATGTTGGAACTATAAATATCATTGTTTAATTTCAGTATCTATAAAGTTCTCAGTAATAAGACATTTTTCAATTGTCAGAAATAAGATGCAGTTTAAGGAAAAATAAAACATTTGGAAAAGGTGTATTCTCATTATTAGGTTAAATTTTAACTTAAATGCTACCACTACCACCACTACCAGGGTGTGATTTGAAGGAGAGTTTGTAATCTGCCTCCTCTTCATGTCTAGACTGGTCATAATTTTGACTGAAAGTACATTGAGTGCTTGAAACTGACAGCTTTTGATTTAAATCCTTTAGCTGTCCTTTAGCTTAGTATGTCTTTCCTGTTGTCGTTTAGAGGAGGACGGTTGTTTGTTCTTTGCAGGAGGCATTTAGTTTAAAAATTCAAGGAATCTTTATTCTTTGCTTAGTTACCCTTCCAAACAGGTTTTCTGCACTTTATTGAAAGTTTTCCTGTACAAAAACAAAAGTCAAGATTCTTTGGATTCAAATACTTCAGAGTAATATCTTTCAAAATTATATAGGTTGATGTTTAACTTGCTTATAGAGTACTTCCCAAAATCCAGTTTGGCTATTGGAGGATGCAGAAACTGTATATGGGAAATGATCTATTCATTCTGATCTGCATTAGTACCAGTGGCCTTCCAAATATAATCTGTTTTTAAGGCAGAATTGTGAGGACACATTTTTTTAGAAGTATAAATACTGCAGCCCAGAAGTAAAAACAAAAAAAGTTGCAGAATGAATTTGTGTACAAAGAAGCTTCCTACCAAGAATAAATACAAGCTGACTGTTTATACATACACACACACACACACACACACACACACACACATATATATATATATTCCTGTCATGCTGCTCAATTTTTAATGATACACAATTTCTCTAAGTAGATTACATAACTGGCAATTTCTTGTTGCTTGTTGTTGCTATTGTATGTTATCCTACAAAATTGTTTACCCTAGAGGGAAGATCTACTAAACAATGAAATCACTCATCTCAGCATGGTCATGACCATCCCTGCTTATTTTTGCAAGTCAGTCTTCCCCAGTTTGTAACCTTAGGCAGGAATGCAAAATGTTTTAAATTGAATGGTCATCAAAACCAGTTAAATAAAATAAGCCACCCTGGGAAAATATGGAAGGCTTTGCAGTATGTATCAATTAAACATACCTGGTCAATTCAAACAAGATATTAAACCATGGTTACAATGAGTATCACAAACTATCTCTTCTATTTTCTTACTTCCTCTTATGTTCCATTCCATTTGTTTCTTCCTAGCTGTTAGAAACCATTATCCATTACATACATGCAAATATATCCAGGTGCTTTCTCTTTGATGTAAGCAACATTATGCAGAATGCAAGAAAGGTGTAAAAAAATAGCACACCCCATAAAAAGATATGAACTAAGAATGTAAGTAAGAATATAAAATAATTTATAAATTACAAAATTAAATTTAAAATTTAAAAATTATTGTTAAATATGTAAATTCAAATTTATAAATTATAAATTCATAATTTATAAAATTATAAGAATATTATTAAAAGAATATAAAAAGAGCCTGAGTGGCATAGGAGGCTAATGCCTCCTACTAAGCATTTAACATCCAGCTGCCTGCAATTACTGCGAGTTCAATTCTCACCAGGCTCAAGGTTGACTCAGTCTTCCATCCTTTCTAAGGTGGGTAAAATGAGGACCCGGTTGTGGGGGCAATTGTAGTTAAACCCAGTCTACACAGTATCAGCATCATTCCCTATATTTCTCCATATATTTCTGACTAAACCACCTGTGTTTCCTCCACATCCATCTATTCGGTAATGAAATTTTTAAGGATCTCATCAATTCCATCCAACCCATGATTTTCCCAGTCTTTGCCTCTCACTTGACTCAATCATTCTTCCTTCATCTATTGGTTTGTGATTGTCTTTATTCTCTCTATACATTTAAAACACTTCATTGTACTTTCATGACAATCACTTTCATATTCAGCCCACATATATTCTGCATTCACACATTCTGGACACTATCTCCTTGTATGTTACAATATAGACAAGCATTCCATTCAAACCAGTGGTAGGATTCAGCCAGTTCGCACCACTTCAGGAGAACTGGTTGTTAACTTTCTGAGCAGTTTGGTGAATTGGTTGTTGGAAGAAATCATTAGGGCAGAGAACTGATTGTTAAATTATTTGAATCCCACCACTGATTCAAACTGCTTTGGACACACCTTTTATGTTTTTCCTGACATATCCAACTCTCACTTTCCTCTACCAACATTTGCAAATGTCTCCAACCATTGCCCCCTCTTTAGTAAACATTTCCCAAATTTATATATTTTGCGGTAGTTTTTCTTCACTTATCTATTACTTGCAATTATTCATTTAGTTTTTCCTTGTTAAGAAAAACTACTGTGCCATTCATGTATTATCTATACTTGTTGCTTCCTAAAATCTATCAGTGGGAAATAATTTGGCTTCTTAGCCAACAATAAGACTAAGAAATATACCATCCTGACTACATTTAGATCTACTGTTCAACTTCATAGTCACACAAAACTTTCCATACTTCAGACCTGTTCATTTTATCATAAGCTTTTTCTAAAACAACAAATACAGTATTCAATTAACTTTCCTACATTCACACATTTCCCAATGCCTTGCTGAAATGCAAACATTTGTTCAAGACACTCCCTGCCTGGCATAAAGCCAAATAGCACCTCCTAGATTTTGTTCATTGTCACATCTTGTACACTTTCAATCATAATTTTTCCAAACACCTTTCCAGGTACATTTAATAATTTAAACCAATCACATTCACTTTTGTTACCATTCCTTTTGTGAAAGAGAACAGCAATTGCATGTTCCCAAGAATAGGCATGGTTCCATCTTTCATAATACATTAACCAAGTTGCACAAACATTCTGTAAGTAAAGTCTACTTATATTTTAAAGTTTCTTTAGTTATATCATCCACACCTGCAGAATTACCATTTTTCAATATTCTCAGGGCATTTATTCCTTTTCTATCATAGGTTTTTCTTGGACACTACCATTAATAGTCTTAGTTTCAATTGCACTGTTTGCTATACCATATCAATTCCTATACAAATCTCTATAGTGCTCCTTCCAGCATTCATTGCAGCTTCATCCCAAATAATTTCATGTTTATTGTTTTTAACTTCAATAATTCTGTTGAAATCAATTCTGTTCATCCATTTTCAAAGGTTTTTTTTACTTCTATCAAAATTGTTCTGCGTTTTTTCTTGAATCTTAATATTTTCTTCCTTTGTTTGCAAAAATATTTTCCTTTATATATTCATTATGCCATCTATTTCTCACATAATTTGTTTCAGAAATTATTCTCTTATATAGCATTTGTTTCTCATCCACAGCCAATTTCACTTAATAAACCTTCTCCCCACCCCCCGATTTTTCATTTCTAGCACAATTCTTTGACATGCTGTAATATAATTCTTTTTGCAATTTCCAAGAAGTTTCCACATCCTCCTTTTTCCACATTCTTTTTCTGTTCATTATTGGAAAGGACTTGCACTTATTTTTTCTGTAATCACTTTACTTGGCTAGCCTCACCAGGTAAACCGGACCAGGAAATCAACTTTACAGAGATTGGCTATAAAACAGAATCTTGCAACTCTGATTTTGCTATACCTCTTCCTCCTTATACATACATGAATTAAGGAAGTTTCTGCTTTGCTTCTAAAGGTTATCTTGTTGGTCTGGACTTTAAAAAAATGTTTCAGCCCCTTTTACCTAGGTTAGGATTCCTGTATATCTATGTCAAGGTCATCTTCCTTACCCTTTAAACTTAATTTCTTTAACTTTTTTACCGTTTTTCCTAGGAGCCACAAAATCTATCTCCTATTCAGAACATCTTCGTAAGCTTCCCTAATTCTCTCAGTCTTTAATCGTAAATGATCAGATCACTTATGCTTTTAGTTTTATATCTATTCCTCTGCCATGCATGCACCATACCTGTTTTTTTAAAACTCATTTGCATTTGATTCCATTAACCATGGTGTCTTTCTGGACCACCTCAAGGCCCGGGGGCCAAACTCAGAGCCTAGAGGCCAAACTCAAGGCCCGGGAGCCAGATCCGGCCCGTGGGGTACTTAGATCTGACCTGGGGGCTGCCCTAGTAACAGTAAAGAACCGGCCTGCAATGCTTTTGTCAGTGAAAAAGGGGCTCCTGAGCTCTGTTTTTGGCTACCACAGCCTCCTACAACCCTCTGCCAGTGAAAACGGAGCTTGGGAGGGCCGCACGAGCTCCGTTTTCACTGGCAGAGGGTTGTAGGAGGCTGTGGCAGCCAAAAACGGAGCTCAGGAACCTGTATCCGCTGACAGAGCACTCGAGCGACCACAGACGCCACCCAAAAGGAGTGATGTCGGGCTGGCCATACCCACCCCGGCCATGCCCACCCCAGCCCCCTGAGGTCAAACACAACCCTGATGCAGCCCTCAATGAAATCAAGTTTGATACCCCTGGACTAGAAGAGGTTGACCAGACAATCTCTTCCTTGTGGGATACCACAGATTTCAGCCTTTTCCTCCTTGCTTCTTAACAGATACATGATGATTCCAGGACAGACAATTTATTGGCTGGGTTATATATTATTATCACAGCATAACAAAAGATACAGTTTTATATTTTTCCTGGCCTATGATGACATGCTCTTGCCTTGACTCAGTATCTGGATGCTGCTAGGGTTAGATGAGATAAAATGGTTTGAGGCTAAATCCCTGCAAAGCAGGGATGCTGCTTGCATCTAGGCAATTTCTAACACTTCAAATTATGTCTATTGATAAGATAGATAAACTTTGTAAGACCAGATCTGCATCTTTGGCAGATTCATGGCTGTTGCTTTATGGCAGGTGAATACTGTGACTGGGGAACGGAGTGGGTAGGACTTTTGTCCAACTTTGGCTAAAGACAAGTTGTGGTCTTACCTGGAAAAGAAAGGTTACCCTTACTTGGAAAAGAGTGGTGACTTATGCCATCATCGATAGTTAGCAATATTGGGGATATGTTATCTCTTTCAAATCACACCCTTTGAAAGCACCTGCTTGGGCAAAATGCAATGGTCTGGTGTTAACTATAGGTTGGCACCCAACACCAAAAGCATATTATACTCATACTTCAGGTAGTGCAATGATTCTTGCTTGTTGGTGTAATTCAAAGGGCTGATGTTTACAAACAAGTCCTTAAATGGCTTGGCTTGCAGGATTTTATTCTCCAGATGCAATTAGACTATCTCATATAAACATCCCAGGAGAGATTTTTGGTTCCTCCTTCCTTTTGTGATGGCTGGGGACCCAAAGCCAGAATCACTGTTTCTTTGGATATGATTCTGGTCTAATGCAATGGCTTTTCCTCAGAAAAGAGGCTTGTTCTTTCCTTAATAGAATTCTGGAAAATTGTAGAAATGGAGCTTCTTCCTGGGAGATTTAGAAAAGAGTTTTGCCATTGCTTATGACGTCGTTGTACCGGAATTGTTCTATTGAAATTGTGTTTTTTTTCTTCCCTTCCCAGTGTTCACCCATAAATGCAGGCTCTGCCTTTTTTTTTTTAATAACCAAATATTGATCCATTGGTTGTGACAGGAAATGACTGACTGACTTGTTATCTGAGCCTGACATCATTGATTTAGAGGCTGTATTTTTTCCAAAGTCACCCAGCCAGCTTTCATACCTGAGTGGTCTAGAACTCACAGTGTCTTGGTCTCTAGCATGGTGCCTTAACCACTGGACCAAACTGGTTTAAATAAAGAAATAAATAAACATCTATGAAATCATATATTTAAATTTAAAGATAATACCAATAATTTGATCTCACTGCTGCAATCTTGCGAGATCCGGCAATGAATGGAGTGTATGGGTTTTTAATGTTTTTTTAAAACAACTTTTATGGTATATTGTTCGCATTATTTTTTGTTGTAAGCCGCCCTGAGTCCCCAGGGAGTTGGGCGGCATAGAAATGCAACAAACAAACAAACAAACAAACAAACAAATAAACAAACAAATAAATAAATAATAATTTCAATAGAGAAACTGAATTGTTGAATTAAATTGATAGCTTGAACCTGCAGGATGTCCTTGGCAGATTTAATGGTATATAAGTGAAAGCAAACAATGAAGCAATGAATAAATATAGGAAGCCATATGATCAAATGGCAAGTTCAAATGACACAGTAAGCTTCAATATAACATAGGTAAGCATATGAACCAGAATCAATTTTGTATGCTTTGCTTCTGTTCCCTTCATTGTTCAACCAGATTTTCATAATACTTATTTTGAATTCCCACCTCTTTGCAATCTTCCCAGTCTTATTCATTAAACATTGCTCTTTTTCTCTTTAATATTCCACAAACTAAATTCGGATGAACGAGTGTGCTCACCCCCAGGAACATGTTTCTGAGTTTTTCATTATATTGCACTGAAGTATTAACTTTGACAACTGCATATTTGTTCTGAAGTCGGAGTAGACTCTCCCAGACTGAATTATAAAGTTTTGATTCATCATAATATGATAATAATATTAGGAACGCCAGGATTTTCAGCTGGGATTTCAATCTGTTTCCTGAAATTTCTATTTTCCTCCTCTGCTATTAGAGGAAAAATCCCTTCTGTTTTGTGGGTGGGTGTTGGTTTATGTATACCTATATACTAATGTGTCAAAGTAACATATTAAGGAAAGTATTTGATTTCCTCCCACCAAAAAGCAATTAGAGAAATCAGTGAACAGTGTAGAAAAGCTACAGGGAAATATTTCTGAATTGGAGAAATGGAAAATAAACATAAGATTGTTATGAAAGAACTAAAAAATGAAATAGTAAAGGTACAAATTATAATCAATATTTATCACTTTGAACCATATCCTCTACAATGTAGACTTCGGAACACATGGTTTAGTTTAATTACTAAACTAAAACAAAACTGTTTTGTACTGGCAAAACAAATGGAAACTTGCAACATTCCCACTCTACATTTTGAAAAGTTTTGTTTGGGTGGTAGGACCTAGCTTTTAATGAGATCAGGTATTACCCTCCAACCATGATTTTGATAACCAAAAAAAAAAAAAAAATGAACAGAATTCACTCTGGTTAGTATTTACAGTATATGGGAGAACATCAGCGTATTTTAGAGCTTTCAACTAAACCAGAAAATCAAAAAAGCATCTGGGAAGAAAGGGAAGGCAAATGACTTCCAGTCTGTTGCCAAGAAAGCAAAATATCCATTAGTCAGCAGGAGTTGAGGTCAACTTGAAGGAATCTTTCCCTTTATTAACTCTGTCAAGTCCAAATAATTATGGAATGGCACATTCATCGCTTTTATTTTTGGAAACAATTGTTCCCATCTCTGTATTTGGTGATTCCTGTGCTTTTGGTCATGCTCATGACTTTGTCATCCTGACTGATTTTTTCATAAAAGCTTACTGCTTCACAGTAATTTTTTCTTGGACTTAGATACATTTCCTCTGACAATATTTTTGCTGACACAAACATTCCTTGAGTGTTCTCAAGTTCTAAACAGTTTTAAACAACAAAAAGAATTCCATGGCTCCTGCGTTATTTATATACATACACACACACACACACACATGCATACACACACACACGCATACACACACACACACACACACAATATACAGAAGGAGAATTAGGATACTTTAATGCCTAAAGATGCTTGCTGAATGGAGCGGTTTATTAAGATTATCTTTTCCATAAAAAGAATAATTAACCAAACATACATTGAAATCACATTAGTTGAAGATGCTTTGCTTATTCTTGTTGAGTGAATTAATACATACATTTTCCTTTAACACTTCAAAATGTGTTATTTTGAAGTTATTTACTAGAATAAGGCACTGATATAAGCTAGAACTAGAAAGTAAAGTAAAGAATAATTAGAAAAGACAGTTGTGCAGAAATATATTTTGGAAAACAGTTCCAACATTCCAAATATTAGAAGTTATGCCCCCGCCCGTACAGGACAGTTTATCCTGTCTGGCAAGAAGAAAGATTTCTGACACAATAGTGAAGTACTTAGACACTATAACCGCAAGTTTTATTTCCTTCTTTATGACCAAATTTCATGAAAGTAAACTAATAATTTTTTTGTCAGTTGACTAATAATTCTGGAGTCATACTAAAATGATTAAATATGCCTAGGGCTACATGAACTAATTTGGTAACATTTCTCTGTTTTATGTATGAAAGTAGTTTTTAGCAAAGCCAGCAGGAATTGGGCATAATTTTTAATCTCTTTACTGGATGATCTAAATAAGCAAATCAGGAGGAGGGGATTCTGGATCAATAGGGGAGAAATTAAATAATTCAATGGAAAGTTGAAGCCTTAAGAGAGAGTACGTCTAGTTGAGCCCATTAATAATCTCCTATTAAGATACACTAAGAAGACTTCAAATTTATGCATTTCTTTTTCTTCCTTCTCTTGGGCCCCTTTCAAAGGTTCCCTCCTTGCTATGATTTAGTACTAATGCTAAGAAGGACATTTTTCTCATTAAGCTTAGTTTGCAACCATGATTTGAAGAAAGAAAGAAAGAACACATGACATTTGGATTTAGCTGGGCGATTGGTAGTGCTATATTTGAATAGAAGTGATGTAGGTTTTCTTTCTTTTCTTTTTTTTTTAAGGTCAAGATAAAAATTTCCATGAATTGCTCATCTCTAAAATCAAATATACTATCTCACTTATTGAGGAAATGATGATGGTAGCAGTGGTGGGTTCCTCCCAGTTCCGCCAAGCCGGTAGCGGTGACGATATGTCGTCATCGAACCGGTTCTACCCTCCCACCCTCCGCCCCTCCCACCCCCCCGCATTATTCTTATCTTTTATTTGGCCCCACCCCCAATCTATTGCTGCCTCCTGAGTCCCAGCTGATGGGCTATAAGGAAAAACTGTTTAAACTCTTGCCGCGGGGCTTCAAAAGGCCGTCCTACAGCTGATCAGTGGTAAAAGGCAGTTTGGTGGTAGACCAGTGCCTGCAAAAATAAATGGGTAGACCAGTGCCTGCAAAATTACATGAGTAGACCGGTGCCTGCAATAATAAATGGGTAGACCAGTGCCTGCAAAAATAAATGGGTAGACCGGTACAGCTCTGCAAGCAGTTAAAAGCTTGGTAGACCAGTACCTCTGCTAAATCCTAAAGAATTGTCACATGACCATCAAGCCACGCCCATAAAATAAGCCACGCCCACAGAACCAGTAGTAAAAAAATTTAGAACCCACTCCTGGATGGTAGGTTATAGTGATAGATATAAAACTCTGAAAAAGTTGTCTAAATAGAACACAGTAAAATCCCTCTACTGCATTAATGTATATAAGTATATATAAAATCTTCCTACTGAAAGGTTACTCCCCACATACGTTCTATGAGTTGTGAGAGAGTGAAAGGGTGTCTCTGGAATGATTGAAAATATAAGAATATGTAAGAAGGATAAGTGGATGCAAACATCTGAAGCATGGATGGATGCCTTTGAAGATTAACTTTCATCCATTTGTTGATCTAAATACAGCTTCTGTTTTTTATTTTCATCCATTCCTTGATTTCATTTTTTTCCTTTGCTCACATCTGTGCCTAGTTTTGTTCCCTTCATTTCCTCTTTTCTTCATTTCTTCCCTGAAATTTCTTTCCTGAAATTTCTTTCCTGAAAAAAATCAGACTCTTCACTTGTGGGGAGAGGGCCCTTCCCTATTACAAATATTTTCTGCCCCTTCTTTTGTTAAGTATAAATGCCTGCCCTCCAAACCTAGTGTTGTAAGGGTTAACTACCCAGGGATCCCTTCACCCACTGACCCCTCCTCACCTGGACTCCGCCCCTGGAGTACTTAAGGGTCATCCATGCGGTCTGGGCTCCATTCTAGCTGCAAACCTGTAAGAGAGAAACATTATGTAAATAAACAAACTTGATTATACACATGCCTGTGTATCTCCTTCATTGGGCTCGATCCAAGAACATTCCTACAAATATGGTAGCAGAGGATGGTTCTAAATAGCCCAAACCAAACTAAAAGGATGTCTGAAAATATCAAGCTGAACGAAGAAACCGAAAGAGTAAACACCCGTGCATCCAAAAAGAAGATGGAAGAAATGCTAGCCTCAGCTGAAGCCAAGCTAGCAGAAATGCAAAGGAATAAAGAACGACTCTCCAGCCCTGGCTACTCAAGAATAACAGAGAGAAGCCTAGACGAAAGAGAGGATGAATCAGAGACCGAGCTACGCGAAGAAAAGGAGCTAAAAGAAAAGCTACTAAACCTAGCCGGATCGACATCAAACAAGTCCAGTCTCATCGCGGAACTCCGCAACCTCCTTGATGACTGCGGGGCAGCGACCGGGAAGAAAGATGACAAAACGGAGTGCAGAGACCAAAACGTGGTAAGCGATTTAAACCCCTACCACTCGCTCACTGATGAAGCCGATCCAAGATTCGCGCGCTCCCCACAACGGCCATCTTGGATGGTGACATCACCCAAGATGGCCGACCAATCCCCAATCAGATCCCGAGATTTAAAAAACCCGGCGGGAAACGAGGCCTACCACCACAAGGCCTACGAATACAACCACGAGGCCAAGAACTATACCGGACAGGTGACATCAAGTTCGCCTACCGAACTCGAAGTAGAAAAGGCCATGCGGACCATCACCGCGGCTTTCGGAACCAAAATAAAAATAATAAGTTCCGATGCCGATACCGATACCGCAGGGGGAAATAAAGTGACGTCCTACACGCATAAGGGCAGCCACGAAGACCAACTATGGAAGAGAAATACCGAGGCGTGGGCACAGCCCCCCACCTTCTACGCCGGAAACCTCGCCATGCATCCCCTAAGCTACGCCATAAAACCGGGAGAAATAAATGAATACTTACCACACCAAAGGACTCAGCCGAGACCTCCGGGGTTGTCGACGGGCATAGGCGCCGGCCCGTACCTAAACTTCGGCCTCCAGAGCGGACCGGAGCCCCAGGGCCTTCACCCAAGCCTCGCGGACCCGCATCGATGTCCAGGCGGCGCAACGAGACCCACGACGCTCCAGACGGCGACCCAAATAAACTTCGGCCTCCAAGGACCTCCAAAGACGGAGCCAGAAGTCCAACTCGAGAGGCAAGGCCTTCACCCGGGAGCAGCAGGAACGAGCTCCTTCCACGACGGCGGCAGAGACAGAATGGCCCAGGAGCATGCGCAGAACCGACCTGCAATAAAAAAACAACAGACCATAGAAGCAAGTCACTACAGACTGACTCCCTGCATTCCCCTGCCTTATTGTGAGTTCCCTTTTGCTTTGGACCATGGACAGCAACCCTCAATAGGTAATATTACTCACAATACAGGGACACTTCCAAATGACTTTCCCAAACTCAGGGTAGATGGGGTTAACTTTGTTGAATGGAACCAACAGTTACAGGTTGTCCTCTTAAAGGAACATTTACTATTTTTTATAACTAACCCACCTGAAAAGCCTTGGACTTTTCAGTTAGATTGCATGCATCATAAGGCTTACCATTTGTTACTAACCAGCATATCACTCAGTATGTATCCCAGTATCAGCCACAACTTGACAGTGTCAGAAATAGTAACCTTTTTGCATAAAATGTTCCACAGCAGAAGTATAGCCACTACCACAAGAATCACCAGGGAATTCTACTCAGCCAAACTCAAGGGGGGAACTTCAATGAGTGAACACATATTGTCACTCAATGCCACCAGAGCTGAGTTAATTCAGAGGGGGGAGAACATAACAGAAGGGAACATGGTGAGCGTGATCATAAATTCCTTAGACCACAGCTGGAATGATTTCATCATGCACTTAGACAGTTCCAGCCTAGAACGCATCACCTTAGATATGCTAACCAGTAAACTTATCGCGGAAGACAACCTCAGGAGGGATAGATACCAGAACCACAGAGAACCAAGGATTAGCAAAAGAGTAGAATTCCACAGCAGAGACTACAGCGACATAGAATGCTTCAATTGTGGCTCCAGGGAACACTATAAAAGAGATTGCCCCAGGAGAATAAGAGACATGAGACACTCACAATCTAGAGACAGGACTGAAAACAGACATAGACTCCCCGAAAGACAGACAAATGAGAACAGATATAGGCGCAGAGATTCACCCAAACCCAGGGACGGGAGGAGATACCGGGACAGTTCCCGGGACAGTCACAAGGGTTCACTATATGGGCTGAGAGCAAGGGACAGCACACTGGGATACACCAACACCAAAAATGCATGGCTCCTAGATTCAGGAGCCACAAACCATACCACTTATGACACAAAATTATTTACTAAATTCACAGAAGAGAAATTCACCATTAAAGTGGCTAACCAAAGCAACGTGCTAGTAACCGGAAAAGGCAACATAAACATCCCAGAGATAGGGGAAATAGAGGGGGTATTGCTTGTTCCGGAGATACCCTATAACATACTAGCCACCTTGAAGCTAAGCAAGGAAACGGGAACAAAAATAACATTTAAGGAAGGGAAGGTATTTTTGACCAGAGATGAGAGGATCATCGGTAGAACTATAATAAGCGAGGGTTTACCATACTTCCAGCCTAACTGTAGCAGCCCCCCCAGGATAAACACCAACACTAGCGACATGATAGACACTGCACCCAACACCGAGGAGACAGAGGAAGTTAATCACGACCCGACGCCCAGTGACCCAGACATGAACCAAACTTTAGAAAAAGAGAAGCCATCGTTAGGCAAACCCATTCACGATGAGTGTGCCCATTTATTGCATAGAAAATTGGGTCATAGCAGTTTTCCGGTTGTACAAAAAATGGTCAATTGTTCTGATGGATTAAAGGTTAAAAATTGCAAAAACTATTTAGAGTGTTCGGTGTGCAAATGTTCCAAGTTGAAGACCAAAGCCAGACCAAAAAAATCAGAACGCACCACAAATTCCTTGTTTCAAATGGTACACATGGACCTAGTTGGGCCCTTAAGGCCATCCATCAAATATAAGAAAAGGTTTTTCCTGACTATCGTAGATGACTTCAGTCGCTACGGTTATATATATACACTCAAGCACAAACATGAGGTGTTCCAGAAATTTAAAGAATTTCATAAAAAGATAGAACTGCAACATAATATTAAAATCAAGCAAATAATGACAGACCGAGGGTCCGAGTTCATGTCTCAAGAATTTTCAAATTGGCTCAGGGCGCAAGGGATGCTGCGCTTTACGTCGGCCCCTTTTTCGCCATTTCAAAATGGAGTCGTAGAGAAAAAAAATGGAACCCTACAGACAATGATGAGATGTGTGCTAGAGGATGCAGGGTTAGGACAACACTACTGGTCAGAAGCCGTTTTATACTCAAATTACACGCTTAACAGGTTATGGTGTAGCGTAATAAATAAAACACCGTACGAGGTCATGTATAATAGGAAGCCAAAGATAGCACACCTTCACATATTTGGTGTAACCGCCGATGTTCATATCCCCAGACAGATACGCAGGAAGGGAGACAAAGTTTCCAGGCGACTAAGATTCATGGGATATGAACCGGGCACCAAGGGTTTTAGGTTCATTGACAGCAACAACAATTTCATAGTTTCACGCACCGCAGTATTTCATGAAAACTCTAATTGGTCCAAAATACATCTTAATGAAATAACCACAGAAGGGGAAAACACCAACCGTTCACATATCAAAACACAACAGGGCAGACCAATAAACAATGACATAGAAGCTACAAAACCAAGGGAGCATAGGATAAGAATCAGAGAGTGGAAAGAGGGACACCCAGACCTAAAAGTAGAAACACTCACGGAAAAGGAAGCCAGGTACCTTCACGATACGGAAACCACGCCCGAAAGGCCAGTTAGGACTTCTAGAAATAAAACCCCCAAGAAACTAGAGGACTATGTGCTATCTCTCCATGCTAACCAAGTAACCCCCAATAATTACGATGAAGTCCTCAATTTACCCACTGACGAGAAGGAAAAGTGGGAACAGGCGATGGAGAAAGAGATGAACAGCCTGCGTGAGCTAAAGGTATACACGCCCGCAGAGGCCCCTAGTGATAAGACCACCATAGGCACTAGGTGGATATACAAAATAAAGTCTCTAGAGGGAGGTAAATCATTATATAAGGCTAGATTGGTAGCCCAGGGATTTGCCCAACGATTCCCAGACGATTACACAGACACATATTCCCCCACCGTCAGAGCAGAAAGCGTAAAGTGTGCATTGGTGATAGCCTCGATTCTAAACTTAAAAGTACACCAATTCGATGTGCAGACAGCGTATCTCCACGCTGATCTAGATAAGGAAATTTATGTTAGGGCTCCACATAGTAAAAACACACGCAAAGGGGAAACCTGGTTATTGAACAAGAGTCTATACGGACTAAAACAGTCTGGGAAACGGTGGTATGAATGCTTGTCAAAAACATTAAGGTCAATGGGTTTTGAAGCCACCTCTGCCGACAACTGTTTTTTCATCAAAAGGTTGGGTAAATCCATAGAATACGTTCTGGTATATGTTGATGACATTCTATATGTTGGTGACCAAGATCATAAGTGTGAAACATTTGCTAAAGAACTGGGAAAGCACTTCACCTTGAAGGTACTAGGAAAGGTTGACAAGTATCTGGGGGTACAAATTACCAAAACCAACAAAGGCTTCAGACTGTCACAGAGAGAAAAGATAGTGGAATTGCTACATAAATGTTACATGTTTGATGCCAGACCATGCGAAACCCCCATGACACCAGACTTCCTAAAAAACATGTACGATGAGTCAGAGCCTTTTAATGACAATACCTTATACAGATCCATAATAGGCTCCTTACTTTATATAGCGAACTGGACGAGGCCTGACATAGCATTAACTGTCAACCTTCTGTCGAGGCATGTGGGCAAGCCCACCAATTATCATTGGGATGCCACAAAAAGGATACTTAGATACTTAAAGCATAGTACAGAAGCATGCCTATGTCTAGAACCGGAAACATCCGGTAAGCCAGTTCTTTCATGTTATGCAGACGCAGATTGGGCTGGGGACGTGAAATGTAGAAAAAGTACATCAGGGTACATATTTTTCTTGAACGGCAGCCCTGTACATTGGTACACTGGTAAGCAAAACCTAGTGGCTACATCGACTACTGAGGCCGAATATATATGCTTATCCAAAGCTACGAATAATCTGGTGTGGTTCGATGACTTGCTCTCCAACATCTGGGCCGAACCCACATACCCCATCCACATACATGAAGACAACAAGGCAGCTATCGAAATATCTAGAGCTGATGCTGTGGGTCAAAGGTCGAGACACATAGATATAAAACACAAACACGTTAGGCAACTCTCCAGCATGGGCTTTATTAAAGTATTACATTGTGATACACAAGAACAAACTGCTGACATCTTAACCAAACCTCTGTTAAACAAACAGCATACCTATTTGACATCCAAACTAGGTGTCATACTACACAAATCGATAAACCATGATCAATCCACTTGTGATCTTACGGCCAGGCATCTAGAGGGGGATTTGTTAAGTATAAATGCCTGCCCTCCAAACCTAGTGTTGTAAGGGTTAACTACCCAGGGATCCCTTCACCCACTGACCCCTCCTCACCTGGACTCCGCCCCTGGAGTACTTAAGGGTCATCCATGCGGTCTGGGCTCCATTCTAGCTGCAAACCTGTAAGAGAGAAACATTATGTAAATAAACAAACTTGATTATACACATGCCTGTGTATCTCCTTCATTGGGCTCGATCCAAGAACATTCCTACATCTTTATTGAAACAAGGGAGGAGAATATGTATGTAAAGTACATAAGACCAGGATTTGTGTATATATGACAGAGAATGGGAAAAGTGTGTTGATTAAAATTGCCTATAAGATAAAATGTCAGTCTATCTGAGGATATTTTAATAAATTTTATTTTATTAATGTTCATAATTTAATAAATTTTAATTAATCAATTTTGTTGATTTAATTACTTGTAATTAATTAATTTTATTGAATTGTATTTGTGTGTTCTAGACCTATCTCCCTTTGCCACATGGCTTCCGGTAGCTTTTTCTTTACATAGATGTATATAAATTCATTGCATGAATAGAGATCCTGGATTCCTTTCCTTGTTCCTTGTTGCACTTATCAGTCTTTCAACAGAACTAAAAGCCAGAATGATCTAATAGTTGACTTGCTGGATAATGCTGGAGAAACACAAAGTTGAGTTCCACCCTCAGGGAAACTCACTTTTTAAAAATTGAGCTATTCCTATCTCACAGCATTACTGTCAGTTGACGAGGTGAGACAACTGAAATAGCATTTCATTCTAGGGTACCCACATTTAATCAAGCCTGCATTATACGGTTTCTGCATGTAGTACCATATAGTTGCCAGCTGCTCCATCCATTTCTTAACTAGATAGAAGGTCTTGCAGTTTGCTTACAGATCAGAGAAACAGGGAGCAAATGTTTTAGTAGAGATTAGTAATGAAGATATTTTTTTCCCACTTCAATATCTGCTCATTCTTGGCTCTTAGGAAGGCAGAACCTACAATAGGTGCCGAGGTCACTTAAAGATAGCAAGGGCGAGAACATTGGTTGGCTGCGTGTTCAGCAAATATCCCATTCTTCCTCTTCCATGTTAGTGAATTAGTGTTTTGTTTTATTTTATTTATTTTATTTTTGTTTTGGGTACAGGTATTCAGACTCTAATGTCAGTGCATTTAATTAACCATATATTGTAAAGGTTTGGGTGAGAGTCAATTTGATTGCATCATGCTACAAATGTAACAAATACGAATACATTTATGAGCTACTTGTTTCTTGGGGACAAGTATATATATTTCTGCTCTGAAAGTCAACATTTAACAAGAAAAAAAATCAGTAACACATTTGTTTTGACAATAGATAGAATAGATTTCCTAGTCTGGTGACTTCCAGATTTTAGGAGCCAGGGTTTCTGGGAATTATGGTCCCTATACATTTAGAATGTATAGACAGTATAGCCATAAAGTTACAAAACAGTCAGTTATTTATTTATTTGTTTGTCAAACATGTACAAGATAGCAGGTATAGGTATAAACATAAACAAAGGAAGTAAGTACAGATAAATGGGGACAGTAAGAAAGGGACGGTAGGCATGCTGGTGCGCTTATGCACGCCCCCTTTACGGACCTGTTAGGAATGGGGTGAGGTCCACGGTAGACAGTTTGAATTTGAAGCTGTGAGGGTTTGAGACTATAACGGAGTCAGGTAGAGCATTCCAGGTGTTGACCACTGTGTTGCTGAAGTCGTATTTTCTGCAATCGAGTTTGGAGCGGTTTACCTTGGGTTTGTATCGATTGTTTGCCTGTGTATTATTGTGGTTGAAGCTGAAGAAGTCATTGACAGATAAGACGTTATAGCAGACAATTTTGTGAACTATGCTTAGATCGGACCGCAGGCAGCACAGTTCCAGGTTGTGCAAGTCCAGAATTTCAAGACTGGTGGCATAAGGGATTCTATTGTGAGTAGAGGAGTGGAGTACTCTTCTCGTGAATGAGTGGGTACCTCTGGACCCACTCAATCGTGTTAATGTCCGATATACAGTGTGAATTCCAGGCAGATGAGCTGTATTCAAGAATTGGTCTGGCAAAGGTTTTGTATGCCTTACTTAGCAATACAATGTTACGGGAGAAAAAGCTTCGCAAGGTTAACGCCTTTTTGGCAATGCTGTTACAGTGAGCTCTGAGGCTTAGATGAGTACTCCTAGGTCCTTGACAAAGTGAGGGTCGTCTACAAGATCGTTTCCGCCCAACTTGTATTTGCATTGGCTAGGTGATGTGCTTTTATGACAAATGCTGAGTATTTTCTTTTGAACTCTCATAAACACACTCTACTTGAGCAAGTATGTTAAGTTGAAACTAGTTGAAAAATGCTGTTGCTTAAGAATTTCAGAAAGTTGATACTGGTACCTGTTATCAATACTAATATGTCTTCAGGCATCTTGTTGAAATTATGTTGATATAAATCAGAGCAATATAATGCTTTAGGAATTTATCATGGAAAGATTTCAGCAGCCGGTGAAGTAACTAGTGAACTGGAGACATCAAGTAATGTTTATCCATGGTTTTATTGAAAAGCGACTATATTTGGTGCCCTCAATTTAGGACTAAAATACCAACTCAGAATTATGTTCAATTAATTTTAAATCAAGAATTTGATTTATGGAGGCTTTGATGTCAGGTTGGAAATAGGTTTAAAGCACCCCGGTGCCATAAATACCTAAATTTATAAAGTTAATATGTAATACACTGTTTAATCTATAGTACCTTGTTTTTATTTTAAAAAGATCAGGATTTGAAAAAAGACATGTTCAGTTATTGCATTGATTTGTAAAATAAAGATAAATGAAGCAACTCAGTACAGGTAGTCCTTGATTTACTTAACAACAGACATTTTGGACTCAGTTGATAGTCCTTGATTTACTATCAACTGAGTCCAAAATGACTGTTGTTGAGTTTTGCCCCATTTTACCATCTTTCTTGCCACAGTTGTTAAGAGAATCACTGCAGTTGTTAGGCTAGTAACACAACAACAAGTGAATATGGCTTCTTCATTGACTTGCTTGTCAGAATATCACAAATGGTGATCACATGACCCCTGGATACTGCAATTGTCATAAATATAACACCAATTGCCTGCATTTTGATCATGTGGCCATGGAGATGCTACAGTGGTCATGTGAAAAATGGTCAAAAGCCACTGTTTTCAGTGCTGTTGTCACTTTGAATGGTCATAAAGAAATGATTGTAAGTCTGTATTATGATCCCCCCCCCCTGAAAACAGTTTCTATTAATGGTATACAGATATATACAATCTCAAAAGATCTTTGGAGGATCTCTTTACTGTGGATTTTGAGAGCACCTAGGAATCTGCTGGGAGATCAGGGAAGAAGAGAACATTCTGATGAATAAGCATCTTACTATTGGGTTCTACTTCAAATTCAACTTTAGCCCTTGGTCAATGCCTTCTATAATAAGAATGAGAATGATCATAACAATAATTCAATGAACAATGCAATAATTAACCCATATATTCTCTTCTTTATCCTACAAAAATATGAGCAATTTTTAACACTGGTGACAATGAAATGACACAGTTTTGTGTCTTTCAAGTTCCCCCAAGCAAGTGATGGGGTAATTTATTGAAATAAAGGGTAAAATAAATGTGTTCAAGATAGGCTTGGTTAATTTACCTATTTTAACTTAAGCGTATTCAAATCTCAGAAACACACACACAGGACCAAAACCTTTTAAAAAGCGAATGAATGATTTTATAATGAAAATATTATAGCAAAGAATATCCCAAAGGTGCTTTTTCAAGAGGCACTTCTGGACTTTCTGGTTTTTCTTTGAAGGGGCGTTTCACTTCTCACCCAAGAAGTTTCTTCAGCTCTTCATTCAAGAAACAAAGAATAAATAGTTAACAGAGTTTTATTGCATCAAAACTTTGAATCAGAAAGTTAGCATAGTGACTACAGAGACACTTTAGTTTGATTATATGGAAAATTACAAATACTTTTATAGAAGTTATACCAATAATTTGGGATTATTTAGATATCCACTTTTTATCTGTCTAGATTAATTACATGTTGCCTATTGTGGAGAAGATAGTGTGGAGAAGTCGGTGGAAGAATTTGTATCTCTACAGCTATTGAGCTAGAGGCAAAACTGTAAGAAATTGATTTTGTAAAGTCTCTACAATAAGTGTAAATGATCTGGATTTGCTACTTGGAGAAAATTCCATCATAGGGGTTGCCTTTTCAAACTTTAATAGATTATTACAGAATAGAATACAACTATCTTACTTTTTTAGTCTATATTATACAGAAATAAATCCATTTAATCAGCATATTTAAAGATTGCTTTCTAAGGAACCTGTCTCTAGATTTCATGGCTAGTTAGATAGTTCCATTGAAAGTAATTAAATGGTATTTTTCATAAGTAATTTAGTCTAAATACTGACCTATAAAAACAACTACAAAGGTTTGAAATTCAATATTTAACAAAAACAGCAAAGTTAGATAACAACAACAATTTTAAACAATTTGTAAATGGAAGCTATTTTCATTAAGTTTATCAAATCTGGGCTGTGAAAATCCAAACCACCACAAGGCATTAAAGTTTTCAAATTTCACTGCTTCCAGCTTATAGTTATCTACATTTTTTTCAGCCCAGATTTCCTTTCTGTAAATTTAATGCTTCTTAGTTGCTTACTAGTTCAATTTATTCAACTCCTCATATTTTGGTGTGTTGTATATGTGTATATAACATTTCATTTTCTTGCTAAGATGAAATTTGTTGTATATTAAGTCTTTGTCTCCAAAGGGTGTTTTAAGATAACCCTATAGTGTAATTTAAACAAGATTACATTGAAATTTTATTTTGACATAACTGAGCATTTGGTTTCACTAGAAAGCATTCATACGGCTCGAACACCTTTTCAGGATTGAAGTCTTAAACCTTGATTACAGTATAGATGTAATTGATTAATATATTTCTGGGTTGTTATGTTTAAGTCTACAGCATAATCTTCATTTGTGATAACATAACAACTCATACGTGCTGGAATTCAACTTAAAATGTTTTTTATATTTAAAAAACTGAGTCAACTTTTAACAATTGTTCTTGCTAGACCCATTAAATCCGCTTCTAATCCATTTGTTGTAGAGGAGAAGCAAACAAAATCTGCATTATTCAACTAGTTTCACTAGGATCAAGTGTTTCTTAAGAAGGTTGAACTATTTTAAAGATTCAGAAGGTGGGCAAATTCTGTTTGGTTATATAAACCAGGGTGTGGTAACCATTGACTGCAAATAAAATAAACATTTTCCTTTGAAATCCTTTTAAAAGCATAAGCCTACATTTAAGCTTCTATGCATTAGAAGAATTTTAAAACCGTTCATATGAACACTCTGTGAAAAACGAAATATTGGATTGAAATGGGTCCTGGAAGAGCTCTTCTTTTGTTTCTATGTTTGTTGAAACTCTGCAAGAAACCATTTAGGTGGCAAACCAGTTTCAACGCTAAGCCTTTTCAGGTCTGATTGCTGATCATTCTGGAGCTGAGGGAAGATCTGTGTGTGTGAGATAGAGACTGAGAGTCTATACAGTATTTGTGTGATTCTCGTTTTGCCTCATTTTGACTTTGATCTTCTTTACTGTGGCTTATGGAAATAATGCAACCATTGAGTGATTGAGTGAGAGGAGATTTTTCCACTCCTCCTTTATGGGATTCAACTGTGAAGGATAACATCTCATAAATGAGAACGGCTAGCTTTAAAAATTCCATTTTATTTTATGGGTGTATGTATATATGTAAACTTACTTGTGATATGCAGAATTATAAAATAGACAGTTTCTTGTTAGAAGTGATGCTTATCAGATCCTTCCCTTCCACTCTGACACCTAGTATAAATAGTTATGTTACCATAGTAATTTATTACACAATACGCTAACATAGGGGTGTCAAACTTGCATCATCACATTGTTGTCACATGACATTTCACGACTTTTTCCCCCTTTGCTAAACGGGTTGGTGTGGCCAGCATGTGATGTATCCAGCCCGCAGGCCGCGAGTTTCATATCCCTGCGCTAACAGGCAACAACAACAACAACAAAAGGCAGAGCTACTCAACTCCTATTTTTTCTAAATCTTCTCCCACAAGAGGATACGTTATATATCATTCAACTGTGGACAGCAGAATGATGAAACTGAAGATTGAGATTGATAGAGCCATGATTAGCAAAAATTTGGCTAGATCCCAAACTGGCTTTATGCCTAAAGTGGGACTAGAACTTAATTGTCTCCTGGATTCTAGCCTGATACCTTAACCACTACAAATTGATTCTCTCTGTGTAATATTGTCATATTTTTATATATTATAATGTTAAATATTAACTTTGTGAAATCCTGGAGAACAGATGAAGGGGAAAGATTGAAAATTATCCAGGTCTCAAAAAAAAAAAGGGTGGGGGAGACTCACACAAATATGACATCAACACATGGGAAAAATTCTAAAGCAATTCTTTAAAAAGATTGATTTATAACAAGCTTGAAAAGAATGTGGAAAGTCAGCATGGTTTGTCAAAACAGGTATATTGAAGAGCACATATTGCCAGACTAACCTTACCTTATTTTTCACCGAGTAATTTCTTCAGTAGATTGTGGGAATGTTGTAGATAAAATGATGGCAAGAAAAATATTAACAAGATATGCTATCACATACTCTGAATAGCAAGCTAATATGGATTGAATGGAATGATGTTTATGTGGTCATCTAGTTCACCCAAAAATCATAATCAGGAGTACCTATTAACTATTTCTCAACTAAACGGTGTCACGATGTCCACCCTTGGATTCTTCAGCATTTTTTATTCTTCCACAATGTGTATAAAGATGGCAAGAATACTTAAATCAAATTTGCAGATAGTGTATAATTAGATAGGTAAGGTAGGTTAGTTAATAACCTAGGAAAGAAGTAAAATCTGAAACTTTTTTTGATAAATTAGAGATGTGAGCTGAAAATAGCAATTAAATTTAACAGAGCTCAGTGCAAAGTTATTCACATAAAAAATAAATATATACTGTAGTTATTGGATGGAGATACCTGGTTTTGTAGTAGTACTTGTGGGGGAAAAAAATCTTAGAATAGTAGTTGATTTCAGAGACAGAAATATGATGTTGTTTTTTTTGCTGAAAAAAGACAAAAGCAAAGTCTATTGTTTCTAAATAATGAGAAGT
Source organism: Ptyas mucosa (assembly GCA_012654045.1). Taxonomy (NCBI): domain Eukaryota; kingdom Metazoa; phylum Chordata; class Lepidosauria; order Squamata; family Colubridae; genus Ptyas; species Ptyas mucosa. Next base: position 47,598,556 of record WNWU01000004.1, on the reverse strand, counting down.
AATAGTTTATTTTATTTTGAATTGGTCAGGCTTTATTTTGAATTGCAGGTATTGTGACCAGATCTGGATAGCACATTTAATAAAAGATTCAGACAAATTGGAACAAATAAAGGGAGGAGCAAAAAAGATGGTTAGGAGCCTAGAAACTAAGTTGTATGAACAAACATTGAAGGGATTGGAAATTATTTAATATTGAGAAGACTGACTCAGTGATAATGTCGATCAATGCCTGGAATGTTTTGCCAAAAACTATTATTCATAATTCCAAATGGCAGGACACAGAAGAGCCTTGGACAGTACAGTGGTCTAAAGCCCTGTTATTAACATCAGCTGCCTGCAATTATTGCAGGTTCGAATCTCACCAGGCTCAAGGTTGACTCAGCCTTCCATCCTTTCTAAGGTAGGTAAATTGAGGACCCAGTTTGTGGGGGCAATAAGCTGACTTTGTATAAATATACAAAAGTATGAAGGCTATTGCTTAGCGCATTGTAAGCCGCCCTGAGTCTCCGGAGAAGGGCGGCATATAAATCAAATTTAAAAAAAAACAGAATAATGAATTCAACTTAGAGATTTTCATTAAATATTTTTTTAAAAAAATTCCAACACTAAAAACAGTAAGTACAAGAGTGAAACTAGAAACCTAGATAAGTGGAGGTTCCTTTTGGGGAAGTGAGATTAGACACCAATTTGTCAGTGATGCTTTAATTTGGATTTCTATGCTGGTCATGGAGTTGGGCTCTGTGCTATAAATGGTGTGATTTTTGTGTAATGCATGCATATTTGTTATATCTGTGATTACTGCCAAGCTACTGTTTCTGAACGCTTAGCATGTTCATAAATATATATAAACGTTCCAAAATCATTTTCTTATGTAAGAGTCATAATTGCTGTAAATCTTCACTGACATTTTGGACATTTTTAAGGAGCTATAAGTCAATTTGAGAATAGCTAGTAAAAATAAATACGTTGGATGAGTGGGAAGCTACTTCGTGTTTATGTGCAACAATAAATTAATTATACTTTGTTTTTCTTGTATTCCATTCTCACATGCTCATCTTTAATTTTGCCTGGATTCCTTGATATTACTATATAATGCATATTTGAAATGGTTTGGAATGGGATAGAACAGCAATCCATTTCTTTTGGGCAGTTAAAATTGACCCTGGTCACATTCCTTCTTCTCTCTCTTCCCACCGTTTTTCTTCCCCTTGAGAAATTTCATTTGGAAATAGTAAATTCATTATAGAATTTTCCCATGCTCTTTAAAAATGATTTATGATTGCAATTTAAATAATTTTCTTTCATTAGTCGAGTCCATGTATTTCACACAGACATGCACACAAGTCTGCTGATCACATTATTATATCTGAGATGTGTTTTTAAAAAATATAGTGTTCAGTACGCAGAAAATGTAATGTCTTTATCGTAATAGATGAGATTGCAAAACATAAAAATTTTCTAAATATATGGAACAAAAAAAATATTTGATATTATGACTAGCCTAGAATGGGGCTTGAAGACCGAACCATGTGATACATGAACTACCTAGATGGAGTCCAATAGTAATGTAAAAATATATTTCATTTCATTTCATTTCATTTCATTAGATTTATATACCGCCCTACTCCCGAAGGACTCAGGGCGGTGAACAGGCACAAGATAAAATACATAAATACAAAAATTAAAACCAAATTAAACAATTTAGCCCACGACAGTTAAAAATCCCAATAATTTAAAAACAAATTAAAATTTCACTTTAGAAAATTTAAAAGATGTTTAAAAGAAAAGGGGAGAAAATTAGGCCAGGCCGGCTTGCTAGAATAGGAGGGTCTTAACAGCACGGAGGAAAGTACGCAGATCCGGGATCCTCTGTATCTCCGGGGGGAGTTCGTTCCACATAGTAGGTGCCCCCACAGAGAAGGCCCTCCTCCTGGGGGCCGCCAGTCGACATTGGCTGACGGCACCCAGAGGAGCCCCTCTCTATGGGAGCGTACTGGCCAGTGGGAGGCTGTTGGTGGTAGTAGGCGGTCCCGTAGATACTTTGAGTCTTTAAAAATATAATGAAATAAATACTTTTTTGGGGAAAATGAACTTTCATATGGATTTAATACCTTCATGTTCATAAGCTTGCTCAGCTTAAGGCTTAAATAGCTTCTTCGCTATTTGCTATAGTGTAATCCAATTGTTGATTGGTACATGCTAATCTCCAAATCTATTTCAACATTACTGTAGTCCTTGTATATCTTGCCTGAACCCCTGTCTCTGTCTTGAATTTTTTAATATCTTTTTAAAAAAATTCTTTCTGTGATCCAGAAACGGAGTTTAAATTCTGCAATAATAAAGTGAAATGGTGAAGGGTTCTTTAATCTACTGAGGCGCATTGATTGGTCCATAGAAATTTACCATCTGATCGTTGAATCAGAATAAAATAGTCTTAAGGTTAGTTTTCCAAAGGGAATTTTTCAATTTTGAGTTTTCAAAATAAAACAGGGCTAAATGTCAACACTGTAATTAACAACTGCAGGGAAGCCAGTTACAAATTCCGACCTTCCTGATTTGTAGAGATAGGCTTTGATGTGCTGTGAACGTGAATGAGGTCCTGTACCTGTTATTTTCACTGAATAAAAAAAATTCTCTCACTGGCAAGGAAATAAAAACATATTTAAATGTAGAGAGTCCTTTGAATCTACATAGTCCTACATACAGAGTCCTTCTGCTTACTACGTAGACATATCCATATAGTTTTACTCTGGTTTTTGGCAGTCCTATTTGTTTACTATGACCACCTTCTGGAATGATTTTTCTATTTCTTGGTGAGCCAAGGTCTTCCAAAACAAATACTAATTTGAACTGCCAGGATCCAGTCTGAATCCAGTCCTCCTTAGCTGCAAGCCTTGCTTTTAAAAAGCCATCCTTGCAATTGTACAATTCTATAGATGATAGTTTCGTTTGGCTCAGAGTGATTAAACAATATGACGAAACGGTGAAACCAAAAATAATGATCCTATCATATTTCAGCATCTCTGAGCTAATACTCAGATTGAGGTCATACCTCACTAGCTGCTAGATTTAAAAAAATGTTATGCATTCCATTTGGTATTCTGTAAGACCTGTCAGGTTCTCATGACTGTTTATGGGTCATGAAGAAGAGTTTGAAAACTCTGGGAACAAAGTGTAACAGATGCCATGCTATTATTTAATGACACTCTGTTTAAGTTTTCAATGGAAAAGTGCTTGACAGAAAATTGCTATTTTGCTCTGCTATTTGGCTCTGCCAATTTATATGGGTTGTATAAATTCAGATCTTTATTTAGAAGAAGATGAATAAAATACTGTAGAAATTTTCTATTTTAGTTGCCGTGATCTACGTAAAGCTGCTCTTAGATGTAATTTCTTTATAATTGCCAGTTTGTAGGCTCCAATATACTGATTTGGAACGGCAAAAGATCTATTTTTTCTTCTGTCAGGGAAAACTGGAGAGACTTAAAGCATTTACTATCACAGAGGTCAGCAACCTGTGGCTCTGGAGCCGCATGTGGCTCTTTCACCGCTCTGCTGCAGCTCCCTGTCACTCAAATTATGCATCACAACCACCAATGTGCAACACTTACTGGGAGGCAATTTATTGAGCTTTTCAACCTCTGGTAGGCCAACCATGGATAAATCCAAGAAAAGTAAAGTTTCAGAAGAAAACAGAACATTTAATGCAACTACATATGCTAGTTTTGTGGCCGCTCAAGAAATAGGCACAGGAAGGGTTTTGTGGCTCCTGGTGTTTTCTTTTCTGTGGGAAACTGGTCCAAATGGCTCTTAGAGTGCTTAAGATTGAAGAGCCCCGTATTAGCACATTGCCTTCTTTCGTATCAACAGTTCAGAAATAGGCTACAGCTCATATATCATGGTTTTATTCCAAAACATTGCCTGTGATGGTTTTAAAGTACAGTTTGTATTTTGCAAGTTATGCACACCCAAGAGTGGGTAGGTTTTTCAACAAGCCATAGATAAAGATTTTGACTTGCTGTAACATGCAAGCCTAATCTATATTAAAAGTGAGCATCAACCATAATGAATGTGTGCCCCAGCAAAAGCCACTCCTAAGAAGTAAAGAGATTGGTGCGGGGCCACTAATGTAGAGGGAAGGGGGACTGGCCTTGAAGGGTAGGGGGAAGAGTGACTGCCAGTGATCAGATGAGAGGGGTTGATCTTAGGCCAAGAAAGTCACCTGAGAAAAAGCCTCAGACAAGCCCCTGTCTAATTCACACTGAGATGTAGGTAGAGGAGGGACTGTTACAGTAGCTGTTGTAATGAAAATATTACTGTCTTACCAGGCATTGGTTTGTAAAGGTGACTATTAACGTCCTTTCTGCTCTAGGAGAAGCAATTGAAAAGACTACTGAATTTGAAGTAGTAAAGGAAGGTGTATAAAGAATCCACATGAACATTGTCCTCCAGAGTAGGGAGACTGCCATTAAAATCATTATGGCTTACATACCCAAGCTTTGATGCAAGAGAAATTCACTATAGGAATCAGTAAATGATCTAATGATTTGCAGCTTTAGGTTGGTACTTGATCTCTGTTAATACTTCTGCTGAAAGTCTTTGAAATCTCAGTGTGTATTATGTTGTCAGAACCAATCCCTGGCACCAGAAACATGGCAGACAGAGTTTAAAATCTGACTTTAATGTAACCATAACTGGCTTGGTTAAGCCACTTTTCTGAGATTGCATGATCTGAACTGTAAACTGTGTGTCTGCATTACTAATTGCTGATAAGAGCCCTGTGTTTTGTCTTTAAACCATTTTAGTTTACCCAGGATTTAACATGGGCAACTTTAGATAACAGCTTTTGACTGCTTTTTAAATAGAGGACAAACCTTTTAAAATAAAACATATGATTTCCTGTGGTAGACTAGAAGTTACAGAAGTTCAACATCCTCATTCACAGAAATTTCATCACAATATTACAATAATTTCACACACACACACAGTGAACTAGGACCCAGAGAATTCAATGTGAAAATACAAATGATTGGGCTCTTAGCTGCCCACTTTAGACAACTGTTAAAAACAAGGTTGTTTTAGTGAATATTTTTTAAAAACTAGGGCTTTTAAAAGATTTTTTTAAAATTAAGGCTTTTTGTTTTATAATGGTTGTATTATTATTGTTGTTGTTGTTAATTTATCGCAGTCAGAAGTTTAGACTGGATTCGGCATTTTTATAACAATGTGGTGTGTTAGCCGCATTTTTGTTGAAAAGAAGCTCTTTCCACCTGACCAGACAGGAAATCATCCAAACAGTAGAGGAATAAAAGATGAGATCCTAATTGACAAGATGATGCTGGAAAATAGGAAGAGAAGGAAGAAGGCATTTGACTCCCTGCTCCATGATTAAATAATCAGAGCCTAGAAGTAACAGGATTCAGTAGAAATATCAGAAGCTTTGGGCAAAGATTGATGGCACACAAGCAAAGATGTAGTATCAATAGTAATTGGGTGCAATTCCAAAACAGCTGGAGCAATATTTGAAAACAATCAGCATTGACAAAATCATCAGCAGACAATTGCAAAAAGCGGCTTTACTTGGAACAACATACATCCTTGGGAAGGACTTGGTAGGTGGATAAAAATGCAAAATCCAGTCTTAAGCATCCAGGTAACTATGACAAATCATAATTATTTAGACTTAGAAGGCTGTCCAGATCTGGAATGACTGGACAGCATGTAAAAGAGATTGTTTTGTTTTAAAACAAGTGGAAAGCAGTATTGTATGTCAAGAAAAAAATATCTAAAATACTACCAACACACACACACACACACACACCAGTAGTGGGTTTCAAATCCCGGCGCTACCGGTTTGCTATTGGGAACATGTGGGTGTGCTCACTTGCTTTGGGACCGTGCGGTGCTTCTGTGCATGCGCAGAAGGTTCTGCACATGCGTAGAGCATTTTTGATGACGTCTAGGTGGGTGGGCAGAGCCTCCCGCCACCGCCGCTACCAGTTTGCCTGAACCAGTAGCAACCCATCACTGACACACACACACAAATTCTTATTAGGAGTTCAGATACAGCTTGATCTTTTCAAGGTGGGATCTGTACATATCTGCAATGTATGGGGTTCCAGAGGGTAAGCACTATGACAGAGAAGGTATTTTCTGGGGCAGGGGTGGATTCTACCTACCTTTACTACTGGTTCACAATGGGGCCGCATGCTCATCTGTGCATGTGCAGAAGCATTCTGATGATGGCGGGGTCGGTGGGAGGAGCCTCCCGCTGGTTTTATTACCGGTTCTATAGAACCGGTCCAAACAGGGGGCAACCCACCACTGTCCTGGGGTCTTTTAAGATGTTATTGTTTAATGGAGGAGACCTGGCATAATATATAGCAATATAAAACATGCCAACTTTTTATGTTACAAAAGGATTTTAAATGAAAAACAAAGCAAGGTTATTACTAGCTCAGAGAAAGCGCTACATTTCTGGAATACTCACCATTTACAGATATCTCTTTTGTAAACTTAGTATTAAATCTATACGCCCATTTCTCTGTTATGGTGACTCTGGGCAGCTTACAAAATGATATAGATATTAATTTTATCACTGGGTTGCTTGTTGATGACATCTCTTAATGGTAATTGGGAGAGTAAGACTCCTGTTTTGGAACAATAGGGAGCAATCAACATGGATTCACCTAGGCAGCTATTAGCTGAAACATTTTTTTGAATTTTGTATAGAACTCTACTGCTCTGGATAAATGTTGACAAAATGGAATGCACTGAAACTTATTAGAAGGGAATCATAACTTTTCTGAAATTCTTGCATTCACTGTCAGAAAGACAGAGAATCCACCCAAGCACTACAGAAACCGTGTATTGTACTAATATCTCTCCCTCTCTCTGTCTCTTTCTCTGTCTTTCTCTCTCATCATCATCATCATCATCACCACCACCATCATCATCATCATCACAGGATGCGATAGTAGAGAAGAGCAAGCAGAAGCAAAATGAACCGATGGATCTACTTTCTAATCAAGTTGAGCAATTACTTAGAAATTCCCTAATCTGTTTGTCCGCATACCAGCATTTAAAAGTAGTTTCTTTGTCTCTCTCTCTGTGTGTGCGTATGCGTGTGCGTGTGCATGCATAAATAATGTAAGAGAAGTGTTCATGTTTTTGATCTTTATTCTCTCTTATCCTTCCACCCAATCTTTATTCTATCTTCATAGTCTTTCTTCTAAACGGTCTTCTTCATTCAACTGTCCACCAACCAACTGGAGTACCCAGTGTAGATCATGTCAGGATGGGCAGTGCCTTATATCAGGAATAGACTTTGGATCAAAGGCCTCATTCACTGCTTTGTGCAGTGAAGATGTCAAGGGATGCATACTGTTAAATTTGCCAAAGGGAAAACTAGCAGGCAAGGAAAAAACTATAATAACGCCCAAGCATTTTAATCATACTGTTAAAAGTACGATTAAAATACTTGGTAGGTAGAGAAGCAGCTGTTTGATTGGTTGCTTTTGTGCCTTTGAGTCAGTGCTGAATCATGGCAATTACCTGGACAGGTCGCTGCAGATTTCTTGGCAAGTTATTTTCCCAAAGGGTTTGCCCTTGCCTCCTTTCCAGGGTTGACAGAGAGTGGTTGGCCCCAGGCCACCCAGCTGGTTTTGTGTCTAAGGTGGGATTTATAGACTCCTGGCCTTTACTCTAGCCTGGTGCCTTAACTACTAAAACTACCAAACTGGCTTTAGTAAGCTGGTAAGCAAGTGTTTACTCAACTTTGGAATTTTTCTCAAATGGGCATGTGCCACCATCTTATCTCTCCTCAGTTTTAATTCTGAAATTTCATTAGACCTTCATCTTGGCTGCGCTATACTCCTCCTCAATCTTGGGGACAGTATTCCTTCCATTTAATTAATTAATTACATTTATATGCCACCCATCTCATGTCGGTGATACTGGGTGGCTTCAGCAGCATTTACGCTTACATGTGGTTGGTTCGGTGGAATCCCTAAGCCACATGCTCCTTTGTGGCTCTCTTTCCTGGGCATCTTGAAAGACACATTATCTGATTTTGAAGGACTTCTCTGGTAGAAATTGCAATGCTTATTTCTGATTTTTTCCCCCCCTACTTGACCAGAATCCTGACATAACTTTCTCAGGTTGCCTCATTTGGTGCCAATCTATACCTGAAGGTTAGTATAAATTTTGATGATTGCTATTTATCTGTATTATTGTCACTGTATTAATTTATTTGTATGCAATGTTATTCTATTTTATGTCTCCTTTTTAGCCTTATCAATAATTATAGGTTTATGTATTTCTATATCTCAGGGGTTGCCACAAAGAAGAGGGAGTCAAACTATTCTCCAAAGCACCTGAAGGTAGAACAAGAAGCAATGGGTGGAAATTAATCAAGGAGAGAAGCAACTTAGAACTAAGGAGAAATTTCCTGACAGTTAGAACAATTAATCAGTGGAACAACTTGCCTCCAGAAATTGTAAATGCTCCAACACTGGAAGTTTTTAAGAAGAGACTAGATAACCACTTGTCTGAAGTGGTGTAGGGTTTCCTGCCAAAGTAGGGGGTTGGATTAGAAGACCTCCAAGGTCCCTTCCAACTCTGTTATTCTATTCTTAAAGCATTAGTAAAGGTGATTTGAACAGGATTTAAATCAGGCTGTGGAAACTTAAGTAATAATGTGGCCATGAACTTTTTGAAGAACATTGGCAATGGCATCAACATTTTGACTTGCAGTAGGAGCACCAAAAAGCATAATATGGCAAGGGGTTCCAGGACCATATTCACCCTCCATATCTATTCCATGTTACGACATTTTACAAAAACGTCTTAGTGCTATTTGGTTAAAATACAATGAAAACTAATCTTTATTTATGTATTTAAAAAATTAGACATTTAAGGCAGGAGTGAAATCCAGCAGGTTCTAACAGGTTCTGGAGAAAATTTTAAGTAGTTCAAAGAACCAGCAAATACCACCTCTGGTTGGCCCCAGAGTGTGGTGGGAATGGAGATTTTGCAATATCCTTCCCCCAGGAAGGGAGGGAATGGAGATTTTGCAATATCCTTACCCTGCTGCACCCTCCATGCCACGCCCACAGAACCGGTAGGGAAAAATTTTGGACTTCACCCCTGATTTAAGGGAAAATCCAGCATAGTAAATAACTCTGAAATGTTATACAGGTTATGACTATAATTGAGCCTGAATTTATGGTTGTAGGTTGTGCCACTTGTTAAGCAGGTCACCATGTGACCATGCCTGATTTTACTACATTTTTTTTTTGTAGCAGTCATTAATTCAATGCTACGGTCATTAAGCAAATCCATTGTCTGCAATTGCTGTTTTTTCCTGGAAAACCGGAAGTAAACATTGGTTTCTGGCAAAAAATATCATAAATTGTGGTTACATGATTGTGGAATGCTACAAACAGCTGTAAATGAGACCTGATTGCTGAGAAGGCAAAATATTATTATGTGACTTGGGGGGGAGGGGGCAGCCATTAGAACTTGGAATCCAAGTCATAATAGCTGACCTGTCCTAAGTCGAGAACTATCTGCATTTTCCCAGAAAGATCAAATGTTCCTGGAAACTTTATACAAACGTATTAAAAATAAACAATAAATAAATCAACAACAAAGGTCCAGCTTATTAAATATTTTGCATGATAGTTGAAGTGAGGTGCAAAGTTTTTGACTCTTCAAATTTTGCTTTGGATTCAGCCTTGAGTTCATTCCAGAACTTTTTGACTTATATTTAGTTTATTTTCCAAATTGCCAAAGGTGTGCAAGTGTGTGTGCCCATGTGGGTTTTTTTTAAAAAACAGAATTGTTTTGTAGCTCCCTAAAATAGTTAACACATCGAGGAAATATCTTCTATTTTTAAAAAAAATCCAACAGCGACGACGACATCCTGACTAATAAAAACATTTCCTCTTTGTTTTAAAATGTGTAAATTTCCAAAAGGAAATGAAGTCACTGACTTTTTGCGAGTGGTTCGTCAAATTGTAGTTTTCAAGACAAGCTGCTAAATGGCACGCTCACACAAAGTGTGCAGTCAGATATAGTTTGGGAAAGCTTTAAAATCAGGCTTGTAAATATCTATGTATTTGCTCATCTATAGTGATCAAGAATTGATTCCATGCAAGTAGATAGGAAAATGCTTGCCAGTAAGTGGTCTAAATGGGACCCTTTGCTTGAGGTACTAGGACTCCTTGTCATCACTGGAAATTGTTACATGTCCCCTGCTTCTTTTCTCTGCCACTTCTTCCCCAAAATGCTGCATTTTGAAATATATCTTCTGATACGTTCTATCATTGCAGGATATGAGGAAATAATCATATGTACTTTCCCCCCAGCAGGATATGAGGAAATAATCAGACAGGGTTTCTAGGCATTCTAATAGTTGCCAATAGAAGGAGTCATTCAATCAATCAATCTATCTATCAATCAATCAGAATAGAGCTGGAAGGGATCTAGGAGGTCTTCTAGTCCAACCCCCTCCTCAAGCAGGAGATCCTATACCAGTGATGGCTAACCTTTTTGCCGTCGCGTGCCAAAAGTGGCGAGAACGTGGGGAGTGGCAGGTGCGTGTGCCCACATCCATAATACAATGCGCCCCACCCTCCCGCGCATGCACACGTGATCCCCCCACACTTCCCCCTGCTTTTGGCATGCGATGACCCGGTGGGCCCAGTAGGCCCCTTTTCCCCCTCCCCAGGCTTCAGAGGCTTTCTAGGAGCCGGGGAGGGCAAAAACAGCCTTCCCCATCCCCCCGGAGGCCTTCTGGAAGCCGGAAACAGCCAGTTTCCCAACTTCCGGTGGGAAGGCCTGAAAATCAGTTGGCTGGTGCGCACATGCGCGCTGGAGCTGAGCTAGGGCAACATTTGCATGCCTACCAATATGGCTCCGCGTGCCATCTGTGGCATCCGTGCCATAGGTTCGCCATCACGGTCCTATACCATTCTAGATAGGTGGCTGTGCAGTCTTTTCTTAAAAACCTCCAGTGATGAAGCACCCACAACTTCTGAAGGCAAAACATTCCACTGGTTAATTGTCCTCACTGTTACAAAGTTTCTTCTTAATTCCAGATTGCTTCTCTCCTTGATTGGTTTCCATCCATTCTTTCTTGTCTTGCCTTCTGGTGCTTTGGAAAATAAGTTGACACCCCCCTCTTATAAAAGAGTCAATTTGCCTTTTTTTAGAGAAATATGCCTTTCGTGCCTTTTTACGCCCAACGTCCTATTCCTTTTCAGAGTAGGCAAACATTTGCAAAGTGCAGAAAATGATTTTAAAAATGCTAAGCAAAAGAAATTTAAAATGTCAGATAAGAAAAAATGGAAATACAGCTATGTTTAGTGTAAATCAACTTCATTCTCTAAACTATTCTGTAACAGTTTTATAACTATATTTGCTTTCACCCACTCATTTTATACATTGACTTTTGTTTTTAAACTCACTGCCCTTTTCTTTTTGGGAATCTAATCAGCTTGATTCAGTCATGACTTACTTCTTCTTTCGGTTTCTCTGAACTCATTCACTCTTCTACAGTATCATATATTTATTTATAATTTCTCTATATCTGACTAATTCAACGCAAAACCTTTTTTATACTGGTCATTAATGTTTGCATTCAGTGGACATTCATTTATCATTTATTCACCCCTCAACCCATTTTTACTTCTACTACCATACATATAGATTTTCTTAAGGAGCCCATTCCTCACTGCATTCAACTATCACATTTTACCTGGTAAACTCAGCTACCACATCTTTTAAGACATCGGGCAGAAGCATATTCTTACACACATCTATTGCCTTTTCTTTTCTTATTACAGTATTCTTATTAAGGAATTACAATATTTCTTATCACTGTAATTCCTCAAAAAAAAAATGACCCAAAGGCTTAACATAAAAGAACTATTAGGTTACTAATTTAAAACATGCAGCAACGCCATATTCTTTACTATTAAGGAAATGCAAAGCAATTCAATATGGATTTTTGAGAATGGAACAGCTGGTTTGAGTGGTTTACATACAAAATGAAATGAGTCTTTCAGATGCTTCGACCTGAAAATGAACCAGAACAATAGTGCTTTCTTCTGGATGCAACCCAAAACATGGTTGTTTGGAGTAGAAAGGGTTGAATTCAGGTTTTGGTGATGTGAGGAAGTTGCCCTGCTTCTTGTCATTGTCTTTGAACTTTTCTCTTTGGGCCATTCAGGTCTTTCCTGTTATTGGCTTACCCTGGGTAAGGTTTAGAGCAAAATGATGGACATTTAAGGAATACATAGCACATTGCAATACGATGCTGTTATGAGCCCAGGATTCATTCCAGTGAGTGAGTGAATGGTTCCAAATGACTCAATTGAGTTGTTGTCTTAAATATGGAAGAAGAGACAAGCAGAGTAAGATCATTCTAAGAAAAGGCGGAAGTAGCCATCAGGCAACAAGTGGCAAGATGGTCCAAAGAAATCAGATGAGACACATCTGGTGCTGCTTAGATGATGGCTCTGTATTAACAGCCATTCAACATGTTAGAAGAGAATGATTTCCAGCTTTCCCTCCATCTGGTTTTCTCTCTCTACCAGATCCTCCCATTTACCATCTTCACCCAGGAGAAAGTGTCTGAATCTAACCAGTGATGCTCACTTTACCTTAAACTTCTGTTCTAGTCATGAGTGCATGCTTCTTATTCCTTCCTCACCATGCATTGGGGTTGCGTGAAAATAAGAAGAGTATCTACTGTAGTGCACCTCAGCATTTCCTGGGTCCAGGCCAGGAGTGAGTTCTACTTACCTTTACTACCGGTTCGCAATGGGGCCGCCGATTTTACTACCAGTTCTATAGAACCGGACAGAAGTGGGAACAGCCCACCGCTGGTCCAGGCACTGGTGAGTCCTGCTGGACATGGCTCAAATGGAAGATGAGGTGGCCACAGCTGTGAACTATAGTGTTTCTTACCTCATCCATCCATTCAAATTTAACATAGTCCACCTGATAGGATATATATTTTGTCCTGTTACCCCATGACCCACAGGTTCAGTGAATCTTTCAGGATGCGATGTTTTGTTTAAACTCAAGACAAACCACACTTTCTGTTTTGTGCAACATCTCTATTCAGTACCATCTTGGAGCAGCTCAGTTCAATACTAATCCAAGGGCTTAAATAAGAATGAATGCATAAAGGAGAAAAACAGGGGGGAAAGTCTGTTTTCTAAGCATATGAGCTTATCACTCAGGAAATACAATCAGAATTGCTGTCTGGTGCAACAATGTGAATGAGTACAGTAGTAAACATCAGCTGTTACCTTTGCAAAGCCACAAGTGTCTCTATACTCTAATCCCATCACAAAACAATGCTCACTGCCCAGTCAATCAGAAGGAGGAATACCACTTGAATTCATAACATGCCATCATCATTAACTGGAAAGCTTTACTTTTCTAGGAAATGAGGAAAATATCCTTTGACCTATGACTGTTTTAAAAAAATTGCCAAGCAACATTTATTGGTCAGAGAAAGGCAGATTAATCTGGAAAAGGCGTCTTGTTTTCTTGCTTGCTATTATTCATCATTTGACGACAGAGTGGAAAGACTCATTTTTCTTCTAAAACCTTTTCCTCACTTGGTCCACACCACATCCCAACAATATATTTTTTTTCTAACATGTCCACTTGATTAACTGTATCTCATTCTTAGGGTTGTATAAGCTTAAATCATCCTTAGCTAAACCACTGCCGAAGTAGCATTTTCGTCTTATTCCAACACCACCAAAGTCTAGCTAGATAAAATCTATTGTTTATTTTTATTTATTTATGTATTTCATCAAGCATGTATTAGGTAACAGATATACATATAAACATAATTATGAATACATGAAATGGATATGAATAAAAGGGAATATTAAGATAGGGACAGTAGGCACGCTGGTGCGCTTATGCACACCCCTTAAACACCTCTTAAACACCTTTTAGGAATGGGGTGAGGTCGACAGTAGACAATCTAAGGTTAAAGTTTTGGGGGTTTGGGGAAGAAACCACAGAGTCAGGTAGTGCATTCCAGGCATTAACAACTCTGTTACTGAAGTCATATTTTCTGCAATCAAGTTTGACGCGGTTTACCATAAGTTTGTATCTATTGTGTGCTTGTGTATTGTTGTGGTTGAAGCTGAAGTATTCATTGACAGGTAGGACATTGTAGCAGATAATTTTATGTACTACGCTTAGGTTGGACCGAAGACGGCTGTCTAAGCCCAAAATTTCAAGCCTGGTGGCATAAGGTATTCTGTTGCGAGCAGAGGAGTGGAGGACTCTTCTCATGAAATATCTCTGGACTCGTTCGATTGTATTAATGTCCAATATGCAGTGCGGGTTCCAGACAGATGAGTTGTATTCAAGAATTGGTCTAGCAAAAGTTTTGTATGCCCTAGTTTGCAGTTCAATATTACCGGAGAAGAAGCTACACAAGATTAGGTTAACAATTTAATGCCTTTTTGGCAATGCTGTTACAGTGAGCTCTGGCACTTAGATCATTTGAGATGAGTACTCCAAGATCCTTGACAGAGTGAGGGTCATCTACGAGGTTTCATGTTTCATCTTGGAAGGAAATCAAGTTTCTGGCAGCAAGGTGGGGGGCGGAGGGGCAGGCCCAGTCAAGGCAATGTAAGGATTGTCAATGGGCATGGCAAATATCCGTCCTTACTCAAGGATTGGTGAAGTCCACTTCAGCTTCGCTGTGGGAAAAGGCTTTTAGGCTTGAGTTTCATTAACCATCTTGGACTGGGAATCTGACTCATGTGATTATTGCTGAGAGGAAAACCTCGGATTCTTAATTAAAGTTTGCCTATAGAAAGAACATTGATGTTTTGAAGTTCACAGTTATGTTCTTGACATAACCTGCTCTTATAGTGTTGCCCTGATTAGCCCCATTTGCCCACTTTTCTATTTGCCATATTAATACCCTGCTGTGGGGGGACCACAATTTTACAGCAGTCGCTTAGCTTGTGATCCTTCTATCACATAGTTGAAAATCACTTAGGAATGGCAACAATTCACAGTCAATGCTTGTTTGAGCATTCTCATTCTGCTTCTCTACAGGACTTGATGAAAAGAGGAACATTGTGTTGGTAAACGGAGAGATAATTTTTCTTAATTGTCAATTTTCTGATTTCAGTTAGGCAAATATATATATATATATATATATATATATATATATATATATATATATA
>WNWU01000004.1:47569762-47583307 GCA_012654045.1 Ptyas mucosa | reverse complement strand
ATATATATATATATATATATATATATATATATATATATATATATATAAAATTTGATTTATATGCCGCTCTTCTCCGGAGACTCAGGGTGGCTTACAATGTGTTAAGCAATATTTCCTTTCAGAGCCACTTTATTCCTTTCCAGACACTGGTTGGTTGGATCACACTTCTGTGTGGTTTATAAATAACATATTTGTTATCCTATCAACAAGTTACAGCTCTTGTTTATACAATATATATTTTGTTTGAGAATAGTTTTCTGACTGCAGTTAATACAGTGGTGGCGCAGCGGACTAAAGTGCTGTTAGAGTAGCACTTAGCTCCCAGCTGCCTGCAATTACTGCGAGTTCAAATCTCACCAGGCTCAAGGACTCAGCCTTCCATCCTTCCGAGGTAGGTAAAATGAGGACCCGGATTGTGGGGGCAATAAGCTGACTTTGTATAAAAAAGAACACCGCTTAGGAGGGGCCAAAAGCCCTACTGAGCAGATATATACAAAAGTATGAAGGCTATTACTTAACGCATTGTAAGCCGCCCTGAGTCTCCGGAGAAAGGCAGCATATAAATCGAACCAATAATAATAATAATAATAATATTAATAATAATAATAATAATGATGATGATGATGATGATGATAATGATGATGTCCATTTATATTAAAAATATTTGTATGCTGGTCAATTATCAACTTTTTTTTTATCATCAATCCATATAGAAAGAGATAGTTATTTTTAGAATCCATTTGACTTGTACATAAAAACACATATTTCAAGTTTCCATTTAAATGAAAATACTAGCTACTGGAATTTACTAGTTATAATACTAGTTATAAACAAGATATCTTACTGATTTTAAAAAATGATTGTACTCTATAGGTAAAAAGATAAGCAGCCTACAATGCAATATAAGTAAATAGTATTCATCTTGCTATACATTTTCAATATACATACTTTAATTGGAGAGAACTGAAATTCATTAATATATTTCTTACAATGGCAGCGTGCCATTTATCAGAAGCATACTCTCTTTTTCCAGGTTTTCCAAGTTTTCTATGCTGACATTTAGAGACATTATGATTAAGATCACTTTTAAAAAAAATCCTATTCATGTTTTACTTCAAGTATTAATAGCTGTTGTAAACAGGTAGTAACAGTAACATTTTAAATTCAGTTATAATTGGGGCCATCTATTTTTAGAAAATGAACAATTTCACATACATCATTAATGTTTTCCCATATACAAAAAACAATTGTTCTCTCATTATGGCTAATGATGATGACTAATTGCCTTTAAATACAGAATATAATTGAAATGTTATATATTTAGGAATGTTAATTAGCACTGTTTTTAATTTCTTTAAGAAATGCAAATGTATTAATTTACTCTGAATCAGAGGTGGTATTCAGCAGATTCTGACCAGTTCTGAAGAACTGGTAGTGGAAATTTTGAGTAGCTCGGAAAACCAGTAAATATCACCTCTGACTGGTCCCATCCCCATCTAACACTGCTTCCCGAGTCCCAGCTGATTCAGAGGAAATGGGGATTTTGCAGTAACTTTCACCTGGAGTGGGGAGGGAATGGAGATTTTACAGTATCCTTCCCCTGGAGTGGGGTGGGAATGGAGATTTTACAGTATCCTTCCCCTGCCATGCCCGCTACGCTATGCCATGCCCACCAAGCCACGCCCACAGAACTGGTAGTAAAAAAATTTGAATCCCACCACTGCTCTGAATCAGTTACAGACTGAGCTCCAGACGGCTCCCAATCTCCGCATTTTCCGCGCTGGCTTGAAGACATGGCTGTTCCAGCAAACTCCCTGATCAACTACGAGGTTTTAATCTTGGGGATTTTAATTTTCATATTGGTTTTAGGTGTTATTGTTGTTTTTATTGGTGTGAGCCGTCCCGAGTCTTCGGGAGTAGGCCGGCATCTATCTATCTATCTATCTATCTATCTATCTATCTATCTATCTATCTAAAAATAAATAAATAAATGAATGAATGAATAAATAAATAAATAAATAAAGTAGGATGATAAACAAAGCCTTCAGTTATTGAAGTGATCATCCTTTTCTGGAACAGCAGAGTCCTGACAGACATAATGGTAATTTGCAAACTATACATTAATCATCTGCAAGTTTAAGAAAGGAGAGTTTTAGGGCTAGGCATAATGTCTGTTGACTTTATTATAGGGCAGATTCAGCAAAACTGCACTAACAGACCACACTTGCTCATGTGATTCTGGGTAAATAGAAATAGTCCAATGGGTGCAGCAGTTTCTCTGTCATTTTTAGAGGAATCTATGCAAAGATGATACATCACCCCTGCTGTAATAACTTCCAGGAAGGACAGAAGCATAATTACACTCATCTTTTTCTTTGAGACTCCAACTGTGCTACTACCCACACAGCAGCCAAATTTTCTATTTTTGCTGAAGCAAAAACAAAAAAATAACTGGTACAAATGTGACAAAATTGATCAGTCTGAACTCATATCACAATTTTATTTTATTTTTAATACGTTGATCCTTAATCATAATAATGAATTTTATTAAGATTTGAAGTCTTCAGTTTAATTCAGATACCCGACTGTGGAATTAAGTATGAACTCTTAGTTTCTAGAAGGAAAATAACATCAATATAGTCCCTCTCTATATCACCATCAGTAAGGTGGGCGTTGGTTTCAGGTTGAGATCCAAAGCTTCCCCACCAAAGTTAAAATTGGTGATGTTGCATCCATTCTTTCTCTACTGATGTTGGGATTCATTTCCTCAGTTTCTAAAGTTCATTGATTTACTCATTTTCCACAAAAGTCAATGAATCTAGCTGGACTGAGAAAGATCACTTTAATAGAGAGCCCTCCTTGTTTTGTTACACTGATGTTCCCCTGTCAACAATGAGAAAAACTTACTGTAATTTTCGGTGTATAAAATGCACTTCCCCCTCCCAAAAAAAGTGGGTGGAAATGTCTGTGCGTCTTATACAGCAAATGTTGCCAAAGCCCCACCCACCTGCCGGCCTCTGCCTTCCAGCAATTTACCTCCTTGCAGTAAACAGCAAACAGCCTGGTCAGCTTCAGCTCAGACTGATTTAGCACAAGCAGCTGATTGGCAGTTGGATCGGCCTCTCAGAATACCGCCTATCAGCTGTTCCAGGCTACAGGGATCACCACTGCCTCTTGCATCACCGCCCATTGCTGCTGCAGCCTCTCACTGCCTCGACATGCCCCATTTTTGACCTCCGTGCATCCAATTTTCGGCCTCTGTGCATCCTATTTTTGGCTCATTCCAGGCAGTGGGGATAGGCAGCAGCGGCAGTAGTCCCTGCCACCTGGAATGGGCCAAAACTGAATGCGTGGAGGCTGAAAACAGAATGCGCGGAGGCCAAAAATGGGACATCCGAAGGCCAAAAATGGGGCATGTAGAGGTGGCAATAGGCAGCATCAGTGATGGGCAGCGACTGTGGCAACTATCCCCGCAGCCTGGAACAGCTGATAGGCAGTATTCCAGGAGGCCGATCCAATCGCCAATCAGCTGCTTGTGCTAAATCAGAGTGTGCTGAAGCTGACCAGGCTGTTTGCTGTTTGCTGCAAGGAGGTAAATTGCTGGGAGCCAGAGGCAGATTTTTCCCCCTTGTTTTCCTCCCCAAAAGCTACGTGCATCTTATACTTTGGAGCGTCTTATAGTCCGAAAAATACGGTAAGTAATTTGATCTTCAGAATCTGAATTCAGTGGTCCACAGCTGAGGAAGATAGGAATAAAGAAGTAAGAGAGATTAAATGTGTGGAAATATAATACAAGTCAAGGCGGAAGTATACAGGTAGTCCTCAATTTATGATCACAATTGAGCCCAAACTTTATGTTGCTAAGTGAAAAATTTGTTAAGTAAGTTTTCCCCCATTTTACGACTTTTCTCACCACATTTGTTAAGTGAATCATTGCAATTCTTAAATTAATAACACAGTTCTTAAGTGAATCTGATTTCCTCATTGACTTTGCTTGTCAGAAGGCCGCAAAAGGGGACCACGTGACTCCAGGACACTGCAACTGTCATAATTGTGAGTCCGTTGTCAAGCATATGAATGTAAATCATGTGACCATGGGATGCTGCAACAGTCATAAGTGTGAAAAATCATCATAAGTCACTTCGTTCAGTGCTGTTTAACTCTGAATGGTCACTAACTGAACTGTTGTAAGTCGAGGACTATCAGTGTATCCTCCAACCCAGTAGAAAGATTTGTTCCATCATTCATGATTTACATCTAAGATACCTCATAGTGAAATGAAAGAATTTCATAAAGAGGCCAAATATCAGTGTCTTACATTTGTCAATATGTTGGCCCAAGATCAAAACATCTGTCTACAGTATTCGAAAGGATTGGAGTTTTGATCATATGGTCATAGGCACTATCTTGACTTTTTAAAACTCCCCAATAGATATCTTAATTTTCAATACATATTTAAGAACATAAAACACTTAAAGTATTGCTTTACAATCTACTCAGCTGCTAAGCTTTGTATTTTCAGTAAGACCTTTTGGCCTTGTGTTTCCAAGTTATCTTGACCACCCCTCTAGAAACTGCTACAGTACATGAATCAAGCATGATCTTGAAAAGTAACAGGCTAATAGTAGTAGCCTTTCAGAACAGTTAGAAATATTTTTAATAGCAACTAATTTATTTATAGCTCTGAGCAAAGCCTTGGATAATAGCGTTGCGGAGTATGAGTCTACTTTGTGTTCACAAAAAAGGCTGACTGATGGAAATGTGCACATCTGGAGGACTTCATATTTCATCCTAGCCAAGCCATCTCTTCAGTACACACACACACACACACACACACAGGAACATTTTGTCCTTAGAATTTTCTCTTCAGAGGATACTCCCCTCCATTACTGCAGAGAAATCTAATAGGCAATTCATTCACAGAAATTTCTGTCAAAGGTATGACTCATTCTCTTACAATGTGAATTTCAGTCTACTTATTGAACTACTTAGTAGTCTTCTCTAGCATAGTTTAACTGCATGCCAGTTCATAAATTGGCTTGCTTTTTATAATTTTAAAAAGTTCAATTAGCATTATGAAATTAATGTAACTCTAAATGTATCATTCAAGTCCAACATTACCTTAAGTGCAACTGAATATTAAATTTTATTAGACATAATATCTAATGAAATAAAAAGGAACATTACCAATTCTTAGTAAAAGACAGAATGGCTAAAAATAATGTTTTGAATTCAAAATGTTCTACAGGGACCCTATGCTTTTTATTTACTTACTTTACTTACTTACTTACTTACTTACTTATTTACTTACTTACTACTTATCGTTATTCCATACTATGTACATTTATTCAATGGTGGTTTTACAAGTTTAATGTCCCTCTGTCATTCCTTATTTGTGAGACATCTCTCAGGTATGCCAGGCGGAACGGCAAACAAACACAGCAACAGCCCTGTCAGCTCTCAGTGGCGCGCTGGTTTATTTGTGTCTGCTCCGGTTACACGCTGTGATTCGCAGGAACGAATGAAATCGGCGCTACAGACTCCTGGAACGGGGCGTTTATATAGCACGCCCATTCATTACATAGTCAAATACCACGCCCGTTCATTACATAGTCAAATACCACGACCATGTGTCTCAACACGCCCCTTCTTTCCGGTGGACGGCTCCTCCAGCGTCAGCAGAGTGCGACCGCACAGCACGTTCCGGTCGTCCTTTGAAAAGTTCCTTAACCCGGCGTAACCCAATGCCACCACCCCTCACCCTGCACGTGACCGCCTACACCCAGTGCCACCACCACCGTGTAAGTATATATCTCCCGCCAGTGGCATGTTGCGGTAGCGAGTGTCGAGCAGGTTGCTTGGCTTGACAACATCATGTTTTACATTGAAACACATAAATGAATAAAACCTCAAAAATTCTCACAGTTTAAATATTAGTATAGCTATTTAAAATGCTTGGAAATATGCCAGAGCAAGAACTCATTATTCTCCCTGCCACCACCCACCTTAAATAAGTCAGTTGTTTTCAGATAATTCATAGCACTTTTGATATTAATGGCTTTATGTGAGGACAGAAAACATATTTAAATTCTAAAATGTCTATTTCAATTTCAAAAAAATGTGTCTTCACTCATGAAACATGGATCGGGAGGTCAGAGCCCCAGCTGCCAACCTCCACATTAAGGTTATATTTACTCTCAAGATCACAGAGAACTGCAGGGAACTGTCTCCAGTTGTGTTTACCCTGCATTAAAAGCTATCTCTGATTGCAATGGGAAAAGAGACTTTTTATTCAGGAATTCTACCTCCCACTTGCAGGGTCTGGAGATCTAGTAAAGATGAGATTTAGAAGACAAATAGAGGCTGCAGGTAGGCAGACGGCACCAATCAATCTCCTGAGTTGTGCTGGCAATACTCACCAATACCTTCCGTTGGATGAGCGTCTGCGATGGATACAACCAAGAATGCAGACTGGATGGATTTCATAGATAGAAGCAGCTGATATATACCGTCAGTTCAGAATGTGTGCTGTGGCCTTCTTTGAATTCTCTGAGACCAAAGCTGAAGAGACAAATCAGACAATCAATGCAAAGAGCCAAGATGTCATCTTATCCTATCCCTACAGCAGCATCAGATGACCTGGACCCTCAGTTATTTAGATTCAGATTTTGGCAGGCACATAGCTGCGTTGAACAAAGGCAATCTGCATATTTCCTTGAAGCAGATAGCAAGGTCTCTAATAAAGATGTTCCAACATATGGTATTATATATGAACAGCTTCCAGACTCTTGTTCCTCTGTTGAAAAAATAACAATAACAGCTGCCTCTCTGATTTTGGATCTGCATTCTTATCCCTCTTGCTCCTTGTCCTATTATTCAGACAAGGTCATGGAATTTTGTAGGGCTCAAACTGGATTTTTACAGACAACCGTTAGCAGATCAACAACTGTTCAAGTTACAAGACAAGTTATGTTCTCTGTGAATCTCTAAATCTTAATTGCCTTAGTAATTGGATAATTACACAATTCCTGACTAATACTGTATCAGGTGGTTTATGTCATGGCAATAAAATGTTTCAAACATGTATTTGTCTGGCTTTCGGTTTTAGCAAAACTGGCACAGGATGATATGCCAGGTGAATGAAGGTTCTCATGTTCTCCATATTCAAACACCTTGTTTGGGTCATATTTGCTCTCAGAACCCTAAGAGGTTCAAAACTCAATTGCTTGTGACTCATTGAAGAAGTTTCTCAGAAATGTGATTTTCTCCCCTCCCGTTTCTATAAATGTTGTCAGAAGCTGAGCAGGATAGAGATCTGCTGGATCTACTGCCCACCAGCACTGCTTCCTTCTGATTCTGTTGGTCAGGCATTAGCGCCAGTGGTGGGTTTCTACCGGTTCGCACCGGTTCAGGTGAATTGGTAGTGGCAGTGGTGGGAGGCTCTCCCCATCTGCCCGAACGTCATCATGGATGCTCTGAGCATGCTCAGAAGGTTCTGCACATGCGCAGAAGGTTCTGCGCATGCACAGAAGCACCGTGCACGAGCAAAGCATACACACAGGTGTGTGCTTACAGTTCCAAACCGGTAGCAAAGGTAAGTGAAACCCACTACTGATTAGCGCTGCTCCCCTTTGGACTTGACTGTCTGGGCTTCTTTCAGTTCAGGACTAGCATGTGTTACAAACACATCGTTACAAACCAAAAAGGAAATAAGCTACAGTAAGGCCAAGGGGCAGGAAGCAACAAAATATTTTATGGCTTGTTTACAGTACTTCCTTTTCTGTCGCCAAAAAACCCATGTATATACATTTCAGAAAGCTTCCTGGAGAATATATGTAGTCCAAGAGGACAGGGTTGATTCTACTTATGCTTTAACTGACTGTATCATTCACTAATGTGCTAGATGTCTCCTCCTGAATAATCCCTTATGTAATCCCTCCTGCTTCCATTTTTGCCTTTTCCATGAGTCAGATGACACAATGATTTATTTTCTGATCGACTTGAGTCTCCTGCCTTGCTTTCCCAGAGTATTGTTTGCTTGTATATTTGTCTACAGTACTGTGCCTGTTTCGATTGCTAAATAACTGTGGGGGAGGCGTATAAGAGGCTTACTTTGCAGATGGGTTTGAATCACTCAGTTGCGCAATCTATCATTAAGAGTTTAGCTTTAATTTCAAACCACCAAACATTTCAAGCAACAACTACAGATATGGGAACGGCTCCCCACATTACTACTCTACTTTTGTGGGAAATGTTTTTTTGTGTGGGAAGTGGCTGATGAAGTGCACCAGTTCTGAGTATGAGAGATTTTTTTAAAAAAACCAGTTTAAAGGATTAATTTTTACTATTATGATTTCAAGGTAGTAGAAACCCGCATTAACCCTCTTGCATAGAGCAAGTAACTCAAATATAGGGTTGGTTAGATTATGCTTTTGCTTTGATTCAGTTAAAAAAACCAG
Organism: Ptyas mucosa; assembly: GCA_012654045.1. Classification (NCBI taxonomy): domain Eukaryota; kingdom Metazoa; phylum Chordata; class Lepidosauria; order Squamata; family Colubridae; genus Ptyas; species Ptyas mucosa. The sequence goes on along the minus strand of WNWU01000004.1, from coordinate 47,574,848 downwards.
TTAAAGAACTGCAAATGCTTTGTGTTTTGCCAGTTGTCTTACATCTCTGACTCTTTGGCTGAGCATATTATGTGTTGATGTGTTGTAATTCCCGGAATGGATGATTGTGTCTCTTATCTTTATTGTCTTATGGAGGCATTATACTTCTGATCTCACAGTAGAAATCAAATCATTTTTCTTTAAGGAAAAGATTTTCCCTCATTTATTAATTTTACTATGTACTGTATAGATTTTCCATAAGAAAAGTCTAAAACAGCTCACAGCAGAATATAAGATTTTTTTAAAAAAGAAACATTATACTAGTGCAGATAAATGATAACAGAAAGGATAAGCCATTCAAAGCTAAGGTAAATGAAAAGACCAGGGAAGATAGGGTATATTAGAAAGACATGTAGGTCAGTAGTGGGTTTCAAAACCCATCGCTACCGGCTCGCTCGTGGGCATGCTCGCACTCGATGCTTCTGCGCATGTGCAGAAGCATCCGGATGGGTGGGCAGAGCCTCCCGCCACCACCGCTACCGGCTCGCTTGATCCAGGGTGAACCGGTAGCAATCCACCACTGATGTAGGTGGTCTCCAAATTAGCATATCTCCAGAATTACATAGCCTGGACTCCATCTCCCAAGAGCGGTTTCTTTTTATCAATACATCATGCTGTTTATCAGCAGTTCTTTAGCTTCCAGAGATTGCTGGGTCTAGATAAGTATATAGGAAGAAAAATGATTCTGCAACTATTCAGCCCATAATTATGATGGCCACCTTGAAGTGGACCCAGAAATGTGTAGTGGGGTGAAGTAAGATTTTCTATTAAATATTGTTTTTCTGCCTTATTTCTAGACTATTTTCATGTCCAGAACATGAGCAGAATTATCTTTTCTATTGTTCTTAGACAGCATCTTGACAGAACTGGACTCAAAGGAATTTGAATAGCTATTTCTATTACATGTGTATGAAAATCTTTCTTCAGTTCTTAATGGGACAAAATTGGGCCTACACAGTAAAAACAGAATAAGTTTGAGAAGGGAATGGGAGAAATCTGTAATTTTCAGATGAGACTCACAAAATTATGCATTTGAAATAATTTCTGGTAGTCATCATGTGGCTATTAGATGTAAAAGAGTGAATTTGGCTACTTGACTAGAATGTTCTGGCTCTGCTTTTGCCTGCTAGCAATATAGCTATTTGTAAATAAGCTAATGTATTACAAAATACCTTAAATCTCAATGTCTGAAATCTAAAAGAAAAGTCAATTCTTATAATTCGGCCTAGTGTTTATGACATCAAGCTAGAAACCAGGAGACGGAAAGTTCTATTCCCACTTTAGGCATGAAAGCCAGCTGGGTCACTTTGGGCTAGTCAACCCAATCTACCTCACAAGGTTGTTATGGGAAAAATGAGAGGACGAAGGAGCATTAGGTATGTTTGCCACAATAATAAAGGTGAGATAAAATTAAATAAATAAATACTGCACAGTTGAAATTCGTTACTGTTTCAGGAAGCGGAATGAGTGTTAATGTACTTTTGGCTTCAGCGTTTAGATGAGAATGCATTTCATTCAAAAATATCCCCATTTTTTTCCCCAGCTAAATCTGTGAGAAAATTGTTTGCAATGAGCTCTTCTGATATTTAAACATCAGGAATCATTTAGAAGTTTGTCTGCCTACTCATTCCATCGAAAGATTATGTAATTTTTCTTGTGACTGGTGAACAGATTCTCCTGCTATGTAGCCAGAGGTTTTTACTTAGATCCACGCCCAGAACTGTCCTTTCAAACTTCCTTCAGATTCTTAAAAAGGAAATATATTTTTCATCCTAATAAGGCATGTGTTTGTCTAAACAGTGATGTTGTTGGTGTAAATATAGGGCTAAACTAAAGTATTTTAAATGGGATAGATATTTAGCACTGATAACAGCATAACTGAACCTGAGGGAATTAAATATTCATATAATGAAGAAGGCAGCTCAGAGAAACTTTTCATAATTAGTTTCATTCTGAGGAAGGCTTTGGGGTTCTTATTTCCAGTGGGTGAAGACTGTTACTCATCTAAATTTAGAAAAGGAAGGTAGTTGCATTGAAGTCAGTTATATAAACTATATCCAGAGGTTTAAATTATATAAACCATGCTATTCAATTTCTATTAAGGATATTCTGGATCAGGACCCAGCTTCTTCCTCAGCCTAACAATCCTTGAGAAGATGAGAGGGTAATATAATTCTACTGTGTATCAATGGCCAAGCATGCATTTGGTATTACTTATTACAGGTCTCATGATAAGACCACTTTCCATATGGAAAGTTAATAAAGTAGCAGTAGTTGAATATACCACTTCCCCCCCCCCACCCACCCACCAGTGATCTATCGCAGTCCATTGATCCCCAGGTCTCAAACAGACATTTTTCACAATTTGCCAACGACAGGGATTCAAATGTCTGGTATACATATACTATTCCACGTGGTTTCCACAGATCTAGGAACATGCAAAGGAACATATGAGGTGCTTTAAAAAATGATCTACAGGCAGCCAACTTGCTTGCTTTGACAAAAACACAGTAGGATAGTTAAAATATCATCTAAGAACCAGAATGGTTAATACAGGTAGTCCTCAACTTAACAATCATAATTAATCAAACTTGATTTTCCAAGCTTTTTTATAGTGGGTGTTTAATGAATGCGGTGAACATTAAGCAAACACAGTGGTTAAGAAAATCCAATTTATCCAGTGGGATTTTTTTGCTGGAAATTGGAGAAATAGTAAAACAAATGTCAAAAATTATGGTCCCATGACAGTGGGACACTGTAAACAAGTGTAAAGTGGAACAGATTGCCAAGCCCGCAAAATGCAATCACCTGATTTGGGGAGAGTTTCGTAGCTGTAGGAACTTTGAAATCAGGTTGTTACTTTGGGGGGAGCTGACATAACTTTGAACAGTCACTAATAACTGGTTGTAAGTCAAGGGCTACCTGCAGTTGCACTTGGGAGATCCAGGTTCAAGTCCAGCATGTGGCATGAAAGCTTTGGACCAGTTACTCTCTCTTGACCTAATTCACTTCACATGAATATGGATGTGAGGACAAAATGAAGGGAGACCAGCTGAAAGTTGTCTTTAATTCCTAGACAAAATGGAACCCAACTTAGGTATTAATCACATCCTCTAGGTCTGTTTAAGGTCCTGGAACTTTAAGGCACAACGGTGCTGTTGTGAATAAAGAAATGGGTGATTAACATGGGATTGGAGCTAACACAAAGTACTCTATTCAGCTATTCTAATGGTTGAGAGCAGAATCATAAAAAACATTGAGTTTTGATGAGTCTTAAATTCTGGATAGAGTTTCTTAAAGACAGCTAACTACTAATGAGGTGCTTGCTCATGTCCACCATCTGTCCTTGAATTCTAGCCATACATTCTCTGTGACTTGCACTAACCACTCATTTTATTAAGGCTGACAGTTCTGTGGTTTTCATATTTTCTGGATTCCTTGCTTGGCTCCTATGCTGTCAGTATTACCCCAGCCAGGATCTCAGGGCATGGGTTAATTTAGTTGACTACAATATGTTCATTGCCCACACTGAAAGTTCACACGTAGGCTTTTTGTAGTAACCACAGTACAAGGAAAGAAGCCAGCATATGAGCTATGCAGCTCACAATTTGGAAAATATGCACTCAAATCTTAACAGAGCTGGGGCTTCCCATAAACCACTAATATAGAATAACCCTTTTTGTAAGTAAGATTAGTCTGCTGTCTTGCAGAAGCAAATAGTAAGCATCAAATAAAACTGTGGATCTGGCTAAGCTATTAAGAGGATGTTTACTTTTTTCATGTTATACATGCTGGAAGGGGCCACCTATTTTGCAAATATTCTATTGAATTTATCTTTTAATCTTATACATCATGCAGATCTAAGTCTTCTTATAAGCAAATGTTTGGGTTGGCGTTGGCCCCAAAGAAAAGACATATTCAAAGAATTAGCCTAGTGAAATATCTGGAAATTGACAAATATTTTGCATTATCATCTTATTGGAAGGCGTTGAATCTGTTTTATATGCAGGCAAGAATGGATTTTGAAAGAGATGCTGGATTATAAAGTTCATTTGTTATGATTTTTTTGTTTCATTCTCCAACATGTTTTTCTGATTTATATAGTAACAATAATAGTAACATTTAGTCTAAAATATTTATTTTTATTTCTGTTTACTGCACCGGGGATTCCTTGTTTAGTCCTTTTCAAGCAAATCCAGACAGTTTTTATTTCCATCAAGATGCATTTTCTTACCTCTTGATCAGTTATTGCTCTCTTTAACTATGTTCTTTTTTTTTTAAAGATCCATTCTGAACATTAGCAGTTTATTAGCAGAGAAATAATATCAGAGAAGGCTAAAGTTGTATCCTAGAAACCAGACAGTGGCTAGAAGTGTCCATTACTTTTATTGCCCCCTTTCAGAAATATAACAATAGGTGAAAGGAAGAGGAGGTAGCCAGCTAGTCTCATTTCAAAGGCCTCTGGACACAACATGAAGATAGTCCCTGCTTACTTTTTTTGCTTCTCTTCATAGTGCCCCAATTGTTTTTAATCTAAGAAGGAATTTTCCACTTGTTTACCAGATCTGTAAACTACCAGTTTCTCCAATTAAAAATCAGAGGAACCGTTCAAGTGCCTGTAATTGCAACAGATATTCTTGAATGCCATCCATATCCCTTTGGTTTACAAGATCAGTGTATTCTAAATTCCTGAAATTAAATTCTTCCAGAAGATATGGAGCACATTGACAGATGGGGCAGCTAGTTTTCCCAAAGACGGCTGCTCTGTTAGGTGTAAGAGTTATTCTGTGTTGGTGGTTTATGGGAAGCCCCAGTTCTGTTAAGATCTGAGTGCATATTTTCCAAATTGTGGGCTGAATAGCTCATATGCTGGCTTCTTTCCTTGTACTGTGGTTACTACAAAAAGTACTTTCAATGTGGGTAATAAAAATATTGTAGTCAACTAAGTTAACCCATGCCCTGAGATCCTGATGCATATGTTAATATCCTTAGAGGTAGATATAATAATAATAATAATAATAATAATAATAATAATAATAATAATAAT
>WNWU01000004.1:47538547-47569752 GCA_012654045.1 Ptyas mucosa | reverse complement strand
ATAATAATAATAATAATAATAATAATAATAATAATAATAATAATAATAACCAAGAGCAGAGGGTGATGGAGGACTCCTACAAGTAAAGCAGACTGTGGAAGAAGAAAAACACAGCTTGAATGATTACATCCAGAAAAGTGAAGAACCAATGATTAAGGAAGTAAATAAAGGAGGCCTGTTTAGAAGACAACTAAAACAAAAGCAGAATATAAGAAAGAAGTAATTGAGCAGCGAGCTGAAAATTGGAAAAGCAAAGCTCTGCATGGCCAATACTTGAAAAGTATTGAAGGCAAAGCTGACCAGAAACAAACTTGGAACTGGTTAAGATAAGGAGTACTGAAAAAAGAAACAGAAAGCTTTATTTTGGCAGCTCAAGAACAAGCCCGAGCCACAAACTGCATGAAGACAAAAATTCAACATGTTACCACCAACAGCAAATGCCGCCTCTGTAATGAGAAAGATGAAACAGTCTACCACCTGATCAGTGGGTGCAGCAAAATTTCACAAACTGACTACCTACAACGCCATGACTGCGTTGCTAAGATCATTCACTGGAAATTGTGCCAGAAGTATGGATTTGAGTACAGCAAAAACCACTGGGAACATCAGGTCGAGAAAGTTTTAGAGAATGAGAAACTCAAGAACTTGTGGGACTTCAGGATTCAGACTGACAGGCACTTGGTCCACAACACATCTGACATAACAATAGTTGAAAAGAAAAAAGTATGGTTCATTGACATTGCAATTCCTGGTGATGCACGGATTGAAGATAAGCAGCAAGAAAAAATCGCAAAGTACCAGGACTTGCAAATTGAAGTTGAGCGACTGTGGAAAAAGAAATCATGTGTTGTCCCGATTGTAATTGGAGCCCTTGGAGCAATACCCAAAGGGCTACCCCGCTATTTAGAAATTCTAAATTTACCGGACTTGAACATTTTGACTCTACAAAAAACCACCTTACTCGGAACAGCTTAACAGTTAATGATACCTTAACAGTTCCTAGGTCCTTGGTTAGGACTCGAGCTGCTGAGCTATTAACCAACCTCAAAGGCTGTGAATCTCACTAAAGATTAACCAATAATAATAATAATATGCCAGCCCTTCAGAGAGTATGGCCATGTGAATTAAGGGTGAAGAGTTGGTGAAATATATGATTATGAAACGTAGGTTTTATACTGATTCATGTGTAGCTACTTCTTTAAGAAAATATCTATCTAATGAGACAAATGTTACATTTAGTATTTTTTGGTAAATAAAAATTCGAAAAGTGCATCCCGCATTTCAAAGTTATCTGGAGAAAAAGGGCGTTGCCTTACCTGAATGCCCGTTCTGAGGGCCGAGGGGCCAGTGGTCATGAGAGGGTTAACTGCTGTATCTGGGCAGATCGAGTCAGACAGTTGGTAAAACTCCTCCTCCTGCTGCTGTCTCCCAGCTTTCGGACGAGAGATGCGATGTCTGACGACGCACCCATAGACCTGAAAACAGGAAGAAAGAAAAACAGGTTGCCAAGCCCCCCCACGTACCAGCGGAGAATGGGCGGGAATGACCACTGGCCCCTCGGCCCTCAGAACAGGCGTTCAGGTAAGGCAACGCCCTTTCTAAGGGAGCGAGGGGCCAGTGGTCATGAGAGGGACGTGCCAAAGCCCGAAAACTATGGGGCGGGATCCGCTTGGGACGTGGAGCCCTGAGCCGCACAAGCCTGCTGGAGTACCCTGTGGCCAAATGCTGCGTCCGCGGATGCGAATTGGTCCACCTTGTAGTGGCGAATGAAGGGTGTGGGGGAAACCCAGGTGGCCGCCCGACAGACCTCCTGGAGCGAGGCCTGGGTGGCCCAAGCCACAGATGTGGCGGCGCTCCGGGTGGAGTGGGCAGTGATCCGTCGAGGGACCGGAAGGGACTGGGCCTCGTAGGCCGAGGCAATGGTTGCCCGTAGCCAACGGCCAACCGTAGAGGAAGAAACCTTAGCCCCCAAGGAGGAAGGTTGAAAGGAGACGAAGAGGGCCTCCGACCTGCGGAAGGAGGCCGTCCGCCGAAGGTAGATACGGAGGGCGCGGCGGACGTCCTGGGTGTGCCACACTCGCTCCTGGCATGGGTAGGGTGAGGGCAAAAGTTGGGCAAAACCAATTCTTGGGACCTGTGGAAGTGTGAATTAATTTTGGGAATGAAGGTAGGGTCTAAGCGTAGGATGACCCTATCCGGGTGGAATACACAGAGGTCAGCCCTCATGGAGAGGGCCGCTAACTCTGAGATCCACCTGGCCGAGGTTATGGCGACCAGGAAGGATACCTTATACGAGAGGAATCGTAACCCTACCGTATGTAGAGGTTCAAAGGGCGAGCGGGTGAGTGCCTCCAACACTCTAGGGAGATCCCAGGTAGGGTAGCGGTGGACGGGCGCCGGACGTATGTTCGAGGCCCCCCGAAGGAACTGTCGTATGAGTGGGCGATGGGCCAGAGAATGCCTAGCCCCCCAACAAAGGATAGAAGACAAAGCGGCTACTTGCCTGCGTAAGGTGTTGGGAGCGAGTCCAGCCTCCAGCCCTTTCTGCAAAAAGATCAATACCTGTTTGGTGGATGCCGACCGCGGGTCCTGGTTCAGTGATGCGCACCATCTGGCGAAGGAACGCCACGTAGCCCCATAGATCCGGACAGTCGATGGACGGCGAGCCGCTAAGATGGTATCAACCACCGAATCCGGCAGGTGTGAGCCCGCTAGAAGTTGCCGCTCAACCGCCAAGCGGTCAGCTGAAGCCAGGCGGCATCTGGGTGGCGAAGCGGGCCCTGGTGGAGTATGACGTCGGCGGGAGGAAGACGCCAAGGAGGCTGAGTCGATAGAGCCTGCAGGTCCGCAAACCACGGCCTGCGTGGCCAGTGGGGCGCTATCAGGATCAGTTCCGCCTGTTCCTCCAGGAGTTTCCGGATGATCCTGGATAAGACGGGAAGAGGGGGAAAGGCGTAGAGAAGGCCCGAGGGCCAACTGCAGTGGAGCGCATCGACAGCCTCCACCCTCGGGTCCGGAAACCTGGAGATGAAGCGGTCCGTCTAACGATTGGCTGGCGTCGCAAACAGGTCCACCGATGGTATCCCGAATCGTAGAGCTATCCGGTGGAAGAGATTCGGGTCGAGCTGCCATTCGCCGTGGTCCGCTGCTGAACGACTCAGCCAATCTGCCTGGGTGTTGGTCAGGCCCGAGATGTGGGTCGCCCGTAGGGACCGCAGATTGGCTTCCGCCTAGGCTCCCAGGCTCTCGGACTCGGCCATGAGGCCCCGGGAATGGGCCCCCCCTAGGCGGTTTATGTGAGCCTTGGCAGCTACGTTGTCCGTACGGATGATGACATGACGGTCCCTGACTACGTCCCTGAAGGTTCAGAGAGCCAGATGGATGGCCCGCAGTTCCAGCCAATTGATATTGTGGGAACAATCCTGGGAGGACCACGGGCCTTGGGCCATGAGGCCGTGGACGTGGGCCCCCCAACCCCGTAGGCTGGCATCTGTGGTCAGGATGACCTGGTCGGTTTCCCTGAACTCCCTCCCCTTGAGAAGGGCCTGGGAGGACCACCAGCGGAGGGACTTGAGAACCAGAGGGTTAAGGCGAACAATTTGGTTGGATGCCGAAATGCGGGATCGTTGATACGGGAGAAGAAACCACTGCAGGGGTCTGCAGTGGAGACGGGCCCATGGCACAATGCCAATGCAAGATACCATCTTCCCGAGGAGTTGAGAAAGAGTCGCCAGGGATACCGGAGCTCCCCGAGCGACGGAGTCGACCAGAGACCGCAAACTGGTCCGACGTTCCTCGGAAAGATAGACCCTAGACTCAACCGTATCGATGACAGACCCAAGGTGTTGGATGCGGGTGGAGGGAACCAGGTGGCTCTTTTCTCTGTTGATCGAGAATCCATGAGCCATCAGGGTCTGGAGGGTGGAATCCAGGTCCTGAAGCGCCTGAGCCTCCGAGCTCGACTGGATAAGGAGGTCGTCCAGGTAGCATTGGATGCGCACCGGAAGAGCTCGGAGGTGAGCCGCAAGTGCAGCCATTAATTTCGTAAACACTCGGGGAGCCGAGGAGAGGCCAAATGGAAGGGCGCGATACTGGTAGTGTCGACCCGCATAACAAAACCGGAGAAATTTGGAGTAAGCCAGATGAATCGGAACATGCAAATAAGCTTCCGTCAAGTCAACAGACGAAAGGAAGTCCCCCACTCAAATACCCTCCAGAATGGATTGGAGAAAGGAAGTCCCCCACTCGAATACCCTCCAGAATGGATTGGAGGGACTGCATTTTGAACCGCCGGTATGAAACCCAGCGGTTCAAAGACTTGAGGTCAAGAATGGCTCTCCAGCCTCCCGAGGATTTCTGAACGACGAACAGGCGAGAATAAAAACCGTGTCCATGCTGCTCCTGTGGGACGGGCTCAATGGCCCGGATGTCTAAAAGGTGATGAATGGCCTCGTCCAACAGGAGCCGTTTCTGCCGGTCCCGAGAAATGGGGCACTGGAGAAATCGGTCGGGAGGAGTGGAGAGGAATTCCAAGGAGAGGCCCCACCTGACCGTCTCCCGGACCCAAGCGTCCGACGAGGTGGCGTCCCATTGGCTGGCAAAGAAAGCCAGGCGGCCCCCAATGGGAAGGCCGGACGTGCAGTTATCGTGATCTGCGGGAAGGGCGGCCCCAACCCCCCCGGAAGGAGCGCCTGGAGTTACCCCTCTGGGCAAAGGAACCCTGACGGTCCGGGGGTCGGGAGCGGGAAGGGAAGCCTCTGTGAGGCCGTGAGCCTGTGAAGGGGGATTCAAAGGGACGAAAGGAACGATACTGGCCCGCGGAGGAGCGGTGATCAGATCTCCTGGACACATTAGGAAGGATACGCCTTTTGTCCTTTGTTTCGATAAGCAAAGGCTCCAATGGGGCACCAAACAGGGAAGGGCCCTCGAAGGCCGAGGAAGCCAAGCGCCACTTTGATTTGGCATCCGCCTGCCAATTACGGAGCCATATTTTGGTAAATAAAAATTTGGAAAGTGCATCCCGCATTTCAAAGTTATCTGGAGAAAAATATTTATTACTTCTTCCAGGAAAGAAGTTAATTAGCACTCCTTTTCAATCACTTGGTCATGTAATTTTAACTTGATTATTACATTTTACTCTTGAGGTTATATTCAGTCAGGACTCCTACAGGTTTTATAGGCAAGCTAACTCTATAATTAAAAGTGATCTTAAATAAAGAGAGGGAAGAAAGGCAGCTCCCACATTTGGTTTGGAACCAGTAGAAAGATAATCACAAGAGTAAAATGTAATAATTGTGTGATAAAGTGATTGCAAAAGGGCAGGTTTGGTTAGGTGACTCCAAATGAATACTCTTTATATATAAACTACCAACAGGAATTTGGTACTAGAATTGTGTTACACTCAACATTACTGCCATGATAAAATTTTAGAATAGAAAATTTGAATTTCAATTAGTCAGAATGATTGGAAGCAAAGGCATTAATGTATGTTGGGGGTGAAGGAGACTCTCAAAAATGTCAAGATGTTTGTAACTCTGGTCAAAGCCCCTTCCTGTTTTTCGCACGAATTGTGTTTCCATTGAGGCCAACTGGATTGCCTTGTTCATTTGTAAATAACTATAACAACACACGCTACCATGTAAAAAGAGGTTTTAAGCTTTGTTTAACAGCAACAGAAATGGCAGCCAGAGAGGGAATGTTATGGGTCCAGTTGGTTAAGAATTTCAATTGGCAGGGTCTAGGAAGAAGGCCTTCTCTGCTATTGCCCCTGCCCTATGAAATAACTTGCCCCTGGAGGGCCTTCTGGAAGAGCATTAAGACTAGGCTCTGTCAACTGGCCTGGGGGATCCAAGAGTGCCATGCAACCCCTGGGGTGCTTGGCGGGCTGAAGGCACTTCCTCTGCCTTTTAAGTTTGCAATTGTTCATTTTAACGTTGTTTTAACCTGATTTTTAACTTTAGCTTTTATATTATTTTACTCTTATCTGTAAACCGCCCAGAGGTACACAGATGTCATAGGAGATATAGGAATTTGAAACAAACAAATATAATACAGGTAGTCCTCGACTTACAACAGTTCATTTAATGACCGTTCAAAGTTACAATGGCACTGAAAAAAGTGACTTATGACCATTTTTCAGTTACAACTTTTGTAGCATCCCCACAATCATGTGATCAAAATTCAGATGCTTGGCAACTGGTTCATACTTATGACTGTTGCAGTGTCCCAGGGGTCATGTTTTGCAACCTCCTGACAAGCAAAGTCAATAGGGGAAGCCAGATTCACTTAACAACCGTGTTACCAACTTACCAAGTGCAGTGATTCACTTAACAACTGTGGCAAGCAACCTTGTATAATGGGGCAAAAATCACCTATCTTTCACTTAACAACAGAAATTTTGGGCTCAATTGTGGTCGTAGGTCAAGGACCACCTGTACAGTCCGTCCATTTCCAAACACAAGTTAAGATTCATTCCTAGTTAAAAAAAAAAGGGTTAATTTTTCAGCCTACGCTAGACCTCCCTGAAATTTCCCCCTTCACTGGAAAGAAACGCTAATTTCTGGCAGGGGATCTTTATTAGCATTGTACAAAGACTGGGATTTTTACACAGTATCCCATCCCTGTCTAGATTCTATAGGCTTTATCTTTGCTGTATGTGCACATCATTAGGGGGTAACTATTTAAAGACTGACACACTAAACATTGAATGTAAGTATGATTGCATATTCAATTCAAGCTTTCTGTCTTGCTATGAATAAATGAGCTACAGAATACCCTGTTGCTTATTCAGCATTTGCAAGTTTTACTTCTTAAAATACTATCTGCATTTAGTGTTTATTTAAACCGGTGTGTATGTGTGAGGGGGGTGAGAAAGTTTTGATATTATGCAACTGGAAATGAATGAGTATCCATGTCACCTCTTCACCCCAGTCCCTTCCTTTGTTTCCCTTGCATCATTATTTTTTTTTCTTTTGACAGAAAGCTCCAAAAGATCTCACCAGAGGAAGAATGCAATTCAAAGAATATAAAGGAAGTTGAGAAGACCACCATTCATCTGCCCTCTTTCCTGTTTCTTTCTTTCTTTCTTTTTAAAAAAAAATTATGTTGTTTGGAAGAATAAACAATTCAACTGTAGTGAGTCAAAAACTGGCAGCCAAGTTTTCCTAAGTGCATGTATAAACACAGAGAGACAGTCCGTTTTTTTTTTCATTCAATGGGACCCACCCTATAAATAAAGCTCTCAGGGAAGCAAACATAATATAAAGGGTAATGTCATCGAAGTACAATGAAACGTTGCAAGCAGATACGTTTACAAAAGCAGAGGGAAATACCAAATCTATGCTACCCCCACCCAACTTCTCCCTCTCTAGTATAGGGCTTCGTCCTGGCACTGATCCTGTAGCCAACTTTAAGAAGTCCGTGTGCTGAGCTCTCTCTTCTTCTTTGCAGAATAACTATACCCTGCTGGTCTACAATCAAACAAGAAAAGCCAATTCAAAAGAATATTTCCAAATTAGTGCGTTTTGTGGGGTGCCTCTGCATGAGGAAACCACCCCAGGTGGCAGATGCTAGAAATCTAGATGCTAAATCTGAAGGAATTGGGGCAGAACCGGAGGTGGGTTTCAGCAGGTTCTGACCAGTTCTGGAGAATCGGTAGTGGAAATTTTGAGTAGTTCGGAGAACTGGTAGTAAAAATTCTGACTGGCCCCGCCCCCATCTATTCTCTGCCTCCCGAGTCCCAGCTGATCAGGAGAAAATGCTGTTTTTGCAGTACCTTTCCATGGAGTGGGGTGGGAATGGAGATTTTACAGTATCCTTCCCCTGCCACGCCCACCAAACCATGCCCACCAAGCAATGCCACGCCCACAGAACCGGTAGTAAAAAAAATTGAAACTCACTACTGGGCAGAACCATGTCTGATAAGGAGAAAAGTCCAAAATTTAGAATGGCAAAACTAGACTACCAGGTCTAAAGCTGCTTAATCCAGGATAATCACAAAATAGAAGTAAAACACTAGAGAAAACCCTAACTGTGCTGCCTTTCAATTATCGTACAGATTTTTGTAGTTCCCAATGAGGAAAATGGCTGGATAAGGCAGAGAAATCAGATAGTTTTATTAATCTGAAATTAAAGGCTCATTCCTGAACACTTCAAACCACCAAGGCTTAATTATGGGTCATCTGCCAAAATTACTGTATACTGACAAGAAAATATTTGCGGTACTGAGGAAACCAATACTCTCAAGGATATATTTTTCTCCAGATACTGTAAGCATGCCTTTACCAGCCATTAATTATGTTTGCATTCTCTGTGGCCTACAATCCTTAGAACAGAGCTGTGCTCAGGGTAGTAGTTTCAGATTAGAGGGTGACTTCCTTCCAAAGGAGAAAGATGGATGTGAAGAATTCTCTCCTAGAGGAGCCAGAACTTGCTGCATCTTAGGCTTTTGGAAATGTTTACGTCCAAGATCTAGAGAGCTTTTTTGGAGGAGAGCTGGGAATAGGATGGCGGGGGGGAAGATCAGTGTCAACACTAGATTCTGTAGTAACACAGTTACGTGGACCTGGCTTCCCTATTGACTCTGCTTGTCAGAAGGTCACAACAGATGATCACATGACCATGGGACACTGAAACCATCATCAATGAGCCAGTTGTCAAGAGTTTGAATTTGACCACGTAACTATGGGGAAGCTGCAATGGTTATAGGTATGAAAAATGGTCGTAAGTCACTTTTTTCATTGTAACTTCAAACGGTCACTAAGTTGAGGACTCATTTCAAAGAATGGACAGAGTTGGCATGGTTGTATTCATTAGTGCAAAAACATTTTTGGTCATAGTTAAAATGTAGGGTTATTATATATAAAAATACAAAATCTTGATGACCATCAGACAATGTCCAAGTTTTCTGTACCTCTTTGTACCTCATTAACCTCTAGCGTTTGCTGGATTTTGTAATGTCTAACATTTCTATAGTTAAGAGTTCTGAGATAACTATGATTTACCTTTACCCAAAAATCTGGATCTTTTTTATCTAGTGATGATCTGGATTTTTTGCAAACTACATATGGTAGTCCTAATTGTTTATGATAGAATTCTTAAATGACTGAAATTTTATACATTACTGAGCATTGTTTTTCTAACAAGCTATTAACACACAGAGGCTTCTTTCATCTGATATGAGAACAAAAGAACAATTGTAACTGTATAATGTTTGAAGAATTAATCCTGTGCCAAACAAGGCATATCTTTACTATGATCAAGAAGTAACAGCACTTATGCTTTCCTAAAGACAACCTGCTAAATTATTTACTGCAATATCAGATTAAGAAAAATGAATTTCTGAAAAAGCCTATTAAGTGAATTAAGTAAATTATAATTGTTTGGTCAGAGTGCACCCACTGAAATAGTTGTATTGCATGAATTGTAGGATGGATTTATTTTTGGAAAAAATGTAAAAATATTCAACATTTGACCATTTCAGGAAGAGGCTACTGGAACACTGAGATCAGAAACACAGTCGTGTTTAGCAAAGGTACTGGAGATGAACACCAGAACTCTGAGTTTCTTCCAGCTAGATTCCTATATGCTGAATATATGTTCCTGAAGAGATGCTAATATATTTATTTTGGACCCTGCCTTGATTATTGCTTATGCGCAAGAATTGAATAAAGAGTGTGATGAAAAAAGTAGAGCGTTTGGTTCTTTCAGGGATCACAGCTGTGTCAACACTAAAGCATCATATTTAACCACACCAGATGTGTTTCCCCAAGGTCTTGTTGCACTAGATTCTTTGACTGTGGGAAGATAATTTGGAGAAGGAGTGGTTTGTCTGCTGTTTTAAGAGAAAGGAAATGAAATAGTCATCTGATTTGTTTATGGTAATAGCCCTTCCTTAATACTATACTTCCATGTGGAGGTGAGGAATCTGTAACCTTCGGCTTTCTGTATTCCTAAAGAACAACCCCCCAAAACTACCTTTAATTGTGCTCTCTTCACTTGTAGCTAATCATTAAGGCTACTATATCTGGGCTGCACAAATCCAATAACTACTGAATGACTGCAAAGATATACAGGACAATATAATGCTTCCCTGTTCTTAAACATTCCGGTACTCTGAATTTTGCAACACAAATCTGTCACCTTGCCAGCCATGATACAAAGCTGCCTGGTACATCTGTTTTATGGTTTGTTCCCATGGCACTCCTTTCAACTAGAGAAGAAAATTCCCCTAAAACATCCTTAGCTGTACTAATGTCAAAGTACTGTTTTCCTTCTTAAACTTAACAGCATGAGCCATGGTGGCACAGTGATTAGAATGCAAAATTGCAGGCTAACTCTGCCCACTGCCAGGAGTTTGATCTTGACTGGCTCAGGATTGACTCAGCCTTCCATCCTTCTGAGGTTGGTAAAATGAGGACCCAGATTGTTGGGGGCAATATGCTGACTCTGTAAAAACCGCTCAGAGAGTGCTGTAGAGCACTATGGAGAGGTATATAAGTTTAAGTGCTATTGCTCTTCAGTGACAGTTGCAAGGCCTATAAAATTGTATGTGTTTTATCAACCATACCATCAGTGTCCAGGTCAAATGATTTGTAGCAAGTAGGATCAGCTAACTTTCAGGCTGATGCAGACGTATCCTCTCACCTCTAGTTTGTGGATGATGTCCACCTCCGTTCTCTTCTCCCTGAAAGAGTTGGATAGAGTTGGCATGCCAAATGCATTCTCAAAGCATGCTGTACCACTTTTACAAAGCTGTGAGGTGTGCCTTCAGTGCTATCTGAACCGTCACATTCTATAAGAGGATGCAGGACAAAAATCAATAGGAGTCTGCACCTCAATAAGGGAACTGTTGTTTTTCACCTATTAGTGAAAGGCTGATATGGGGCAGCTTTATATATAAGCTGATTTACATATGTATGGACCTGCACAAGAGTACTAGAGCTGTATTCTCAGGCAGTTTCAGAGTGAATACCACTTAATACCACACTTGGTGCGTATGCACCAAGACAAATTCCTTGTGTGTCCAATCACACTTGGCCAATAAAGAATTCTATTCTATTCTGCTGGACAACCATTTGTCTGAAATGATATAGGGTTTCCTGCTTGAGCAGGGGGATAGACTAGAAGATCTCCAAAGTCCCTTCCAACTCTATTGTTCTATATTTAGATCTTGACATCTATGTCATCTTCTTTATTGTCTTTCCAAGTCAAGTCTTATTCTAGATTTCATTTTTTGCATGCTGTGTGTGTGTGTTTTTTTTTAACATAGTTCCTTTAGGTGGTTGGGCTGAAGCAGCAGTCAACTTGTTACTGTGAGAAACAAACATGTCCCATTGCCATGTTACCTGTTCTTGGATGTACACTTGGGTGACAGCAGATGTAATGGGTAGGTACTAAATTTAATGCTGGACAGTTGTAGAAAAACAATAGTGCTGTACAACTTTATCTCCCATAATATTCCACTGAGTCTAAATAGAAGTAGTAAGTAATTCCACTGAGGCAAAGGGGGAAAATAAACGGAAGACATCTAATTCTAGTAAAAACTCTTTTTATTGAATCCGTGTTCATCAGTGGTAATGAAGATGACAAGGATGATGATTCCAGCCAGTCTTGACTCCTGACCACCAAGTTGGCAAATGCAAACAGTTTACTTGGCAATATTTTCAGAAGTGCTTTACCTCAGTGGTGAAATCCATTTTTTTTACTACCGTTTCTGTGGGCGTGGCTTAGTGGGCATGATGTGGCGTGGAGGGCATGACTTGGTGGGTGTGGCAGGGGAAGGATACTGCAAAATCTCCATTCCCACCCCACTCCTGAGGGAAGGATATTGCAAAATCTCCATTCCCACCCCACTCTGGGGCCAGCCAGAGGTGGTATTTGCCAGTTCTCCGAGCTACTCAAAATTTCCGCTACCAGTTCTCCAGAACCTGTCAGAACCTGCTGGATTTCATCCCTGCTTTACCTCCTTCCTAGGATTGAGAGGGAGTGGCTAGCCCAAGGTCACTCAGATGACTTCATGCTTAAGACAGGTCTAGGATCACCATCTCCCAGTTTCTAGTCCAGTGCCTTTGACCACTATAGGAAACTGAGTCACAATTGTATATAACATAATACATAACGTTATTGCATCATACAATATATAAATTACATTCTTTGAATACAAATGCATTATTTGAGTACAAATTGAGTACAAATGTGTCTCATAGCCAACTACCACTAGCCATGGCTTTTGAACTTCCTTACATTTGTGTTTATTTTGATTAACAGATTTCAGTAACAGAGTTGGAAGGTATCTTGGAGGTCATCTAGTCCAACCCCCTGCTCATGCAGGAGACCAATACTAGGGATTCGAACTGCCGAACTGCCAACCTTTCTGATCGACAAGCTCAGTGTCTTAGCCACTGAGCCACCTAGTCAGGCAATTCTTATGACTGAAGATTTCTTATGATCCTAATGAAGAACATTAGGATATTTTATCTATTCAAAAGTCACGTGACCACAATTTATGACATTTTTACCAAAGTGGCGTTTACTTCCATTTTTTTTAGCAAAAATGCCCCATAGCAAACAATAGATTTGCTTAATGACCATAAAATCACTTAACACTCATGATGATTCACTTATCGTCTGGTCTCATAATGTTTGCTTTACAACCATCATGATTTATGACAGGCCCCGTAACAGTCATAAGTCGAGAACTACCTGTACTTGAATAAGGAATAATCATATTTGCCAATAAAATAGGATACCAGATTTGTAAAATTGATTTGCTATTTGGATATATACATATAAATCATTCTCTCTCACATAGAGATATATCCTCATGTGTCCCCCTCTCTCCTTCCATGAAAAGTAGCATAGAAATCAAGATGGAGATAGGAAGAGGGGAAGAGTCCTCCACTCTTCTGCTCGCAACAGAATAACTTATGCCACCAGACTTAATATAAACTATAAGCTTTGGGCTTATACAACTTAGAACTTCACTGTCTTTGGTCTGACCTAAGCATAGTACTTAAAATTATCTGCTACAATGTCCTACCTGTCAATGAATACGTCAGCTTCAACCACAATTCATGAGCAAACCAGTGGTGAAAACTAAAATTTGTTACTACCGGTTCTGTGGGCGTTGCTTGATTGGGGGGGTGGTGGTAATGTGACTGGGTGGGCGTGGCCAATTTTTTAAAAAAACTTTTAAAACCATTTTTTCTACAACCTCTTCGGCTAAGAGGTTATAAAAATGCTTTCAAAAGGCTCTGAGGATCCCAGCTGAGTTGCCTGATCGGCAGAGACTTTTTTTCTTTTAAATGCCTCTGCCGATCCAAGCTGAGTTGCCTGATCATTAGAGGCATTTAAAAGAAAAAAAGGTAACTCACCTTGGATCGTCAGAGGCATTTAAAAAAAAACCAAGAGTTTTTTTTCTTTTAAAAGCCTTTGATGATCCCAGCTAAGCCGCACCGAAGAGGTTGTAGAAAAAATGCTTTTAAAAGTAAAAAAAGCCTCTGATGATTGTGAGGCTCAGCTGGGTATGTGGAGGAGTGGGGGCAGGGATTTTTGCTACCGGTTCTCCGAACCACCTGCCTCCATCGCTACCGGATCGGGTAATCTGGTCCGAACTGGGAGCATTTCATCCCTGGAGCAAACAATAGATACAAACTTAAGGTAAACATCTCCAAACTTGATTGCAGAAAATACAACTTCAGTAACAGAGTTGTTAATGCCTAGAATGCATTACCTGACTCTGTGGTTTCTTCCCCAAACCCCCAAACCTTTAACCTTTGACTGTCGACCTCACCCCATTCCTAAGAAGTCTTTAAGGGGTATGCTTAAGCGCCCCAGCATGCCTACCGTCTCTGTCCTTGCTATGTTGTAGGCCGGACATGAACGAGACGCGTGGCGTGAGGTAATGGAATTTATTAACAAGTCAGGAAACAACGAACCTCGAAGAACAGAACAGGCCAACCACCCAGTAGCTGACAGCTCTTTTATAAGCGAGCTGTCAACGAGCTAACCAATCAGAACCCAGATAACTCCCGCGCTGTGTATAGCCACTCCCCTGACCAATCCACACTCAGCGTTCCTTGTTGCCGTGCCGCTGACGACCCACAACACTCCTAATGTCCCTTTTTATTCGTATCCATTTCATGTATTAATAACCATGTTTATACTTATATCTGTTATCTAATACATGCTTGACAAAATAAATAAATAAATAAAATAAAAATAAAATAAATAAAAAATAATGCTGGGGTAAACAAGAAAAAAAAAGGAGATGAGGCAAGATGAAGAGGTCGCTGGGTTGAGGGAGAGAGAGAAAAAGAAAGAAACCAGGACTTCAAAATAGAGAATGCGATGCATAAACAGGGGAGATATTCCCACCACCCCTTCTGCTTCACTAAGGATTCCAGGAAAATGCTTGACATCAAGAGATAAGAGAGGAGTGTTCGACTTGACACATTTCTTTTGAATCCTCTCTCTACAAAAAAGTTGGAATTTCTCCGTTTGACAGAATAATGCTTCAAAGCCATGACTAACGGAGGCTCTCCATCCCACCCTTGTTTCTGGACCCCTCATTCATAATGAGGAAGCAGCTGTCCTGCATTTGCAGTTATGTGATAACCCTCCCAATGGGGTACTAAAGTAGCCAACCTGTGTAGAATGTTTGGGAAAAATCCCCATGATTAACATTTTGTGCAGGTGAATGGGTTCATGAAGGCTAGTCATTTCCCATAATGGAGTGATTTCCTTCATAATAAACTTTAGCATGATTAAGAATACAGAGTCCAGGGGATTTATGAGGTTTATAGTTTTACTGCTTTTCAGAATTTTCTCAGGAGCTTATCAACGTCATTTTCTGATGATTTAACCAAGACTGTGGCAATGCCGTACCCATTGCTTTAAAGTTCTGCCATGGGTTAACATGCGGGTTAAAAAGCAATGCAACATCCTGTTACCAAAAATAATATATCTATTAAAAAGCACGCTATGTTGAAGGCAAGAGCTTCCTCTTTAGAAAATCTTACTCTCTGGATAGATTTCCCTCTAAAATATATGGTGTAATAGCACCATTCCTGATCACACACACAACAGCTCTGAGTTGAGGATTTGTTAGAAACACACAAAACTAATATTTACCAGTAAATGGAAATTTAAACAGTATGAACATTTAGCAGTGCAAAATGATAAGGTTTTTGCTTCTCTGCAATATTATTTCTATTTAGTCTCCTTCACGCCTTCATTGTTCTAACAGAAGCTTCTAGGTTGCATTCATAGGTTAAGTAAATATAGCAGCCTTCCCCAGTCTGGGCTAATGAGGTTGCTGAATGATGAGGGTTATAGTCCAAAATATTTGGACTATACCAAGGAGGACAAGGTTTAATGTACAGCATAAAGCAGTAATTTATACTAAGTCATGGATATATTACATTAAGGCATAGATAACTGAAGCCAGGTAAAGTTTTTCAGAATGCCTTCTGCATTGCATTATGGTTTTCATCCTGACACTCCATTTCAATAGCTATAGCAATAGCACTTAGACTTATATACCGCTTCATAGTGCTTTTACAGCCCTCTCTAAGCGATTTACAGAGTCAGCATATTGCCCCCAACAATCTGGGTCCTCATTTTATCCACCTTGGAAGGATGGAAGAATGAGTCAACCTTGAGCCTGGTGAGATTTGAACTGCTGAACTGCAGCTCGCAGTCAGCTGAAGTAGCCTGCAGTGCTGCACTCTAACCACTGGGCCACCTCAGCTCTTACCTTGCAAAAATAGATTAAATATAAGTGTATAAGTGTTGGTGTTTCTTTCAGGGGAAAGGAGACACAAGTGCTCAATATGAACATGAATTTTATTTAATTAATTAAATACAACTGATATGATTACTGTATTTCAACTACATTTAATAATGTTCTCATTCTGACAAACTAAAAACTATAGTTTGGTGGCAGCTTCTGAAAGGTGTTCCCCCAGCATACCTTTCCCCAAATTTCAATATCCTGTAACAAAAAATACTAACAGTCAAGATATGGAATTGACTTGTTAAGAAGAAACACCTAAGACTTGAACCAGAGTTAGGTTCCTCAAATTTATGAAAATTTTTACAGGTAGTCCAACAAGTTTCATTTGTAGGCATTTGTTATTTCCTCCATTCTGAAACACGAGTGATAAAGAACCTGTAAAGCATCCAGGGATTTGACCATGATCCCTGATTGCATCCTTAGGACTAAAACAACCAACTTCACTGAAGTTGTATCACCTTGAATGAATCCTATGTGGCAGGACAGAACGAGTGAAGTACAAGGTTCTTAACTCTGCATTTCCATACAACCACTAACCAGAAGCTAGGGAAGATTTTGCTGAGAATAACTATGCGACTTAATTTATTTCCTATAATTGCATTTATTTGCTATTAAGTTGTTTTTTTAATAATCACAAAAATAGATTATAATACAGAGTAAAAATGTATGCTTCTTGTTTATTTGAATTCTATGCTGCCCATCTTGCTATAGATTTTTACTTATCCTTCATATGAAATAAAAAGCATTTTCAGAAAATACGACAAAATCATAAAAGCATAGCAACAAAGAACTGAGTGAATAGGTAAGTCTTTGCCTGTTACAGTTAGTTTTGGTTACTAATAGAGAATGGAAGGGTCTTGAAAATTATTGAGAAGGTACCATCACTAAGACTTTATCTTGAATCACCACATTCCAGCTCAGACCCACAAATTTAATCACAAGTAGGATTTCGTTGCTGATCTCAATCAGGGGATTGGTTGCTAAGGAAGAAGGGACTTTTCTAAGTACTTATTTAAAAAGGTTTTCCCCTACTCTGGTCAGGTACTGTCTCTGGATCAGAGATTAGTCTACCTGCTGAAACAATAGCCTAGGGAAACAGTAATTTTTAGGAGAGCTAATGTAGTTAAATTCTTTATTCATTAATCTTGATTCTTAAGTGACCTTTCCTTACCCCTGTGACTTCCTGTTTGTTTAGCAAAAGTGACATTCTCACCACATTGTTCCTGAATTTAAGTTCAGTTCTATATTCAAAAATGGAAAACCTTCAAAAGTACTTCTTAAATGTTAATGTTAAATAGATATCCCAAATCATCTAATACAAATTAAAGCTACCCTGTGCTGGCTCCTTCTGGGGAAAGTCTGTAATCACTTTCTGTTTACCAGATGGTACGTGGTGTTTCTATTGTCACAAAAGTTTTATAAGATGAGTAACTGCTTTGAATTTTCCATTTTTTAAGTGTGAAAAGACATTGGATGAATATACCTAAAGAAAAATAATTTGTTTCCAAGAATGAAAACCATTACATTTAAGTACATGACTTCTTTCATCTCCTGTTCTCTTACTTAAGAAAGAGTCACTGATGGCTGGTGCCTGTCCAGTTCAGCTGCATTCCTTTCAGATGAATACTTATTGATATAGGTGCTGGCTTACAGAAGCCCTACTCAATTATCAGACAAGAACTCCTTGTCCTGTATCGTGGATATAGCCAGAGAATGTGCGGGTAGCTGGTCTGCACTTGGCAGCCTGTTTTGGCTTCTTTTCTAGGTCACTTTCCCATGTCCACCTCTGCATATTAAAGATCGCTTAGCTTCCAACTTGCATTCAGAGAGAGAGAGAGAGAAAGCAGTCTTTAGGGATTTAAAGAAAGATGCTGTCTCCAGGGGTACAGATTTGTATTTCACTTGTCCCCCCCAATTATATTTATAGGTAATCCTCAATTTACAACTGTTCATTTAATGACCGTTTAAAGTTATGACAGTGCTACAGTTGCAATTGGTACTGGGACTTAAGAAGAGTGGCAGTGTCCCCGTGATCAAAATTTGGTTGCTTGGCAACCAGTGTGTATTTTCGATGGTTGCAGCATCCGAGGTTCATGTGATTTCCATGTGCTTTTTTCCCAGGGAACTTTAAAACAAAGACAATGGGAAAAAGCGGATTTATTTAGCAACTGCAGCAAAAAAGGTGTTAAAATCAGACACGACTCAACTGCATCACTTAATGATGGAAATTCCGATCCCAATTGTAGTTGTAAATTGTAGACTATCTGTCATCTGCCTGCATGTTGATTTCTCTTCCCATTTAGCACTTTCATTTTTAAAATGGGTATTGACATGATGGATTTCTAGAAACAAAAGTGGTAACAGTTAAATGAGTACAGTGACAAATGAGTAACAGAAAAACAAACCTCTTAGCTTGTTTGGAACACAGTTTCTGTCATGTTCAAATGCAGGATTATGATAGATGCATGCTATCTGCAAAGAGGAAAAATTATAGGGAGTGCATTTCAGAGCTTCACAGTATTTTTGAATTCAGTTCCAAAAATATGCTTCAAACATGAAGACCATGAATGTAGCTCCTGTTTGCAAGAGCGGCATCTTGGGCAATTTCCGCAGAGGAAATCCCAGGAAAAACTGCATATTCATATTTTGGTATGCTTTGTCACACTTTGGCCATGTAAGCTTCCATCAGGGTATAAAGCCTAATTGTTTTTGGCAGACATCCACAATTCCATGCACAGACATCTGGACACAATTAGATCATCTGTAACCTTGGGGCAGACATTGTGGAGCAATTTCACCACCTCTTTGGTATACTGAACAGTTTTTGAACTGTAAACAAAATATGAACATGGTCAAATCTTCAACTTCCAAAGAGATGAGAACTTTGAAAGGCAAGCAACTTGCTTCTTTTTAGATTATTGTTAATCTTCGATGGCACTTTCAATACTGGACTACTGCTCACTTGCTTAGATAAAATTCTTCTACATAAATTACATCTTGAATCCTACCGTGTTTTTCCGAAAATAAGCCCTCCCCCCTGAAAATAAACCCTCCCCTGAAAATAAGCCCTCCCCCAAAAATATTTAAACGCATATACAGCCAGTCCCCGCCATTTCCTCTAGTTAGGGTTAGGGAGACAAGAGCTGGAAATCAGGTAAGACAGCAAGGATCCCTGTCTTGCTCCATGTGCCCCAAAATAATAAGACCTCCCCGAAAATAAGGCCAAGTGCTTATTTCAGGATTCAAAAAAATATAAGACAGGGTCTTAATTTCGGGGAAACACAATAATATTCTGTGTTTGCAAAAGTGGCTCCTGCTGAAGTATTTACCGGTACTTGTCAGTCATAACTGACTGGAGCCTGAGTGGCGTAGCAGGCTAATGCCTCCTATTAAGGCAGCATTTAACATCCAGCTGCCTGCAATTACTGCGAGTTCTAATCTCACCAGGCTCAAGGTTGACTCAGCCTTCCATCCTTTCTAAGGTGGGTAAAATGAGGACCCAGATTGTGGGGGCAATAAGCTGACTTTGTAGAAATATACAAAAAGTATGAAGGCTATTGCTTAACGCATTGTAAGCCGCCCTGAGTCTCCAGAGAAGGGCGGCATATAAATATAAATAAAAATAAATAAATAAAAATAAGACTTACTTGGGAATTTTCTCCAAGTCATGCTTGAATTTTGGTGCTACCACCTGATATTTACAGATTCAAAAATAACCAGGCAAATAAAATCCAAGTTTTCAAAATTCTATGAAATCCATGAACATTTTAAATTGTTTCCATTAATCAGAACTCAGAAAATTAGTTTCAAATAACTGTCCATAACACAGAAGAGTCAAAATCAATGCAAATAAATATGTCTATTTAATTCTATGCCAGATTGTGGATTTGTATTGGGTTGTGTCAGGGAATCTGTCTATGAACCAACACTTGCCAGCAAAATGAATTTGTTTCCCTTTGCAAACCAGTGTCCTTCCTAAATACGTGAACATAGTCCTGTAATTCTAGTAGTGGTACAAAAGCTTTTCCTGGTTTCTTTTGCCAACCTAGTTTAACAGCTATATATTCAATGATAGATAGCACCATCTTGTGGAAGAAAACCCAGAATACAAGTGTTCACAAAACTTATGAGTTTTTCAACACACTTAATCTAGTGGGAAATAGAATGAAAAACCTTAAGATAATGGTATTAGCAGAAACATATTCTAATAAACGCATGGTAATAATTATTTTTACATAAAAGTGCACAATTTAGAAATACCCAGTTTTCTACGAGGTTGCATCAGAATGGTGTTTTTAACATGAAAATATTTCATATTTTTTAACTTCATTTCACTAGATATATTAATTCAAAGCTTGCAATGATAAAAAAAAATGTTCTGCGCAGAATCCAGAAACAGCAGAAATCAACTTGACTTGCATGTATATTTTCATAAATTTCAATGGGTATTAGGCTGCAAACATTTACCTTTCATTATTATAATATATGCAACGTAAAATCACAGCTGTCAGTTCTTTAGCTGGTGTTAGCCTTCATAAACATCAAATTCTTCCCAAGAATTTAGGATGTCATAATGTATTGGTAGAGTGTATATCCAGATCCAAGCAGAATGGCGTTTTGTAACTGACAGGCATAGATGTTGTCAATGCAGATCTTCTAAGTGCTGTTCAACATTTTTTGGTATCACACAAAGTGTGCTGATAACCACTGTTGTTATTCATTAATTAATGGTTCAACTGCACTGTCAGCCAGATGTTTAGATTGGATCTGGCATTTTTATTTACCTATTGAGTCCTTCTTAAGGACTTGGGAGACAGATGTTGTTATTTGATGTTGTTAAAGGGATTGTCACAGGATGTAAGCTGTCCCAAGTAAAAATGCCCTTTTGCAATTGACCGATAATTTAATCTTGATGCTATTCAACTGGTGCTCCAGAAGTTTTGGGATTGCCCCCAAGGCACCTATTACTATTGGTACTATCTTTGCTTTCTTTTGTTGCAGTCATTCTATTTCATTTGCAGGTCTTTGTATTTTGCAAGTTTTTTTCCCAGTTTTTCTTCTCTTCTGCTTATTATTACGTGTCATGAAGTCATTTTTTAATTCTTAGTGATCACATCAATTTTTTCCCCATGACAACCTGTCTCTTAACCTTTCAAATCTCCAAATAGTATACTTATTGCCATCTTCCTTGATGCTGATCATCCTCTCCTCTTTCCTTCCACTTTTCCCAGCATTAAGCCTTTTCTACTTTCTTTTAAATCCTTGGGGGCTTTTTTTTTTGGCCTTATTCAGAAACAAAGAAAAACATCTCCCATTTTTTTTATTTATTCACTGGTTTTTCTGAACAGCCCATCTCCCTCAAAAAAGGACTTTGGGCAGTGTAAAATCTCATTTTCCTAAGAACATAGGATTGCATTACAGAACATGTGTTGCTAGATATGTTGTAAGATTATAGTCATAAAATGCACATGAACATTAATGTATATTAATCAATGTTTTTTTTATGAAGTATGTTTAATTTTATAATTGGCAGTGTTTTGGTTTCTGCTTAAACTGCATGAATGATTACCAATTTGATGCTAAACAAACAACAGAGATAATTGTTTTGCTACCTTACTTCCTACTGCAAAGATTAATATTATCAAGCAGTGCATAACTTAGACTTGTACCTTTGCTCTAGCTGGAGAAGTTATAACCAGATTGCAGTTTGAATGTTCTAGGACTGCCTCTATTCCACTTTCTTTTATATGATGTCAAAGTTCAGTAAAAGAAAATGTACTCCATCAAGTTTTGAGTCATAAATATACAGTACATCTTAATGTTTTATGCTGGGAGTATGTATTTTGACCAGACAGATCCTAGCTCTGAGGGAGAGAAATCTACAAGTTGTAAGTGCTTTCACAATCAAGTTACATAATTCCAAATTGTAGAACTTTCCTCACTTTGCTTTTTAGAATTTAATTTTTTAAGAAAAACTTCCAGTAATAAATGCAATTATAAGTAAAGTCAGTTGTGATGTTTAGACAGATAAAACCTTAGAAAATATTATGCAGAATCCAAGTCCACGGAGGGATTCTCAAACTGTGTGTTGTAACTGAGAAGGGTGATAATAATTTTTTTTAAAAAAATTGATCAGGTCAGGCTTGCAAGAATACTACCAAAATTCATACTAGGTTCCCCTCACCACTTTGCCTACAGGTAGTCTGATTTACAACCATAATTAAGTCCAGAATTATGGTCTAAATAATGTCGATCATTAAGCAGGTCACATGATGACCTAATTTTAAAACTTTTTTAAAAGCAATCATTAAGCTAACACTGGGGTTGTTAAGTGAACTCATTGTTCACAATGGTTTTTTTTTGCTGGAAATCAGAAGTGAACATTGGTTTCTGGCCAAAAAACCCATCATAAATTGTGGTCAGGAGACTTTTTGTAGGGAGATCTTGGAGGAAGGCAATGGCAACTCCCTTCTGTACTAACAAAACTATAAAAAATCGAGCTTGATTTAAGAACATTTTGTTTTAAGAAGACAATGGTCATTCAAACTACATGGATACATCCATCAAGTCACTAGGAGCCAAACTTAACTAGGATGCTTTTTCTTCCAAGTGCAAAAGTATAGTAGGATCTTCTGTAAATAATTCTGGTGCGAAATGTTTTCCTGCCAAACTTGAAAATAACAAGCTAAGATTAGAAGAAAGGGCCGGTTTGATATGGTGGTTAATGACCAAGCTATAAACCAGGCAATCGAAGCCAGATGGGTAATCTTGATCTAGCCATTTTTTATCAATCCTAGGAAGGCGGCAATAGCAAACTACTTCCAAAAAACTTTGTCATGAAAACTGCAAGGACTATTCTAATGGTGAAGCATTAAAAGAGAGCCAGTCTGGTGTAATGGTTAAGGCACCAGGCTAGAAACTGGGAGACTGTGAATTTTAGTCCTGCCTGAGGTGTGAAAGCCAGCTGGGTGACTCATTCTCTCTCAGCTCAATCCACCTCACAGGGTTGTTGTGGGGAAATAGGAGGATGGAATAGTAGATATGTTCATTGCCTTGACTTATTTCTAAAAATAATAAAGGCAGGATATAAATACAGGTAGTCTTCAACTTACAATCATAATTGAGTCCAAAATTTATGTTGCTGAGAAATTTGTTAAGTGAGTTTTGTGCCCCATTTTATGATTTTCTTGTCACATTTGTTAAGTGAATTAGTACAGTTGTTAAAGTGAATCTGGTTTTCCCATTGACTTTGCTTGTCAGAAGGTCGCAAAAGGGGGTCACAGGACTCCAGGATACTGCAACCGTCATAAATGTGAGTCAGTTGTCAAGTATCCAAATGTAAATCACGTGACCATGGGGATGCTGCAACAGCCGTAAGTGTGAAAAATGGTCATGTCACTTTTTTCAGTGCCGTTGTAACTTCGAACGGTCACTAAGCAAACTGTTGTAAGTCGAGGATCACCTGTAATAAAATAAAATAAAATAATAAATAAAATAAAATAATAAATAAAATAAAATAAAATAAAATAAAATAAAAATATTAGAAGGCACATGGACAACTGTATAACAGTCCAGAGCAGACTTTCTCCCCTTACCCCATTACAAGAATAGCTACAGGACCACAAAAACATTCAAGAAGAAACACTCGGCAGCTCTGGTGGCTCCCGTTCCTTCTGTATTGCCCACCTGAATCACCACGCCAGAATGCCTGTTTTTACCCAGGGTGCAATGAGAAATGCTTATGAGGCTATGAGAGGATTTTCTTTCCTAACTGGGTGGGCATTTCCCTTCTTCCGTCGTTTGCACGGGAAAGGAAATACAAAAAGTCACCTGTTCAGGTGTTGCAATCACACGCGCGCGCGTGCACACGCCTAACCTGGGAATCTTCCACGCGGGAAAAAAAAACCCTGCTCGCCGACGAAAGACCCATTGAAGGCCAGTCACACAGGAGAATGGGAAACGCGCAACCTTCTGCCCTTCGCCAAGAAGACCCCATTCATTCTTTCTTATGTTATGCGTTATAATTCACGTGCCGCCGCGTCTCGCGGTTGCGAGACGAGCTGGCTCTGGGCGCTTGCCTCCCTCCAGCGCGGAGTTGTGGTAAAACTTTGCACACCCGCCGCGAGCACCTTGTTCCCGGAAAGGCAAACAAAGGCAAGGCATACGGAGAAACCCAGGCGCAAAGGCGCGCGGCGACTCTTGCAGGGGAGGCCCTTCAGACCCAGTGCCGGTTTGCGGACCGGGAGGGCAGCGCACTAAACCCGAGGTTGGGATACCTTTGGCTAAACCTGTAACCCGCACCTAGCTGCAGCCCTGCCCGGCCCGGCCCGGCCCAGCCTTCCCGACCTGGCTTCCCGGGGCTGGCAAAGCAGGAAGGAGCCGCCCAAGTTGCCCCAGCACCCAAAGCGGCGGGGGTGGGAAAGGAGGAAGCAGCATGGGGTGCTACAGAGGCGAGTATTCGGTAAGAGACCAAGCGCGGTATTTCCTTGAGGGGAGCTTAGAGGGGTGGCGGGAATAGGGTGTCTCCCCTCCCCCCGGTTGCAGGAGGAACTTTGCTGGGCAGGTCGGAGAGGAAAAAAACTGCTTCGGCCGGTTAGCAGCGGCCCGGGACGTAGTTAATGACGCAGGAAAGTGGCGTTTTCTCCCCCCCACATACACACACCGATTACGCGAGGAGGCGGCTCTGCCCGCGAAAGCAAACTGCGGTGCCTCCCAAGCCGACAGGTGCACGCAAAGACGGTATCGCTTCCACCGTAACGAGGCCTCTTCCCGCGGCGACGGTTTTTTTTTTTCTTTTCCCCTTGTGCATTTGTACCGCGGGAGGAAAGGACGAGCCCGGTTGGTTTTGCAAGGAAACTCAGCTCGGTTGGCGAGTTGAGGGGAAAAAAAGTTGCAGTGTGAGGGAAAGCAGAGTTTCTCCGTATCTGAATGGGTGCCACTAGCAAAGGTCGGCTGGTTTTCAGGGATTCTTAAAGAAGGAGCCTTACCCTACCCTGCCTGCCCGGGGCGAAAAAGTTTAGTCTGCTTGCACCTGGAACTGTGATTAGGTCCCATTGAGCTGGGATAGTCACTGAATGGCATTGGGATCAGTCGTTAATGCTTAAACGAATCATTTCGGCAAAATTTTGCTGATAGAATGAAGAAGTATCACCTACACTGCCTTGTTTTCTTGGAGAGGGTGGCAAGGCATGGTATAAAAATAATGTAATGGGTACTCCGTTCAGATCATGACCTGTGTAGCTTATTTATTTATTTATCCATTAAGGTTCTATCCCATGTTTTCTGCAAGAGTTAATGTTGGAAATCACATTCTGCAATCCCTTTCCCCCCAAAGTTAGTTGTATTGAGAGTTAATAACTAGCCTCAAGTTACCTATATAGCTAAATTTTACAGATATAAGAGACTACAGTATTTGTAGCTCAGGGTTGAACTGTGGGGTCCTTGGTATTCTATGAGCTCAATTGTTTTCTTACCTTTTCATTAACAAACTAGGTAACAGCAGCAGTGCTTAGTAAGAATAGAGTTTGTTCTTATTTTATATACTTGCCCTGTCAATGTTGATGGAAGTGGTCTTGAGAGTATATAAAATGAGAGCAAACTCCACTCCCTACTGTACTAGTACTGATGAAGTTATCTAGATTGCTAATGAAACTTCTGCAAGAAAACAACCAAACTTAGAGAGCACCAAGCATCCCACAGCTAAATTTTAATTGTAAGCCGCCCAGAGTTGCTTTTCAGAATGAGATAGACATCATATAAATTCAATAAATTAATAAAAATAAAGAGGAATCTGAACCAGGGTCTCTAGCTCTTTGTGGTCACAAGTGGGAAGTGGTGTGATTTGCCATGAAACTTTAGTCAAAACACTTACATGCCATGTAATTCCGGTAATTTTATTTACATTTTCTTATGATGTCATATCAGTTGAGTCCTAGAGAATGCTGTCCTAAGAATACAGGTAGTCCTCAACTTACAACCATTCATTTAGTGACCATTTGAAGTTACAACAGCACTGAAAAAAGTGATTTATGACCGTTTTCATACATAACTGTTGCAATATCCCTGTGGTCACGTGACCGAAATTCAGGCACTTTGGCATGTACTTATGGTTTTAATGTCCTGGGGTCACGTGATCACCTTTTGAGGCCTTCTGACAAGTGAAGTCAATGGGGAAGCCAGATTCACTTAACAACTGTGTTACTGACTTAACTGCAGTGATTAACTTAACAACTGTGACAAGAAAGGTCATAACATAGAGAAAAATGCACTTAACTGTACTGCTTAGCAACAGAAATTTTGGACTCAATTGTGGTCATAAGTCAAGGACTACTTGTAAGTTCTTGTTTGTTTCAGTAACATATATTGAGCAATTATGCAATACAGCTCAATAAAGCTGTTCACTGTATTTGAAAGAGGTGCTTTGCAACATGCAGGAATAGGAACAACAACAAAAAAATCTTTGAAGTTTTATAGCAGCCACATGTTTTGCAAGGCTGCTTTAGAAGTACTTCCCATATGTCTCTGCATGCATACGCATGCATATGCATGCACTGCTACTTTGCTTTGCAGGAGAGAAAAGCAAAATATTTGTTGTATACATGCATGTGTTTTGATGTTTATGTACAACAATCACAAAAGGATAAAAGCAACCATGTCAATTGGTCATTAATATATGTATTACATATCTAAACAGCACTTCTTAAGGCATACAACAAAGCGCTAGAATGCATTGTATGAATTGTAAAAAAATATCACTAAAATCTGCAGCAAAAGTTTAGCATCTCAATCACGAGAACTCAAGGATATTCTCTCTTAAAACCATATAGCACACTTTAATTGTCAGGGGAGACAAGGACCTTACAGGACAGTGATGGCTAACCTTTTTGTCGTCGCGTGCCAATAGCCATAATGCAATGCGCACATGTGTGACTGCCATGCATGCGTGCGCAACCCTGTGGATGTGCCCCACACGTGCGGCAGAGACCCAAAACCAGCTGGCCAGCGGGAGGCACATATGCATGCGCGGTGGAGCTGAGCTGGAGCAACGGCTCACGTGCCCGCAGAGAGGGCTCTACATGCCATAGGTTCGCCATCACGATTATAGGAAAACCTTGAAGTATATAGGATAACAATTAGAGAAGTTACTTCTTCAGGTAATTCCTCCAGTTCATTTAGGGACTCAAAGTTAATTTTTTTGTTAATGCCTGTAACATTTAAGTTTATAATCTGATACTTGTTTGCTTGGTACAGAGTAAGCTAAAATGATTATAATCTGATGCTTGTGTGCTTTGTGCAGATTAAACTAAAATGAGTGACCAAGATTTATCCATTGGATGCCATGCAAAAGAATACACTGTCTATCTAAACATCCATAATGTTGAATGAATCTTAAAATATATCCTATTTGTGAATCTTAGGTTTCTGAAGATAGATTTCCTGAATCAAGAAAATGGAGACCATTGATACATAGGAAATGCACAGACAAATTTTGGTTGATAATATTTTTCCTCTTTTGGGCAGGTTTGGTAAGTAGAGTTACTGTTGAAATAAATGTGTTGAAAAGAATGAGATGTGATTGAAATTGTTAGTGAATAATATGATAAAAATATTTCTTTATTCAACTGCAGTGGGTTCCAGTGCTTTCTGGAAGCAAAATTTTGCAATATTTTAACCTGGTTTTGTGACTGTCTATTGATTATGTTATAGCAGGGTGCAGTAACATAGCTGTTTCAGTATTTTACCGCAATTGAATATGTTTCTCTTAAGAAAAATGGCTGTGTTGTCTTCCAATAGACCCAGCTCATTGCCAAATTGCTGTACATAAAGATATAGATATGGGGAAATCAAATTTGACATTAGACTGTTTAATCCCTTAGTCCTTTCTGAGTTTGATTGTTTTCTTGCCGATGTTTCATTGCCCAAACTAGGTAACATCATCAGTGCTAGTTAGGAGTGGGATTTGCTCTCATTTTATTTTGGAGTTAATCTATGCTTTTTGGGTGCTGGTTGCTGGTAGGGAGGTGTTTTAGTCTTTTTGTTCCCTTTTTGGCTTGTTGATTGTCTCTTTTGCATAGTAAGTAGATATTTATGTCCATGTGTCTATTGATGGGTAATTTGTCAGAGTATTCTAGCATTTTTGGACTTGGCTTGGTCTAGGATGGTCACAGTTCCTCAATTGAAAGTATGGTTAATTTTGTCCATACATTTTGAAATTAAAGATTTTTCATCATGTCTTCTGACTGCAATTACATGGAATCAGCGTAGCACATAAGCCAACTAAAACCCTTCAAACATCCTAAGTAAACCAAAAGGCCTAGCAGCCCCAGAAGAAAAAAACAGGAGTCATCTACAGGATATAGTACAGGGGTGTCAAACTGGTGGCCCGCAGGCCAGATGCTTCACATGCAGGCCACGCCCACCCCAGCTCCACAAAGGGGAAAGCATCATGAAACGTCACATGATGCAGTGAGCTTGACATTCATGATATAGTGTAATGCTTGCAACAGTCACTACAAACAGGCAGAAGACTGACAGAATGCACCTATGAACACCAACTAGCAGTCAGAAAACATGATTAATTAACTCCAAAATTAACATCAGATCAGCAAGTAAACAATATCTCAATCAAAGAATGGTCAAGCAAGCCAACAGTAAACAGGCCAACCAAAAAATCTTTAAGACCTGGTGGCCTTAAAGAGTCCTGGTGGCGCAGTGGACTAATTCACTGTTATTAAGATCAGCTGCTTGCAATTATTGCAAGTTCAAATCCCACCAGGCTCAAGGTTGACTCAGCCTTCCATCCTTTCTAAGGTAGGTGAAATGAGGACCCAGATTGTGGGGGCAATAAGCTGACTTTGTATAAAATATACAAAAGTATGAAAGCTATTGCTTAACGCACTGTAAGCCGCCCTGAGTCTCCGGAGAAGGGCGGCATATAAATCAAATTAAAAAAAAAAAAAGATTTCCCCCCCAATGCTGACAGGGCAAGTCATTAGAACACAGGTGTCAGACTCGTGGTGTCATGTTGCTGTCACATGACTTCAGGATGTTTTTTCCATTCATGGAGCTGGGGTGGGTGTGGCCTGCGTGTGAAGCATCCGGCCCATGGGCTACCAGTTTGACGTCCCTGCACTAGAATATAAACTGAGATCAGCCCTACTATTAATTAGCACTAATGATGATGCCTAGTTTGGGTAAAGGTAACTCTGGGCGGCTTACAGTCATAAAAATATATCTATACATTCTAAAAAATAAAAGCAAGAATTAAAAACCAAGGACACATGGGGAGGGCAAGGCAGAGTGGGAAGAGGTGGAATCTGTTGTTACTCAATCAGCCATCTCCACTGTGCTATGCCCCCCCCCCCCCTAAATTTACCAATAAAGGAAATATTCTCCTTTATTAGTTATTTTAAGGTCATGTTTGGGACCAGCTCAGGAAGGGAAGGGAAAATCAGGCTGTCGCTTTCTGTTAAACTGGGGCTGGTTACTAATCTGAACATTTTATTTCTCTTTTCATTTGGAGGAGAGATTTTATGGGTATCAATAAATATTCTTTGCCTTTCCTGATATGTTAAAGTTCTCCATATTAGCAGAGAAGAACATGTTTTAACTTTATCATATATCTCCCTATAACTGTAAGCAGAACATTTTGTTATCTTTCCTCTTTATTTTCTTCTCTTCATCCAAAAAGTCTATGGAATTGTAAACACTAAGTATGTAAAGTAAAACTGTTTTTCAGTATAATCAGTGACTCCTGGAAATAGTTGAGAATCCAGTTGTCAGTAACTTTGCTATTTGTGATTATCTGGGATTCTTTAAGCTGATCTTATCAGCTATTGAGGTCACTTAAGTGGCTTGTGGATTTGAGTTGGAAAAAGCACCATATATTTCTGAACAAAACCAGAAGGTAAGGGAAAAGTATACACCAAATACATACATAATAATTGCATTATAAAGGAATCATAAATATACTTAAGGGGTGAAATAGTTAACCCTTAATGTTCAGTAGAAGGAGTGATATACGGTAAGTGTGGCAGTTCAATGTGAATTCCAAGAATAAAGTAGTGTGCATGTGCTTACAGATGTTTATAACAGGCTATGCTGTAACAGCTGGAGCTACAGAAAGGCTTATATTTGGATATGATAGCTATGGAAATGTTTGTGGTCGGAGGAACACACCTGTGGTTGGTGCACCTTTGTCAGGACAAGATATGACAAACAAAAAGTGAGTAAATTATTATTATTTA
This sequence comes from Ptyas mucosa, assembly GCA_012654045.1. Taxonomy (NCBI): domain Eukaryota; kingdom Metazoa; phylum Chordata; class Lepidosauria; order Squamata; family Colubridae; genus Ptyas; species Ptyas mucosa. Next base: position 47,539,710 of record WNWU01000004.1, on the reverse strand, counting down.
TACTATTTTAACATCATTATATTTGAAGTGAAATTTGATTCCTCATAAATCCATAATTGGTGTGGCTACAGGTATTTTACACAAAGGAAAAAATGCATAAATATCCTAATGCAACAATAATATTTTGCTAAAATTCAATATATTTGGAAATCCTCTTAAGCCTTAAAATCATCTTTTTGTTTAATACATTATTAGAGTTTATCCTATATACAGTATTGGTCAGAATAAAATTGCAGTAGTATGCAGTATGAAACATTAAAGAGAAATTCATTTTTAAAAAATCTGCTTTGGATGCTTAGGTAAAAATTGTAGATAAAGTAAAACACACATTTGATTCTTAAATAGAGATTTTCTCTCCAATCCTTAGATATGTGTTCTATTTGAATTCATGTGGTTTTGGGGGAAAAAAACCAAACATCAATTCAACTGCATTATGTGTATCAAGCTGTCCACAGGAGCAACTGAATTATTTGGAAGATATCCAGCTATTTGCAAATAACAATGGTATGAGGACAAATATATGAGTTCCTTTATATGCAAGGTTTTTTATATATATCTTTACCAAATATATATCTATCTCCTATCTATCTATCTATCTATCTATCTATCTATTTATCTAAAATTTATATTTACTGACAAAGAAATAAAGGGAGACTAGTTTGTCGTGAAAGCGACTGCCTGAGGGCTCCTGGATTGGAGCTGAAAGGTGAAAATAAGCAGTATGCTCCTTCCCATATTTGGGTAGACCAGGTTGCTTTGATAGAAAACCCATATACATATACATACATACATACATGTATGTATATGTATATGTATATATATATGGATGCGGTGACTCACTAGCTAAGACGCTGAGCTTGTCGATCAAAAGGTCGGCATTTCAGTGGTTCGAATCCCTAGTGCCGCATAACGGAGTGAGCTCCCATTACTTGCCCCAACTTCTGCCAACCTAGCAGTCCGAAAGCACGTAAAAATGCAAGTAGAAAAATAGGGACCACCTTTGGTGGGAAGGTAATAGCATTCCATGCACCTTAGGTGTTTAGTCGTGCCGGCCACATGACCACGGGACGTCTTTGGACAGCGCTGACTCTTCGGCTTTGAAACGGAGATGAGCACTGCCCCCTAGAGTTGGGAACAACTAGCACATATGTGCAAGGGGAACC
>WNWU01000004.1:47517444-47538147 GCA_012654045.1 Ptyas mucosa | reverse complement strand
TGGTCCATCTGAGTCTCCCAGAATGCAGCAGAGAGTTGCAGGAAAAAAGCCCAGCACTTGTGAATGAGATTTCACAGAACCAGGGCTTCGTGCTTCTAGGAACAATGTGTGATTGCAGCTGTTTCTTCCTTTTAACTGCCAGTGGAGGTGTGAACTGATTGGGTGGGAGCTTGGCTGTGTTCTGATTGGGTGGAGGTGTGTTCTGATTGGTTGGGGGCTTGGCTATGCTCTGATTGGATGGGGGGGTTGGCTGTCCTCTGATTGTTTGGGGGGTGTTCTGTTTGGGTGGGGGCTTGGTTGTGCTCGGGTTAGTTTGAGTTGCAGGGGGATTTGAGCTGGTGAGCTGCGTTGCTGTTGTTTGGCTTCGCGTTCGTAGTCATGCCACATCTTCATGGTGGGTGTAAGTTTGCTTCATGTATGGATTGGAGGGGTTTAAAGTGGCTAATGATGCAGCTGTGGTCTGGTTTCTGGTTTGTGATCGTGCCTCATCATTGGTGTGGGTTTGAGTTTGCTTTTTGCGTGGATGTGTGATGGTGACATCCTGTGTGGTTTTCATGAGTGTGGGTCTGGTGTCATTCTTTGTGTTAGAGACTCATTTGTCAATAAGGGTGGATTTCCAAATGGCTGGTAGGCAGGAGGTATCATCTTGTTTATTCATGCTGTGTGGGCATTTTTCTATCTTGATGGCTTGTCTGATTATTCTGTTGTTAAAGTGTTCAGTTTTGGCGATAGTTCTGGTCTTTTTAAAGTCAATTTCATGTCCTGTGGCTTTAAGGTGTTGGACCAGGGAAGAAGTTGGTTCCTCTTTCCTGACTGAGTTCTTGTGTTCTTCAATGTGTGCACTTATCTTCTGTTGGTTTGTCCGATGTATGTGGTGAGACAGGCGGTGCATGGGATTTCATATACTCCTTGATTTTCTAACTCAATTTTGTCTTTGGGGTTTCTTAGGATGGTGGATATTTTTCGGTTTGAAAAATGCTGTTTTGATGTTGTGTTTGTAGAGGATCTTGCTGATTCTGTCTGTGGTGCCTTTTATGTATGGGAGGAGGGCTTTGCCGTTTTCTTGTTCTCTGTCTTGGATTTTAGTGGGGGTTTCTTTTTGGATTAGGTTGGTAATCTTATTTCTTTGGAATCCGTTGGATGTTAGTACGTTAGTTAGTACATTGCTCCTAGAAGCACGAAGCCGAAAACACCAGCCTGAAGATGACGATGAGACTTCATCGAAATGTCGCCAAGACACTTCCAATTTTACGCGGGAGAAAACTCGAATAACCAAAGACCTACATACAAACACCCGCGAAAACCTCAGAAAACAAACAAACACATATATATATATATATATATATATGCTTAATTAATAAAAGATTGAATAAAATTATTGATTTTATACAAACATGGTTGAAAATAATTTTTACCCTTCCACATTATTTTATTGCCATTGTACATCACACAAAATAGTTTCTTTAAGTTGGTCAGAGTTATGGAACCAATTGCTTATTAAAATTTCTAAAAATTAACATGGGCTTTAAAATTATCAATTTATATAGATTTTTGTAATAAAATGAATATTTTGTCCAGTTTACTGATTCTGCTTTCTCCTTTTTTCATTTTTATGTCTTTTAATTATATTTTAGTTTTGCTATAACTTTAATCTTTAAAAAATTATGAAGTGTGATCTATATTTTCCTTAAAAAAATGGAACAAATCAGTAAAAATAATTCCAACACTGTGCATGTGATTATGAACATATTTTATGGGTTTGGTTTCTGTAGGATCTTGCCTTTGCATTTACAGTTTGAATGCTAGCAGTTGTACACACGGATCCAAAGCTTCTGAACTTTGTCCCGCCCTACCAGTGCCACCAAGGTAAGAACAACCGTGGGTATTATGTACATAGAATGAAATGCATTCAGTTCACTATTTTTGCATTGAAATGTTGCTCTTTTTCAGAAAAAAACTCAGTAGTTTCAAGGAAGGAATATTTAAAATATTCTGCATATTCTAAGCACTCTACAGGTAGTCCTTGACTCCCAATGGCACTTGTGACTGGAATTTCCATCGCTAAGTAATATAGTTATAACTATATTGCTTAGCAATTGAACTACATTGCTTAGCGATGGCAACCTCTGCAGTCCACTTGGCATCATTCACTGAATTCTACAGTTGTTAGACAAAACAATTTATTGCCAGCTTCCCACAATCAGTGGGAAAGCTGGCAAGAAGTTGAAAGTCCTAGGCTGTCAGGCAATAAGTGGCTGCTGGGGGAAGGTGTGAGAAGGGGTGCAGGGGAACGTTGAGGAGAGTGCATGAGAAGCTGTACACAGTATGGGAAAGTGTATATGAAGGTGTGAGGGAGTGTGTAACTTTAATTCCAGTGTGTTCACTTTTTAACATTTATTATATGTATTTTTTAATTGTCCCAGTTTATCTTTTCCGCTGTTTAATCGATGTGTTCCACGGAACTTCCAATGCTATTCCAATTTCGCAGCTGTATTAATAGATGTGGTAAATGAGGTGGACTTCTTTCATCGTATTCTGGGTGGGCTTATGGCAGGAAGAGATATGGTAACGGGACTCTGCATTCTTTCATTAGGTAAGTTGAGTCTCCGTTTATTTCATGTAAACATTATTTGTATTTATCTTTTAAAAAGTTATTAGTGCATTACAAGATATATGCAACTTTGCTCTGTTATTTATCTTCAAACAAATAAAGGCAAAATTCCCCATGAAGAAAAATATATCTGATCATATATTTAGTTGAAAAATCCTCCATTCTCCATATCAATAATGTATTTCAATGAGTAATAGAGGGTTTTCTTATTAAAGTATATAAAAGATAGAGAATATTTATCCTAAAGAAAAAGTATCCATATCAACGTTGCACAAATGGGATAAAAACACAAAATCTATCCAAAATCATAGCCAAGCCTTTATAAGACTGACCAGATGAATCCATAAAGGTGTGCAAACTTTTGAATTCTGCAGAAATTTCTCTGAATGGTATATTTTTAAAAATGGAGTAGAGAAGAAAGAATAGGAGCTCATGTAATTTTTACAAAATCTATTCATAAAACAATTGCTACTGGGAAGAATTTCACCATTTATGGTGTGCATCAGTGGTGGGTTTCAAAAATTTTTGTTACCGGTTCAGTGGGTGTGGTTAGGTGGGGCATGTGACTGAGTGGGTGTGACCAACTTGACATCACCCACACCCACTCAGTCACATGACCTGACCCCCCCCCCCCAAAACCTAGCCATGCCAACAGGAAAAGTTGGGAATTTTTTTGGAATTTCCACCTATCTACCCCCGCCCTCTCTTTGCCAGTCGCCCCCGTTTCCCCTCCTTTAGTGGCCCTGGCCCTAGCCCTGCTTCCTCCCCCACGACTGCCTCTGTTCGGGCTGCTTACCTTCCGTGTCGGCTGGTCCAGAGTCCAGAAGGCAAGCTGACTGGAGTTTTCGGTGGCCCCCAGCCAGCCACCACTGCTGGAAAGCAACTCTCAAAAGAGGTGGTGTCTGGCTTCAGGCCGCCAAAAAGTACCAGAGGTCATGGAAAAAGCTGCTGCCGTCGCCACCATGTTCTTCGCGCATGCGCATCCCATTGGACTTGCAAGGCAATGGGATGCGCATGTGTGAAGAACATGGTGGTGATGAACATGGCGGGGCAAGCAACCGGGGGACCGGTTTGGAAGCGTGGCCAGCCGATCATTGCTACTGGTTCGGCGATGTTGGCCAAATTTCCACCAACTGTTCAGGTGAACCGGTGCGAACCGGCTGAATACCACCTCTGGTGTGCAGGATAATTACTACTGGTAATCAAAAAAATTCATTCTAACACAGGGGTGTCAAATAGGCGGCCCGCAGGCTGGATACATCACACACAGGCCACGCCCACCCCAGCTCCACGAATGGGGGGAACGTTGCAAAATGTCACATGACGGCAACATGACACTGCGAGTTTGACACCCTGTTCTAACACATTCAGAATTGAGCAGCAAATGAAATTCGGGTATACATTTGAAGTTCTTATGAGCATATAGTTCCATTTAGTAATTTGCTATTCAATATGACTATCAAAGTAAAGTAAGAAAACACATTTATCTCAATATTAATTGATATGATTAATAAAAAATAAAAGCTTCTTAATAATAAGAATTCTCCTAAGAACTAGGTCTTGTGTTTTTAAAATGCTTGCTTTTCAAGAAAGAAAATACAGGTAGTTCTCACTTAATGGTTACTCGTTTAGTGAGTGTTTGAAGTTATAGTGATGAATGAGGGGGACTTAGAACAGGTCTTCATGGTTGCAGGCATTGCAGCATTCTTACAGTAATATGATTCAGGCTCCTGGCAACCAACTCACAATTATAGCGGTCATAGAGTCCCACAATTACATGAACACCATTTGCAACTTTCACTGATGGCTTCCAACAAGGGGGAAGCCAACAGGGGGTAACAAAATGACTATCAGATGTAAGACACGGGATTCGCTTAATAGCAGCTATCATAAGTTGATGGAATCATATGATGGTGAACTTTATGATCGCATTTGTTAGAATTCTCAGCCCCAGTTATTGTTGGTAAACAAGGACTACCTGTAGTTTAATCATTATTAAAATATTATGAATTCTGACCCTTTTTCTAAATTATGCCTTTTACTTTCTTTCAGAACTTAGCAATTAATAATCTGCTAATGTAAATACACACTCACATGATTCTTACACACACATATGCACCTATATATTTATGAGTGATTATGATGTACACTTTTTGTTGATTCAGAAAGATTAATACATGATATTTAAAATTGCAGTATGTAATTAAGTTTTTACAAAGAAGGAAATAATTCTGCAAATGCAATGAAAATGAAAATTGGAAAATTGTTCATATATCCTTAAAAATAAACAATAATGAATATAATAGAATCTAAATAAAAATATGGCACTGAATTGGAAGAGAAATTGCATTAATTTCTATCTCAAAGTGGTAAGACTTGCATGAGGATATATAGAATTTATTGTTAAAATCAAAGACAGCATGTGCACAGTGCAGCTGCCGTTAGAGCCTGTAATATTTGGCAATTAAATTGGCAAGGAATGTAATTTCCATCTCCAGATACAAAGAAAGTTTCCATGTACTCCACTTAATTAGCTTGTTAAAATAAGCAGTCTATTCCATTATTTTCTTTGCAGTTTTGTCTGCCCTAATGATGTTAGCCTTCAGATGCATCAATATGCTCGTGGTCCGTATTTTTCTTACACTGTTTGTATTTGGATTATTATGTAAGTATTTATAATTATAATTTAATTTACAATTTAGTAAAACTGACCTTCATGCCAAATTGTTTTATCAGCTATAGATTAACATGAGGGCTTCTCACTTCCTTTCATCCTGATAAAAATCTCCCATATCCTGAAAAACATAATCAGATATCTTACAATGTAAAGAGCTACTTGCAGGAAAAAAAATTGAACATTCATGGTTCTTTCTATATTTCATTCAAAAACCACTGATAAATAAAGCAATTCAATGAAAAAATAGATCTGATTCTTCTGACACCTAGTTTACTAGTAAATGAAAAATAACTTCAATAGGATTCGTAGGTTACTACTCAAACATGTACTTTGAATATGAAAGTCTCTGATATCTGAAGGGACTCAGAAGCATAAGAAAACTTGGAGAACTCTTGCTCTCTTCTTAATTATTTGATCAGGCATTCCTGACTCTTTTGAACATGTTTTAACATACCATATTTTTTGGACTATAAGACGCACTGGAGTATAAGATGCATCTAGATTTCAAAGAGGAAAACAAGAAAAAAAATAGTTTTGGCCTCCACGTGTCTGGTTTTTGCCCTTCCTGGCCCCCAGGAGCACTCTGCAGGGCTCCCAAACTATCTGTGTGTCCCGCTTTTGCGAAAAACAGGCCTGTTTTTGGCCGCCTGAAGCCCCATGCATCCTGCTTTTGCCCTCCCCAGCCCCCCAGGAGCACTCTGCAGGCCTCCCAAACCCTTCAGTCGTCCTGTTTTTGCCAAAATGACTTGTTTTTGCAAAAAACAGGCCTGTTTTTGGCTTCTCGAATTCCCCCTCCCCGCGTCCCATTTTTGCCCTCCCCAGGCCCAAGAGCACTCTGCGGGCCTCCCAAACCCTTCACTCGTCCTGTTTTCGCCAAAAAAGGGATGCACGGGGGGGGGGGGGGATCGGGAGGCCAAAAACAGGGTTGTATTTGGTCTGTAAGAGACACAGACATTTCTGCCTACTTTTTTGTGGGGAGGGAAAGTGTGTCTTATAGTCCAAAAAATATGGTAAGTATTTTTCATAGTGCAGGGTGGTGGTGGAGAGAAAGTCTTCTAATCCAACCCCTTGCTCCACCATTCAAGACAAGTGACTGTCCTGTTTCTTAGAATGCAGGATAAGATAAGTCTTGGGCTATCACTGTGGATAGATTGCCCTGTTCTATGAAATAAAATGGGGGGGGGGCAGAAATTGAATCTCCCTTATTGCCAAATTGTGGAGTAATAGATCAGCTTTTTCAGCATCCAAAAAACATGCTACGTTACCAAGAACCTGAAATCTTACCGAATTCTACCACATATTACAGTAAGAATTGTAGGAAACAGAAAAAATGTTTTATTGAAACTCACATGAGCTTTGCAAGTTTTCCTTGTGTAGACATTCAGTTCCACACAGTTTAAAGAGAGGAAGTGATTTTCTGCCTAAAGTATCCTCTCAAAGAGTTGTTTTTGATTTTCATTTAAACCAGTTAGTGGTTCTTCCTACCATCTTTCCAACAATCTTTCTACCACTCAAGAATGATCTGTAACCGGCATTATTTATTATTAAACTTGCATGTCACCCACCTTGCCAAAGGTGACTAAGTAGCTTACAGGCATTGATTAAAATGCACTATAAAATATTAAAACAATACATGAAGAGCTTAAATTTAAAAATTTAATCAAAATAAAATTAAGCAAGATGGAGAGAGAAGGGAGCAAAGTGTGTACAGGGAAAGAGTGGATGTTATCTACTCCATTAGCCACCTCCAAAATGCCACACCCCAATTGGGGCTCTAGGCTAGCTGGCACAACCAGGTGTTCAAGGCCAAAAGGATAGGAGCAGATTTGAATTTGTGGGGCAAGATGTTCCAGAGGGCAGGAGACAGGGCAGAAAAGCATCCTCTTCTAGACCCTGATGACAGAAATTCCTTGGCTAAAGATTCTCTAAGGCAGGGATGTCAAACTCACGTCATCACATGATGTATCGTGACTTTTTTCCCCTTTACTAAACTGGGTGTGCGCAGTGTGTGATGCATCCGGGCCACGGGCCACAAGTTTGACACCCCTGCTCTAAGGAGATACAAACCCATGTTCCTTCATAAGAACCCAGTTACAATCAAGCATCCTTAGCAGGTAATTGGAATAGAAGGTAATACGCATCAACATTATTGTCTCACAAAAATGCAAACTAGAGTAGAATTTTAGTTTGTGTTACCTTTTTTTGTATCAACCTAACTTTTTAGTCTCTTTGGAACTGCAGTTGAATCATGCTGAGTAAATGCTTGATGATAAGCTTAATATGCCAGTGCTGCTCTTTTATCTTTTAAATTAAATAAACATTGCTGGATTTCTGTGTTTGTTCTAGTTGTCTCAGGTGTTATGTGGTGGCTTTATTACAATAACAGCAGCGGACTCGGCATAGAATTAGAAACTGAAAAAGAAAATATGAAATTATTATATGGACTTTCTATTATATCTACAGTTATTGTGGTAAGGCATCTATGTATATTATCATTAATATTCTATGGATATTTTATTTAATATAGAATAAGATAGCACTTCATCAGAAGTATTTGCTAAATTGAAAGCCTACAGTTAATTTCTTATTTTTAGTTGCTTCTAGCAATTAAATTGCTTCTAGTAGGTATACATAACCTGTAAAAAGCCAGTGTTAGTGCAGTTGAACAAACACAAATTGACATTTGCTGCAGATGATTTATCCTTCCTTGATATGGCTATTATTGAACAACAATAACATAGACATGCACCTTCTGTCTTCTATCTGTATGATAGAACTGTATGAGTTTGACACCCCTGACCTAAGGTGTTGCTGTTTTAAGTCATAAACACATCTCATGTACATCAATCTGAAACTTTTCAAATTATATTTGATTGACACATTTGTTTTTTTTACTATACCCTTATATTAATTGCTGCTAAGATTTTATTTAATTATTTAAGAGGACTGATACATGAAAAGTAATAGCATCAGTCATAATATCCAAATAAGTCAGATTTCAGGGATGCCTGGATGCGGCTTTTTTTTTTAATTAATCTATAATTTTCAGAATCTTTAGTGAAGACAGATAGAAGATCCAGTTGTTCAGTAATGGAACTTGATGTAAAATACACTGTATACAACTGACTCAAACCTTGTAGTAATACAGCTAGGAATGTATTCATTTTTAAAATCAAATTACTTGATTCTACCAGTTAATGAATGTCAGGGTACAATGGAATAGGACATATTTAAGTTGTAGAGACAGAAAACACAACCGAAGCACTTGTGGATTGTACCAATGTGAATTAGGCTTTTGTGTCCATCATCAGATTCAATTAATAGAGATTTGTAGGCCCCAAGCGTCAGTAGTAGCAGTGTTTTTGCCTCATTAACCACTATATCCAGTTGCTGGCACAAGGGGGCAGCAGATAATCTCAAGGAAGACAGCTGCATTAACAATGCACCAAAGTATATTTTGAATAAACTTTTTTACTTAACATTTTTAGCATTGTACTGTTAAAGATCTTTCAGTGTATGAGAAGTGACAAATCAAATAAACTGCACCTCATTTTTAATCATACATTTGACTGGTCTTTATATTGTTGCATTTTCCTGCTATATAATTGTACCTGTTTATATTTAGATCAGTAAGAAAAAGTTAAAAAAGAAGTATCTAAAATGTACTCATTTGTTGAAGTTATGTTTGAGCCTTTTCTCTATAGAATCTATAGTTTTTGCAGTGTATTTTCTACACATTTTCTTGGGCAGAAGTGTGGTGCAAAACTGATAATGGTATTGAAATGTTTACCTCTGTGTTGGTGTATTTATAATGTAGATTTGTGAGATTATTCATCTCAAAATTATTTGGTTAGTGGACAAATGAAAAATTAAGTACAGTTCCTAGACTTGATTCTCATTTGGTAATAGAAACATTGTAATGCATTATTTTTCTTTTTATAGGTGATTCTAATTGTCTTGATAGTGTTATTAAGGAAGAAGATTCACTTGATTATTCAGCTCTTTCAGGCTGCCAATAAAATAATTGGTAAAGCCCCCTTTTTATATTTTCAGCCTGTTTGGACGTTTGTAATACTTATTTTATTCTGGATGTACTGGGTGGCTGTGCTCCTTAGCTTAGGAACTGCAGGTCAGTAATGTTACCTCAATTTATTAAAATTGTCCCAGGGTCTTGAGCAGTGGTGGGATTCAAATAATTTAAAATTTGGTTCTCTGCCCTAATGATTTCTTCCAACAACCAGTTCAGCAAACTGCTCAGAAAGTTAACAACTGGTTCTCCCAAAGTGGTGCAAACTGGCTGAATCCCACTACTGGTCTTGAGTCAACTGATGAACCCGTACTTCTTCAAAATGTATAGTATTGCTTGAATTAAGCAAACTTAATAATTTTAATTGTATGATTTAATACACCTGATAAGGCAGTATTTTGTTTCGACTATGGAAATAAAGGAGAGGGTTAGAAGTCTACAGATCATATATAAGCTAAGGATTAGTATGAGTACAATTGTATGAGAATAAAATATCAATGCAAAAATTAAGTCAGCCAACTAAGTGCCTCTTTAGTGCAAAGAAACAATTATTACTTAATTTTGTTTCTAGTTGCAAAACTTCAAAATGAAGAAGTAATTGAAAAACTATTCAGTTGATGTAGATATATCCCCAAACCTTCCCAAATTAAAAAAAAAACATTGAAGGATAAAGTCACAATGATGCTCTTCTGTTATCAAAACTTGGCAGTTGAACAGATACGCCTATTAGTATTATTTCTGCTATATGAGGTTTTCCTCATTTTCCCCAGCTGGTTAAAATTACATTGTGTAAGATAGAACTTGATGTACCCTGTTTCCCCCCAAATAAGACATCCCCTGATAATAAGCCCAATCGGGCTTTTGAGCGCATGGCAATAAGGCCAAGTGCTTATTTCAGGGTTAAAAAAAAATATAAAACACGGTCTTATTTTCGGGGAAACATAATACTATCCATGCAGGTTAGTTTTATATGCTGCTGCTGTATCCTTTTCCAAAAGGAATGCCAATGCTTGGATTTAAATACCAAATTTAAATAATAAAACCATTCTGCAAGAATAAAAGCCACGAGGGAAATTATTTGTTGATATTTAAAAATGACTTTAGAATACTCTATGGATTGAAGTGAAGCATTGTAATTAATTTTATTACAAGTTGGGAATTACTAAGATAATGAAAACAGGGTGATTTGTAAAATAGCATGGGCATTTATTTTCCATATTACAGTGAAACCTATATCCATGTAGGTGTCCCTGGCAGATACCATCCTCCTGAAAAAAAATGTGGACTTTGATCCACAATGCTAGTCATTTGGTGGGATATGAGCCTTATCTTCAAATGACCTTGCTCTGATCCAATCCAAATCTAATTATGATGCTGGTTTATGTTTCAGGATTCCAGTAGCTCTAGATTCAGTGCCACAAACCTAATGGATGTGATTTGCTCCTTGTATGAGAATCTAAGCCAAACCATTGCTTGAAGTGGGGGTTCTGAAATCTAACATTAAATGCTGCTCTTTATGTTCTACCACTTAAACCTCTAGTAGATATTTTAAAATGGCTATATAACACTATTTATTGTGTTCTGTCGCTTTAATATGGAAATACAGATTAGTAGATGTGTGTGACCGAAAAAGAAAATTGGCATTATCAATGGTCGTGTGCAGTTTTCCTTTAGCTGACCTTAGCTAATGTGTTGTTAGGTTACAAGGAAACACTTTCTATAACCTTGAAAAGACAGCTAGCTCGCCTTTATATGTAGGAGTGTGATTTGAAGGTCACATATTTCCTAGACAATGTGCTTCACTTAGAATACTTATAAAGTTTTTTCTCTTTCAGTCCCTGCCCAGCCATCCATTTAGAAGCAGTTAAAGGTTCTAATTCATAATGGACATGTTAATGTCTGAAATTGATAGAATAATAACAGCCACTAGAACTATTAGAAAGTTTCCTTGTTTGTTTTGCATTTTTTTCCCAGAGTAAAAAAGTACAACGTAAATACATTATTCTTTTCTCTGTATGTATGTATTTTCTCGTATAGATGCATATTCTTCTCTGCTTTTGAATTTTTTTTAATTTTATAAGTCTTTGTTTTCTCTCCATGGAATGTTGAGCTTCATGTTAGCTATACCTAATATCTTAAGTTATAATTGATACAAGCAGTTCTTATTTAATGACTGTTTTGTTTAGTGACTTCGCAGTTACTATAGTAAGGAAAAAGTAACTTTGTGATGAATCCTCACATTTATGACCTTCACTGGTCTGTAAAGCAAAGAAAAGCTGCATCAAGATCATAGGCATGGTTGCTGTTTCCCTTAGCGACCACTTCACCTAATAAAATGGAGCTGCTGGTGTTTTAAGTGTGTTTTAAAAGTTTATAATTGTAGCTCATTTTGATGTAAATTAAACATTTTGTGGCTGTACTTTGTTCCTTTTTTTTAACCTATCCATAGTTTTTATTTTTTTATTTTAGCATAAACATCGTGTCTTAGTCTGACATTTATCTTTTTATTCATTAATTTTTTAATTTAATTAATTTTTGATTAATTAATCAATTTTTTATCTATAATCAGTTTCAAATATTTTCATTATAAATTGTTTCTAAAATACGATAAACACTCAGTTGAATAACTGCTGAATAAGCTAAAAAAAAGGACAGTAGAAGGATATCGGTTTCTATTCTTTGTGCCTTAAATTTATAGGCAGTCCGCAAGTCATTTCAGGAGGCCAAGTGAAATACAAAATTCGATTTGGAATCCGCTACATGTGGTGGTATCATTTACTGGGGCTTATCTGGACGAGTGAATTTATTCTAGCATGTCAGCAAATGACTGTGGCTGGGACTATAGTTGCTTGCTTCTTCAACCGGTATGTACAACAGTTAATCTAATTGCCAAAAACTTGTTTCTTAGCTTACTTTTACTGTATTTTTAAGAGATTAGGGGGAAAAAAATCAAACAATCCTGTAAGCATATATAAACAAGCCCTCTCAAAGTCAGTGGATTCCTTTCTTTGTAAGTATAAACAGAATTATATAATTATTGAGGAATGTGATGAGAGCAGTTGATCTTTATTGGTTGATGTTTTATTCTGTGAAATAAGTGGCTTTCTTTCAAATCTTGCTTGTCTCATTAATTCAGTGGCTTCATTCATGCCTAACACAATCTTTAATTTAGTAGTACATCAACAGGATTCAGACTTCTAGACTTTCCCACACTACTTATGCTATTCTGGCATGACTTTGGGGAAAAGATGAGAAACATTTGCTGTTTTCAACTAATAGCAGTTTTCCATTGGATACAAATTAGAGCGGGCTTTAAATTAATAGTTTGCTTGTATCCAGAATGTTCAAATCATGTTTGTAATCCAAGGTTGTTATTAAAACATAGTTAAATGAGTGCAGATTGTGTTTTATATACATTTTATTAAAAATATTTAAAAGAATATAAAACTAACAAACTAATACAGGATAAGAAGAGAGAGAGGAAGAAAAAACAAAAGTACAGAAAATATGAGGAAGCTTCTGATTTCCTCTGCTTTATGGTTATCAAAAGAAAAAGAAAAAACTTTTTTCTTGCAGCCATTTTTTCTAATCAAAACAACAAATCATAAGTGCATTCTTTTCTGTTTCGTGCAAAAAAGTCTATAAAGTGTTTCCAGTCAACCATAGATACTGTCTTTGGTTTCAGTTATACTTTAATCTTTAAAATCATTTGAATTCATTATTATTTATATCTAAAAGTTTTTTAGCTTTTTTACATGTCCTCCAAATGATAAAATGTCACTTCACATTGTTCATATTTCTAGCAAAGATTTTAAACACCGTTATACATTCTAGAATATTTTTTGTGGTGATAAATGCCAACCATAAATCATTTTATAAAATTCTCTTTTAAGATTAGATAATAATGGAAATTTCAGTCCTTTCAACCACCTATTTTCCGATTGATCCTTTTATATATAATAACCAAAAAATTTAATCTATTTTATCATACATTCTTTTACTTATTCTTTTGTCACATATTTTAACAAAACTTTATACATTTTAGCAATAACATTTTAATCATTAATACATAGTTCTGTTTCAAACTCAATCCTATGTTCAAACAATCAAATATTTTATTCACTTCAGATCTTTCTGATAATTGTTTATTAGAAGACCAGTGATAAGTAAAAATTTTATTGTCAAATCTTTGAGTTTATTTTTCACTTTCTTTGAGAAAATTCTAGTATGATAAATTAGCCATTCATGTTTACTTATCATTTCTCATCTAAAATAATTGCATATTGTTTTGAAACATAACACAGGAGTTAATAGAAAACCAAAGTAGATGCTTTTAACTTACAAGTGAGAAATCAGACTCATAAATGATACAAGCAGTTATTTAGAATTAAATCAATCAAGCTTGCCGTTTCATTTTGAAGTAATAATACTTAACTAATCTATAAGATTTGTTGGTCTGTTTATATACAATAAGTTGCTTGTTTTTTTAGCATGGTATATTATATGTGTGTATATGTATTAGTGAATGTGCGTGATAAGGTTCTATGTTCTAGAAATTCTATCAAAAAGGAAGAGGGAATTCAGTGCCTCTGGCATCAATTAAACTACAATCCAAGCAACGGTTTATTGAGTTTCAGCCTGAAAGAAATTATACACAGTTCTCCACTTAACAACCATTCGTTTAGTAACTCTTTGAAGTTACAGTGGCACTGAAAAAAGTGGTTTATGAATATTTTTCACATGACCATTGCAGCATCCCCATGGTCATGTGATCAAAATTCGGACACTTGGCAACTGGTCTGTATTTATGATGGTTGCAGTTTCCCAGGGTCTTTTGCCACCTTCTGACAAGCAAAGTCAATGGGGAAGCCAGATTCACTTAACCACCATGATACCAATTTACCAAGTGCAGTGATTCACTTAATAACTCTGGCAAGAAATATTGTAAAATGGCAAAATTCACTTAACAACTGTCTTGCTTAGCAAAAGAAATTTTGGGCTCAATTATTGTCATATCTTGAGGTCTGTAGTATCAGAAGAATTTATCAGATAGCAGTCCCTAAAAGCTTCTTTTTCATTAAATATTGTAAATACTGAAATATGTTGTACCCTCAAAGGCGCTTCACAGTTCTCCATTGTTTCCATGAAACATGGAGATTATCCACAATTAAAACTGGAATTCTGATTTTTATATTTTACTAATTGGTTAATAGCATGATGTGCTTTAATAGATTTAGATTTTCTCCTGTATTTCTCATCCTCTTGCATAGGTAAACAGATTTGTGTGTTTCAATTAATGTGCCTGGCTTACCCAGAATGGTTAGTCTATAGGGAGCTGATTTGTTGGATTATGAACACTAGGTTCATTTGGCAAGTGGTTCTGTCTTTAAATATTCTTACATGGCTCAATACCTCATTCGTACCCAGAATGGGAATCACCAATCAATCCTACGAGTCTAAACTAAGCTTGGAAAGTTAAGAAAAGATGCAGAAGAGGATCCTGATAAAGTATTGTTGCTATTTGTCTGCTTCCGGGTGGCACGCAGAGACATATCGGTGGGCACGCAAGCTCAACTCCAGCATGCATGCGCGCGCTGGCTAGCTGATTTTCGGGCCCACTGGAAGTCTGGAAACATGCTGTTTCCAGCGTCCAGACAGCCTCCGGGAGGGTGGGGAAGGCTCGTTTTTTGCCTTCCCCAGGCTCTAGAGGCTTTCTAGGAGCCTGGGGAGGATGAAAACAGTCTTCCCCACCCCCCCAGAGGCCCTCCGGAGTCCAGAAATGGCCTGTTTGCAGACTTCTGGTTGGGACCAGAAGGCCCGTTTTTCGCTCTCCCCAGGCTCCAGAGCCTTTCTAGGAGCCTGGGGAGGGCAAAAAACGGGCCTATCGGGCCCACCATGCCATCACGTGCCAAAAGCGGGGGCAGCACAGGGTTGCACGTGCATGCGGGGGGGGCGCATAGAATTATGGGTGTGGGCATGCACGTGATCCCCCGCACTACTACTGCTTTTGGCATGTGATGACAAAAAGATTAGCCATCACTGCCCTAGGGGTTGAGCTCATGCATTTCAGAATCACTACTTCATAAGGTTTCAGTTCTATTTATAGCAGGGATGCCTCACCCCTGTTGGATATGAAGGATTTTGGTTAAATTCTTTCTTTAAATTCTGTTTCATAATTTTCATAAAATGTCAACATGGTGTAATTATTTTACTTCAGTAGCTTAGTGAGGAGAAAGAAGGAATTACACACTAATTATATCCAGTGATGCGTAATATTTTAATTTTGTTTTACTACAAAATATGTAATTTAGATTTGTATTCAGTTTGCAAAGAAATGTAAATATTATGTCTTGTGTCTGAAAAACAGTTTCATTTTTCAGACACATTCTTTTTAGTCCATAACTAAGGATTCTGAGTATCTACACAGGACAAATACTGTGTAAGATACCGCATTTTTCGGTGTATAAGACACAATTTCTATCCCCCAAAAGTCGGTGGAAATGTCTGTGTGTCTTATACAACAAATGTAGCCGAAGCCTCGCCCACACGCCAGCCCCTACCCTTCGTCCTCTGCCTCCCAGCAATTTGCCTCCTTGCAGCAATAGCAAATAGCCTGGTCAGCTTCAGCACAGCCTGATTTAGCACAAGCAGCTGATTAACGGGTGAATCTGCCTCCCAGAATACCGCTTATCAGCTGTTCCAGGCTGCGAGGATTGCCACTGCCCATCACCGCTGCTGCCTATCGCTGCCTCTGTGTGTCCCATTTTCGACCCATTCCAGGCGATGGGGATCGCCGTTGCCACCTATCCCCACCACCTGGAACGGGCCGAAAACAGGACACACAGAGGCCAAAAATGGGGCACATGGAGGCGGTGATAGGCAGCAGTGGCAATGCAGGGGTGATCCCTGCAGCCTGGAACAGCTGATAGGCAGTATTCCAGGCTGTGCTGAAGCTGACCAGGCTGTTTGCTGCAAGGAGACAAATGAGGCAGAGGCAGAATTTTTTTTCATGTTTTCCTCCCCAAAAGCTAGATGCGTCTTATAGTCCAGAGCATCTTATAGTCCGAAAAATACGGTACTTTTAGAACACACAGAATTATAGCAAAATTTTTATAAAACATTAATTTTTAACACTGCATCCTATTCTCATCCTTTTAACCAGAATGTATAGTATAAATAATTTGGGACTAGTTTAATTCCGGCAAGAAATGTTGATTTGACCAATATTTCCTTTAATGGATACTTTTCTGTTTTTGCCATTTGTTTGAATCTCTTTCAGATATGATTACATCATGTCAGAACTAAACTTGACTCTCTTAATACCAATGATCGTTGTAAAAGTTACACGATAGACGTTTGAATTGAAAACCTAACACTTCCAGAGGGAAATGTGCAGTGACCCTGGTGCTGATCTCTCTTCGTATTATTTGCTTTGTCAGCATGTAGAAAATGAGATGAATCGATACAGTAGAACAATGTTATAAATATAGAAAAGAAAAAACAACAGTGTTATTCACATACTTTGTGGGAGGGACGTGAAAAAGAGCTTTGTTTATCGCAGTCTGTGTAAAGCTTTCCTTTTTACCTAGTAAGCAGTTACAGGAAACGGAGAGGCTTTAGTTTTGCAAATCTGCTTCCCTACTACACAGTCCATTAGGCACTCTGCTCTTTTCTCCTAAGCAGAATTAAACTGGGGAGTTGTTTCAGCTGGATTACCTATTGCAGAAGACATCTGTTTGACCTAAAACAATAATAATGAAACATGCTTTGCTTTTTAAAAATTTTTTGATGAAAGATGCATTCCTTAGAAACTCTAATGAAACGAGGGGTTCAGATAACAGTATGCTAATGTAGTTTGTGCGAATAGACTCTGCATATTCAAATATATAGCTAGAATTTTACTTCACATTTTTTGGAAACTTGATTGATTGGCAGAGTACTTCAGTAAACATACACTGAGGTCCCAACTCAGCCATCATATTCACTGATTCTCATTGGGGGAAGACTTTTATCCTATATCACCATTTCTAAAATTTGAATAATATTCTTCCCAGTATTATTTTGTAGCAAAAATTGCTTGATTGTTAAGGATATCTGAGGAAAATAAGCACTATATAATTCTCTCCTACTAAAATCAGGAGTAGGAATACTGGAAGTTAGCTTTAAACGTTGAAAGCTGATGCTGTAGGATTAAATACCTCTCAGAATTAAACAAAGAACAAATGTTATTAACGTATTTTTAAAAATCATAACAGCAAGAACAATAAAGTGCATATAAGAGTAGTTATATCAATCATGAAGACAGTTTAGGAAAATGTTGCTAAAACAGCAGCCCAGAAGCATTTTCTTATGGTGGTGTTTCCTTCAATCCCTCTTAAATGTCATGCAATATTTACATGATTGCACTACTAGAAACACCATGAGAATTGCCCTAGTTTCTAGCCTCAGCATATTACATGACCTTGAATCTGCAGTGCTAGAGAAGATTATATGTGTCAGTAGACCAGCTGATGGCATTCTTTAAGTCCCTATTATTTTTGCTAAGGATTGAGTGCTTTATACCTTTTATATATTTGGCTTGATTTTAGATACAAAGAAGAATATCGGGTCTTTTCCCATTTTTCCTTGCCAAGAAAGAGGCAAGGAAATTATTGGTTAGAATCACTTAAAAGAATTTCTAGACTTTTCCTAGACATTTCAGAACATACGGTTTGTGCACATTAATTATCTAATCTTACAAGTAAAAGGTAATCAAGCAAAGACAATTTCTTCTTTTAATGTCCGTAAGAAATTAACTACTAATGAATGCATCATCCCTCATATATATCAAATATTGTACACTTGGTTTCTGTACCAATTTAACTATGAAATCATAATATCTTCAGACGTTACGTGAAATTTCAAATGTGAATGCTTATTAAGAGACATTTTGATTTATCTCAATTGAAGCTGAGATAAAAAAAACTATTTCAGACAGAGAATTAAAACCATTTGAAATATGTTAATAATTATTTTGTACAAAAATCCAGTCATTATCTTTAAATAGACTTGTAGGCTGGTAACTCAAATATATGCATACCACTTTTATGGTATTTCCTATTGAAAATACTGAAACACAGGAAAGCAGTACAGCCATTTAGCTGTAGTGTAGCAATAAGAAATTTTTGTGGGTCTTTGGGAATTTATGTTAGAACAGGCATTTTAGTGGATGTTCTTTTGCCCTGGCAAAATAAGTTTTTTTGAATCTAGTTTAGTTTATTTCACTATATTGTAGTATTCAGTGTTGGCTAAATAGGAGTATGCTTAAGAGCCTTGGTAGTACAGTAGACTAAAGCACACTGTTATTAACACCAGCTACCTGCAATTACTGCAAGTTCGAATCTCACCAGGCTCAAGGTTGACTCAGCCTTCCATCCTTTCTAAGGTAGGTAAATTGAGGACCCAGTTTGTGGGTGCAATAAGCTGACTTTGTATAAAATATACAAAAGGATGAAGGCTATTGCTTAGCGCATTGTAAGCCACCCTGAGTCTCCGGAGAAGGGCGGCATATAAATCAATTTTTTAAAAAAAACAATCTAAATTCTGTTTTTCTTACTTTATTTACCAGTAATTTGTTCCTCTTTTACCATTTTTATTTTTAAAAAGCCTCAAAGGTTTCACAAGCAGCGTGCGAGCGCATGAAGCTTCATTTGCGCATGCACACGCACAGGATTAGTTTGCACACACAAAACCATCCCTGCCCCTGCTTCCAGTCCATGGAGCCAGAAAGGTTGGGGACCACTGCTTTATAGCACTCTCTAAGCGGTTCACAGAGTCAGCATATTTCCCCCAACGATCTGGCTCCTCATTTTACCGACCTCAGAAGAATGGAAGGCTGACTCAACCTTGAGCCGGTTAGGATCGAACACCTGGCTGTGGGCAGAGTCAGCCTGCAATACTGCATTCTAACCACTACACCACCAGGGCTCATATTGCTACTATCTTTGCTTTCTTTTGCCACAGTCAGTCTTATTTCTATTTGCAACCTTGGTATTTCGTGATTTTCTTCAGTTCTTTCTCTTCTGTTTCACTGTTTCCAGATAATGCCATGACAACTATCCAGACATTTTTGTCATTCTTATCGACAGTTGTTATGTCTGGGGTATTATGTGGTATTATGTGCTGCCTGTTTGAATTCTAAAGTCCCAGAACACATCTTCATTTTCTATTACTCTATTTTTCTGATGTATTTGGAACATTCCATGCCCACCTATTTTCTTTTGTAAGCAGAGCCTGTCAACATGGTTGCAAGGATGAAGGGCATGTTTCATTGTCATTATTTTTCTTAATTATTAATCCATTATTAAATTTATTTGCTGCCCAGCTTGCTATTCAAGGTGGCTCTGAGAAGCTAATACTCCTTCCTTCTCCTATTTTTACAACAATTTTTAAAATTTTTTTTTATTTTAAATTTGATTTATATGCCGCCCTTCTCCGGAGATTCAGGGCGGCTTACAGCGCGCTAAGCAATAGCCTTCATACTTTTGTATATTTATACAAAGTCAGCTTATTGCCCCCACAAACTGGGTCCTCAATTTACCTACCTTAGAAAGGATGGAAGGCTGAGTCAACCTTGAGCCTTAATGAGATTCGAACCTGCAATAATTGCAGGCAGCTAGTGTTAATAACAGGGTGCTTTAGACCACTGTACTATCCAAGGCTCTACAATAGCCCTGTGAGATGAGTTGGGCTGAGAGGAAGTGACTGGCTCACACAGCTACCTAGCCAGCTTTCATGACAACTGAATAGGTAGCTTTCAGGTGAGATTACTTGGAGATAGGTGGAGTGGAAATTACAGTAGTTGGCATTTTCTCTCTTGGCTTGGCTGTTTCTCTTTGCACATGGCTACTTTCTCTCTCTTTTCAGCCTTACCATGAAAGTTGTCTGTAAAGAGTAGATCTGCCCATGATAATTTGTGTGGAAACTAAACCATCAACAGTCAACTCTCCTGCATTCTCCTTTTCAGAAATCTTCCAGTTTTAAGTCTTCATTTTTCCCCTCCTTCCTATGGGAAAATAATCTCTACAGCAAGATGCAGGCAGAATCCAGGAAAGGATTCAAAATCCAGGGTTTTCGATTTTTTAATATCTTTATTAAAAAATAGTTTCATTATATGGTTTTCATTGTTCATTTGTGTTCATTTTTAGGGGAGGACTGTACACTTAAGACTACAACTAAACTTACTAAAGGGTTGTAACCATCTTGGGAAGTACGCCCATTTTTTTCCTTTCTCAAAATGTGTCAGAAAAGGAATTGAATTTGAAAGAGGAAAACTTCTCACTCAATTATAAATGTAGTTTGTCCATGTATGAGATGTTGTACAGTATTTTGAGATTATTTATGCACATT
>WNWU01000004.1:47489260-47517434 GCA_012654045.1 Ptyas mucosa | reverse complement strand
CACATTTGGACCTCAGTAAATTACTTTCTACTTAGAAGCAAAGCATTTAGATTCTGGAAGTTTCTCTTAGGGCCTTTCCCCACTACTGAACCCACCAAGATCTGAACTAGGAGCCACATTGCATGTCCTTTGCTGTTCCCACTGACGATTCCCACCTTGTCTCTTTTGCCTTTATTCTCAATCACTGCCAGCTATCTAACTTCACCCCAAGGCCTCTAAATCTGCTTTAACAGATTTTCATACATCTTTGTTTGTTTTGGGTCTGTTGAAAAAGAAGAATTCCATTATAATATGAGTATACACGTAGACCTTGACTTATGACCACAACTGAGCCCAAAATTTCTGTTGCTAAGTGAGACATTGGTTAAATGAGTTTTGCCCCATTTTATGACCTTTCTTGCCACGGTTTTTAAGTGAATCCCTGCAGTTGTTAAGTTAGTGACACGGTTGTTAAGTGAATCTGGCTTCCCATTTTGACTTTGCTTGTCAGAAGGTCACAAAAGGTGATCACATGACCTTGGGACACAGCAACGGTCATAAATATGAAACATCTGAATTTTGATCGTGTGACCATGGGAATGCTACAACAGTCGTTAAGTGTGAAAAATGGTCATAAGTCACTTTTCAGTGCTGTTGTAACTTCGAACAGTCACTAAATGAACTGTTGTAAGTCGAGGACTACCTGTATAGTGTAGCTTCTGAAATGGAATTGACTGAACAGAAATGATAAAATGACACACAGTTTAAATTGATCAAAAGTGTTATTTTATTTATTTATTAACAAAATGTATATGGCCGCCCAATTCACTCTGTGACTTCGGGTTTTTTGCAAGGATAAAACCCCCAATTCATTCTTGGTGCATTAGAAAATGGAGTACTCTAAACACTTGGAAGGATTTCCAAACTATTGGATGAAGATTCTGATAGTTATATTGTGTTTATATTTCATTTTCTGTACAGTTTTTCATGCTTGCTTATTTTTCATTGTAGAAATAAGAGTAAACTATCAAGTCATCCAATCCTGGGTTCCATATCAGTTCTTTTTTGTTATCATCTGGGAACAGTTGTGAAAGGGTCTCTTATAATCCCAATCATGAGAGTCCCAAGGATTATTCTATTGTCTGTTTATAACATTCTGAAAAATAAGGTAGGCTCCTACTTTCGATTTCTAACACCGCCGCATAGCAATTGGGCAAATAACTGTAGAAATGTACTATCTAAGTAAGGAATGCAAATGCAGTCTCCCTTTATTTGCTTACTTTTATATTGGACTTTATTACTTAGCCTTATCTCAGCAGGCAACAGCTTAAAAAGCAATAAATTCCATTGTAACAGACTTACTATGAAAAGGATTCAAATCCTCATGATTTGCTCCTAATCCCTGATAGCTAGAAAAAAAATACTGCACAAACGAAAAAAGTCTGCTTAGGCTAAGGGACTAACTATCTTTGAGGGGAAGATAAAAACGTCTATTATGAGTGGGTCAGAAATGGAGGGTATGTGGATTATGTTTCAACTTTGTTCATGTAAAGTATCATGACCCCTGGAGTATTTAAGGTTCTAGTGAGAAAAAATGAAAGAGATTTCCAGAACTTCATATATTAAAATTTAAGGTTGACAAGTATGCAATATTAAGTTTATACGCATAGATCAAGTTAACCAGAAAGTAGCAGGAAAATGTGTGGAGGCTTGCGTCTTTCTCATTCATGTTGTCCTTAGCTATAATTTAGGTGTCAAGGAAAGACAAGTATGCTTTGATGATACTTTGCAAACTAAAGATGTAGTTTGATTGGGTGTATCTGCATGACAAACCAAAACTACTACTTCCCCTTCACCATATTGACATTTTCCATAAGTGCATATGATGGAATTTTAACTTGGAGGGGGGGGGAAGCAAAGTGAGGATTAGACATTTACTTTCCCTTCTTGTTAATTTTGGCCATAATCAGGGCACTCTTCATCTATTTCTTAAGGTTTAAAAAAAAACTTAAGTGGGGAGAGCTGCTGGACACAGCTCATGAAGTTTACTCGGATGCCAGCCAGGAAGAAGAGGGCTAGTCAGTGAATACCTTTTATTAATTGCTGTTTTCCATGGATCTGGTTAGCCTGAATTCCAAATGAATGTGTTGCATGACCTTGGTCAATATTTCTTTGGGTTCATAACACTTCATAAATGAGTTATATATATATAAACTTGTTTGGTGATGCAGATAGTCCTTGACTTACAATTGGTTGCTTAGCGGCCATTCAAAGTTACCATGGACCCTAAAAAGGGGACTTGCCACCCAGATCCGAAGTTCTGATGGTGAGTTTCTGTACCGCCCTATCCCCCCCAGTCATGTAACCGGAACACTTACGGCTGTTTGCAAAATACTGGATGATGTTTATGACATTTCTGCTGAAAACCAGTATTTCTGGTTTTTGGCAGAACTACATCTATAGCGAACCTTTGTTTATTTAATGACCACAGTGTTCATTTTATGACCCCTGCATACACTTAACAACTGCTGCAAAAAAATGTAAAATCGGGTTGATCACATGAATGACCTGTTTTACGATCATTACTTACAACCATAATGGGCAGACTCCATTACGATCATAACTCAAAGACTCCCTATAGTGTTTTAGATACTGTATTCCTTTATTCTGGTTCATTAGCAAATGAGTGAAATGTTGTGTAGAAGAACCAAAATTATTCACTATATTGTTGAATCTTTTCAAAGATCCCTTAAATGTATTTCAACAATAACTGTGAACTTGTTTATGTATTCATGTACATTGCTGTATAGTGTTCTATCATCAAACTTGTCTAATTGTCATCAATGATGTTCCCATTATTAAATCTGACTTTACTTCATTTAAATGTACTTTATTTGCCTGGAATTGCTTATCTTACTTCCTCAGAAAGAAGCAATAAAATAAAGGATGCAAATGTTGAAAAAGCACCTGTAGAAAAGAAAAGCAGTGCAGTGAACAGGGCAAAAAGAAGAAATTGTCTCAGTGAGAAAGGGGAAATATCACTGCTCAAAAAAATAAAGGGAACACAAACAGAAGACATCCGAGATCTGAATGAATGAAATAGCCTTATTAAATACTTTGTTCTTTACATACAGTAGTTTATACACTGCTCAAACTAAAGGGAACACAAAACTACTGTATGTAATGAACAAAGTATTTAATAAGGCTATTTCATTCATTCAGATCTTGGATGTCTTCTGCTTGTGTTCCCTTTATTTTTTTGAGCAGTATATATTATAGTTCAAGGCTTATTATTAATCTAAAAATTAAAACAGAAGTCTCTTTGGTATGGTTGCAACGTAGACATATCTAGTTTGGGTGATGAATGGTAAAGAAGATGATAACTCCCTCTTTGAGGGACAAGGACAGGACAGAAATGTGGATAAATAAATAAATTTATGTCAGAGAAATTTGACACTTGTCTCTGAAAATGTTCCTGAAATAAGGGGAAATTACATTTGAAAATCCTAGGTATGTATTTCCGAGATTGAAAAATATCCTATATTTCTAAAATAAAATAAATACCAAAGCTGCTATCTATCATTGCAGGAGCTTCAATTTCAAGATTCCAAAGTCTTTTCAAGCTACTTCATGAATCATGAATATAATTGATGAATATGAATCTTATATTCTGTGCATGGGAAGTGTGAAGTGTTAAATTAGAAGAATTCGAAACATTTGCTTTTTAAATTCTGGCATCTTTGATAATTAATTTGCAACTTGTGCTTTTTTCCCCCAGGAGAATGTGTGTGCAAGGTGTATTTTCAAATGCTGTTTTTGCAGTTTCTGGTGCCTAGAAAGATTGGGATGTTTAAACCAGGTACATTATATAAATTGGATAATATCACATGCATAAAAATGAAAGTCACATGAAAAAGAAATGCTATGCTGATCAGTAATGTTTCCAAGGCAGTTACTATCCCAGTTTTGTGACAACTAGCAAAGAAAGTTGATCTATATTTAAGAACCTTTTGCCTTTTTCATTCCAGCTGATTTTATAGAAAGCATGCAGGACTGTGCTATAAATCTTAGCTGAAATAAATCACATTGAGTTCAATAGGCCTATTCATTGATACATGGGAGGGTAGAATAGCTACTGTGATTTATAATGACTGATTTAACTAACGTGACTAAACTAGAATGGATCTAAATCTGATTATTTCATTCTGCCAGACATAAGCACCTAGTGAATTATAGTCTGCAAAATGAGAATATAATCAGTTTCTGTAAAAATCTAAAAGGAAACTCCTTCATTGGAATCAGTGTCATTCATGGCATTATTTCTATCATACCCTGTAATCTGGGAATATATTATTCCATACAATTTTTTTCAGGTGTGTTTCCCCAGAATTATTTTAGACTTTGGTGGAATGCACATTAATATTATAATATAATTACTGCTTTGAGTCCTGTTTTTTACACATGGGCAGATTGGTTTCTTGTAAGCCTTCCTCTTGTTTTGACTAAAGATTGCTACTTGCCATTCTTTGACATACAGGAAACATGTTCATATTGCTTTTTCTGGTGGGAAAGAAATTAATGTTTCGTATTCGTGTGAGCAAAACATTATTTCCTTGTTTAATGCAATACGAAAAATAGGGGAGATGACAATTGGAAGATGAAGGCAAGTTTAGAAGTAATTCTAATCAGCCTATATCCGTGGAAGGCACTGTTTTCAGTTGAAGCAGTAGAAATGTTAATTAATATCTGGCCATATGATAGATATTATAAAAGGCAATAAACTGAAATAGTTAGTAGGTAGTTTGTGTGGTGGAGTGGTGCTTTTTATTAAGGGGTTCCAGCTGCTCTCCCCATCCACAAGAAATGGCTTTCACGTCTTGGGAATGCTTCTAGATACATCTTCATGGGACTTTATGTACATACATGGTATGATATAACCACCTAATTTGACTACAGTAAAGTGCACAATTTGAGTCTGTCTTTAAAACTTCTTGGAAACCACAGTTGGTCCAAAATTTATGGCCTGCATGTTTTCTGGCTGCTGCAGATCCTGCATTGTTTACCAGATGGTTTCTGGATACAATTTAAGGCGCTGGTTTTAACGTATTAATCCGTTTATGGCTGAGACTGTGGATATCCGCAAGACCGAGTTAGATCATTTAATCTTGTTTTCTGAATTTCCTGTGTTGCTGGAAAATTTAGAATTTGCAGAAGAGGTACTGAAGCTGGAAGACATGAAAGAAGACAACAGGACTGCCCATAAACTGAATCCTGTTTAATAAAACTTTTCCCAATAATTACTGCGCCAGGTTTTCTTTCAAATCCCAATCTGGTGTGTCCAAGCAGTAGGGACTGTCTGGAATTTTAATCACAAAGGGGATACTTTAATTAGACATACTTTACTTTATAGCCCTTCTGTCTGCCCCTGGAGTTGCCTAGTTTGGGCATCAGCAAGGGAAGGTTACAGATTAATGATGATTAAACGTCTGGAAGGTATCAGGGCTAAGACAAAAGAGGAAAATAATTACCTACTTAAGATTACAGCAGAAATTTGTTATCTTGTAGGTCATTTATAATTTTGTCCAACTTCTGTTTTAGAGATACAATTGTTTTGTTCTCTCTTAATTTGAGGGGTTTCTTAGTGATAATGCTTAAAGTCAATCTAGCAATTTATGAGTACTTTGGGGAGCTGTATTGACTGCTACCCTTTCCAGTGTCATACACTCCAAATATCTCTACTTTCTGGCATCTCTACAAACTCAGGGAAGGAACATTTAAAAGAAGCCACATTATGCAATTAAGAACTGGCCATAGGGTGCATATGTTCACATTGTATGTAGGGGACAAGACAAATAATTTGCTATTTCAAGATTTGTTCCCTTGCACATATTTGAAAGAGGCTATGTTATTATCCCATGAATATTTTCCTTTACTGCTTAAAAAAAACCTACTTCCTTCTACAGCTTCCATCTGTTAGAGTCTCTGGATCATTACTTTTTCATTTTGCTGCACCATTAGGTCTCTGGGAGAGTTCTCTACATAGTGGGAAATGTCCAACTACTCTAAAAATGCAGGCAGGCTGTGGATTGGAAGCTGGGTGTAGTTGTGCGCCTGGCTTATTTTCGGTTTCTTTCCAGAGAAGATTCTGTTGCTATGGTGCTCTTCCTTTCACTGGGATAATTTTTAGAATCTTAGAATGGAAGATAGAATTTGGCTGTGACGCAAAGTAGCAATTATTTTTCACAAGGAGGATTTTTAAAGTGTTGGACTTGTGCCATATAGCATTTCTCATGAAGCTATCAGGTCAGTTTTTCCAAGACCTTTGACATTCTGTCTGTGTTGGGAAGTGTAGTTGTATTTTTTCCTAAACATTTTCTTCGCCTAGTAAACTTTAAGTATGTAAACAACCTCATTCCTTATTTATCCGTTTCTTTGGTTCCCATGCATATTAATGAAAAAAAAAAACCCATAGTGAAATCCAGAGTAATTTACTTTGAAAACCAGAATAAATATAAACTGTCAATATCTGAAGCTTACTTTTTTGTGATGTTCCGTTAATCAAGATATTTAGTTGTGATACATAAATTAGACAAAGATTTAAATCTTAACAAAATGCCCTTAAATTAGTCAATTATTGGGAGAATCAATGTTTGTTACTTTCAGTGTTTATCTTGACTGCTGCTTCAGTGTATAAAAGATTGTACTTAAGTATTAATTCTAGAGTATTGTAATTATTACTAGATAGCTATTTAGAGTTCAAGGATTTGTATGCTAGGCTTTTTGTTTTGTTTTGTTTTTTTGCCTTTTCTTGACTTCAGATTATGCACCCCTGGAATCTGCTCCCAAGAGTGGGAGTTTGAATTAGGATGCAGAAGATAATTAGAGAGAAAAGAAAATTAGTTTAAATGGGAAAGAGGTCCCTTGTTTGCTGTTTCATCCTCTGACCCATTCTATAATGTTCAAGATGTTATCACTCCTTGGGAGTAAATTGCAAGCAGTTTTATTAGGAAGAAGACAAAACCCCCACAAATCTCTTTTCAGAAAATTCATCCCATGAGGAAAGATGTTGAATAATACCTATTAAAGCTCCATGTTGGAATGTATTTCTTTAAAAGTACTAAAATATTTAAGTTGAGCTAATTAATAGCACAATATTTTAGATGATGGGATTGGGTTATTTTTATTGTTGATACTCTGCTGTGTGTTCAGGAAGTCATTGTCATATTACCCCCCATGGCAGCATAAATATTATGTAGAAGTTTCATGGATTACAATTGATTTCATGTATGTGTGTTTTACACTGTATTATTTTAATTAGATTTATTATAGATGTGGATTTATATTTCTGTATTAATATTTCCCAACTCTTATGAAAATAAATCATTGTGTACATTGACTTAATTTTCATAGGTTCCAAAGAACTAAGCACAGGAAAAAAGTAGAAATAGAATATTAATCTTAGGTTGTTAAAGGATGTATTTAAACAGATGCTGAGAGCATTTTCAGTCCCATTCATGCCCACAATCAGAATTTTAATTCCAAATTGAGCATTAGAAGACTACACATTTCTTTTTAAGAATAACTTTTGCAGACTTATTAAATACTTATTAAATATGCCAGCATGAAAATTCTTCTTTTAAAGAGGACAAGAGTGGCTCATTTTTCACCACATAAAATAAGGATGTTTATAGCTTATTGGGAAAAGTAATTGTAGACTTTTGGGTATTCCTATTTATATGCTTAACTAGTTTGATTCTTGAGGAATGAAGCTTACTGATCTCCACAGTTCTAAATAAACTAGAGAAAAGATTGTCCTCATATTAAAAATATTTTTAATTGAATGATATATATGTTTTGACAATTAGATTAAAAGTTATGCAAGTAATTTCATTTCCACATTATGATAAAATATATTTATAAAAATAAGTTTGGCCAAATCCTACTGTGTTGTTACTTCTGCTATTTTATCAATTGATTTTCTGATTGCAGAACGCATATGCGACAACTATCATAAATGGGACAAATTTTTGTACTTCGGCTAAAGATGCCAGTGTAATTTTATCAAAAAACGTAACTAGCACCATGACAATCAACTGCTTCAGTGACTTTGCTGTCTTTCTCGCAAAGGTAAAACTTTATTAACTTTTTTTTCCTCATTGAAAACCTTGTTTAGTCCATATGATGCCTCAATCAGATTCAAGGTTAAATTCAAATTTTATGGAAATTAAATTGTTCTCTGGAAGCCAGTAAAATATATATGATATCCATGACAATTTTTAAGACTTGATCACAGAGCGAGTACAAAAGTATAGTTTGGGCTGGTAATTGTGTCAAAATATAGTGTGCATTGGGGTGATGTTAGCCTTGGATCCTTCTATAGGCAGAACCCCCCCTTAATTTTTTGTATTCATCTGATCATAATGTATGTTTGTAGCCAGATTAGACCGACAGTTGGTACATACATATGTTGATTGTGGTATCCAATGGGGATTTACAGTAGTTCCCACACCACAATGTATCTTCCATTACAATGGAAATGTGAATTTAAGGGGGGGGGGGGAAAGTTCAAAGAAGATAACCAATTGTTCAAGTGACGGGAAGAAGAGATGGATGCCTCTTCCTGGGAAACCTAGATTCATTCATGGAATGAACTAAAACAATGAAGACTTTTTCTTCCGTTAACTTTAAAGCAACATATGGCAGGACTGAAAGGCCAAGCAAAAGTGAAGAAAATAGTTGATATTTATTGAGACAACATGGAAGGTTTAGGTGAAAATGTCCCAGCAGATTTTTGAAAACAGTCATAATCTTAATACTAATTTATTTACTTATTTATTTACATTTATATGTCCATCTCACTATCCAAGCAACCTTGATACTAGGCATTTACATACAGTTGGTACCTTCTTTGGATGAATTACCTTTTAAAATATATCTGATTTTATCCTAATATAGGTGTTCGTAGCATGTTTCACCGTTTTTGGGGGCTTGATGGCATTTAACTACCACCAGGAATTAAAAGTTTGGGCCTTGCCACTGCTGCTGGTTGCTGTTTTGGCTTATTTCATTGCCCATAACTTCTTATCAGTATTTCAGACTACAGTGGATGTTCTTTTCCTTTGCTTTGCTCTTGATGTAGAAACAAATGATGGCTCTTCAGATAAACCCTACCTAATGGATCAGGATTTAATGGTAAGCACTCCCAAAAGCCGTTTATAATGTCTTAATTCTTTAAAATGAGGTAGTTATGTCAAAAGTTGATAGTAAACGTTGTTAGGACACACCTGTATTCTCATCCAGTTTAGTGTTCTATTTTCCAGTTGAGACATAGTGGCAAACATTGTGAAACTTATTCCACTTTCTAATAGGAGTTTCTATTAGAACATACTCTAGATTTTCAGAATTTCATAGATGCTTCAGTGACTGTCATAAAGATAAACTTCAAGAATTTTCCCCACTATAGTTTTTAAAAAAACCATCAATCACAATTGTAGAACTATTTTCTTCTCATCTCACATTCTTTTAGATATTTTCCCCGAAAACTAAAGCTTACTATTATTCTCCAACAGAATTTCTTATTTAATGTTTTTCAGATAATTGAGCCATTTTTTATTAGAACTGTTAAAAAAATGTATTAATGAAAATATTTTTCCTGTTGATGTCAAATGCTATGTCTTTATAGACTAGGCATTTAATGTGATTTTCTAAACATCTGTTTTAAACTTTGCAAGATAATAATTGCAGGGCTAAATAGCATTAATTACATATAAGTCCCATTTAATGGGGGGGGGGATTTCTTTTATGTTTTGGATTTCTTATTTAAAGCCCTACCCCATGCTCTTAAAACTAGACCTATAGATGCTATTGCTCAGAATCATTCTACCTAGAACTGTGGCTTAATTACATATTTTCTACATTGATGGAAAGTTATCTTAGTTTTAAATTTGTGCAACAAAATATGTCTTATGTAATTGTTTTGTAGGACAAATAAAACAGCATTTTATAGGAAATTAATTATGTTACTGTTTTTGTTTCATGTTGTTTTTTTTACACATCAAGAATATATAATTTCATTTGCTACGGAATATATGTTTCATCCCAGAATACAGAGAACTTTTGGTTAAAATTTAGTAGTGTTAAAATTTTAATATTGGCTTGATACACTATTGATTTGAGGTTGCTCAAATAATAATAGTATTAAATGTAATAAATTTGGATAATGTATTGCTATTATTTGCAGAACTTTGTCTATCAGAACAGCAAGCTTGCAAAGATCAAAGAAAGAAATAGAAGAATATTTTATAACAATGAATACAGCATTGAATTGCAGCCTGTGGTAAGAGACAAACCAATTCTAAACCTCAGCAGATACTGCTGATTGTCCTGGGCTGCACTGTTCTATTACAGCTAAACATTTGATAACAGAAATCCCTCAATCAAATGTGGGTCAGTAGCAGAGAGGAGGGAGTTATCTGTTCTGGTTCTTGTGGTACAGGTAATCCTCATCTTAACAACAGTTCACTTACTGACTGTTCAAAGTTACAACGGCACTGAAAAAAGTGACTTATGTCCATTGCAGCATCCCTATGGTCAGGTGATTTACATTCGGATGCTTGATAACTGACTCATATTTATATCAGTTGCAGTGTCCTGGTATTATGTGATCACCTTTTATGACCTTCTTACAAGCAAACTCAATGGGGAAAAGAGATTCACTTAACAAAACATGTTACTAATTTAAGAACTGCAGTGATTCACTTAACAAATGTGGTGAGAAAAGTCGTAAAATGGGGCAAAATCACTTAACATATTTCTCATTTAGCAATGTAAATTTTGGGCTCAATTGTGGTTTGTAAGTTGAGGACTTACCTGTATTACCTCCCTTCATCTGAAATCTGGATAGAATAGAACATAGGAGTATGTTTTTAACTAAATCGCTCCATTTTTAACCAGAATGACCAAACCTAACTAACTGGTAGAAAGAATTCACAGTGGGATGAACTGGAAGCAGAATTCCTTGATTTCTGGGGGTTTAGAAAGTTTAGGGGAAAGTTGTTACTTGGAAAGTTATGAGAGATATATTAAGAGATATATTAATACAAGAAGGCAAAAATAACAAGGTTCCAGTAGTATCAAGTTGTTAAAATTAACACTGCTATGATCACTGCATTGCTGGCTGCATTAATCTTTTCCCAAGTATCATAAAATCCAGTTCAAATACATAATTTCACTGTAAAATAGTAACATAATCTTTAAAATAACATCTGTGCAGCATTTTTTTTATTTTTTTGGCATTTGAGCAAAATAAGTCATTGTGATGCTTCCAAAGTATCATTTTGCTGTCAGGGGATTTCCAGTAGCAGCCATCATTTTTCTGCCAAAATTATTCATGCCAGAAAAGAAAATCTGCACGTAGGGGGTCATATTTCTGGATTTTTTTTAAAAACATTATTTTGTTCATGCTGCATACTCTGGAGGGCTTAGCTCCTTGTGCCTTTTTTAGAAGTTTGGAAATAGTATACAGTAGGCGGGTTGTGCTGCCGAGAATCTGTGGTTTTAAGTTGATTAGGTTTATGTACGCCTTTGCTTGGCTTATTTCATCATATGCAGCTCTTTGTGCCTTTCTGCCTCCACCCAAAAAATCCTCAAAAAGTTGACATATGCAGTGACAGAATACAAAAATATTGTTAAAATAAACAATACTTTTCCCCCTCTTATTTACATATTCTTTTGTTGTTATGGCTAATTTCATATTTTATTTACCTTACTGTAGAGCTGAAATTGAGATGGCTTTAAAACTACATGCAGCAAAGATAAGATGAAGATCAGGGAAAATGAATTCCCTGAATTGATTTGTATATTTTGCACTAAAAGAGATGATTTGGTCCACATTCACTTTGTGAAAATTGTCTTCAGCTTTTATGATTTTGTTAAGAATTTATTTAAGATATTTTATTAAAGTATATTAATGATCAACTCTGGTGTCCATTTTATATATTTCATTTAGATCTTAGCTATCAATTCTTAACTATATTGCCAAAATGACTACATATCTGTTCCAGTGTCACAAGTTCCACCCTCTCTTATTTCGATTGAAATGTTGCATCCAAGTGCATAAGAGGAAGGGATTGTGTTGCCACACAAGTTCTGCTGTTTTCTCAGACATAGTGGCGCAGTATCCATTTTATTCTGCTAAAGAATGCATTGAGAGATCAAGATGGTTTTTTTAGATGAGCATATAGGTTTTGTTGCACATCCTTTGTGAAGAGCAGCTCAGTAGGAACCCTGGTTTTATTTTCAAACATCCCAAAAATGAAAACGATAATTCAGAGGTTTTTAATGTTAAAAACCAAGAATATGTTGTACCTGCCTAGAATCATTTGTTTGGTGAAATGGGCGGATATATAAATTGGAAAAAATTAATTAGAGAACCAATAGAAAAATTAACCACTTCGCTATAAATTATATGAACAAAGAGATTGCATGGAGAGGATCATGTGCTTTAATATCACAAAGGTAAATGCGTTTACTCATATGCCTTTTTTCTGAGTATTTAGATGTAGCTGTGCATAGGTAGTCCTTGACTTATGACCGGTCACTTAGAGCTTATTCGAAGTCACAACAGACCTCTACAGGGCTACTTACACCTGGTTCCAAAGTTCTGGTGGATGTGCGCCCCCCCCCCCCGGTCAGGTGACTGCATATCAGGCACTCAGCAACTGATCTGTGTTTGTTTTTGTCGAAAACCAGCATTTTTGGTTTTTGGCAAGAACAGCCGATAGGGAACAGTGAGATATATAGCAGGCTCCATTATGGTCATAAATTGAGGACTTCCTGTACTTCACTATTAATTTCACCTTAATCAAATCCTAATTTTCAAGGCTACGAGAGTGACACAATACATTTCTTATTTGTAACTGCAGAAGAGAGACGGGAGTAATCTCACTTTCTATGGATCAAGAGTAGACAGCCTTTCTAGTGTTTCTAAGGATCGTAAGTGTGTTGGGACAGCAACATCTTTGGAGAGTATGGAATTTTCAAGCCTTTGGCTACTTAAAAAAAACAAAACAAGTTAGTACAAAAAACGGATGATTTCATGTGGAATATCAGTGACAATGTTCTTAGACAGGTCTGGCAACAGCAAAAAATTGTGGGATATGTGGTTGGAAGACCCCTCGAGTTGTCCACCTCAAATATGTACATTATTTACAATTACTTGGATTCTAAAATTTAATTTGGGGAAAAAATGTCCTTTTCAAAACTTGTTAAGCAGCAAGTAGAATCAAGACGATTGTGCAACCATTTCTTAAATATTCATTGAAAAGGAATGTGTTCTAAGACACTGCTAAAGCACCAGAAACTGCTGAATTGCAAAAATAATGTACATATGTATATCTGCTGAGAATACATTGAAGACACTAGGAATGCCTAGGGTAGGGGGTTGCCTGTATATTGTAAAAATACTTTTAATAAAATAAATGGAAACATGGTACGATACCAAGGATGTTTTTTACCAGAATGTAATGGGACCCTTGGTGACCTCAAAGTCATTTATAGAAAATAAAGGATGGATGACTGAAGTTCTCTGAAATAAATCCTTGGGTTAGCAGATTTCAGATATTATGAAAGCACTGTTGTTACATAAATGTTTTACTACAAGTGATGCTATTAGGCAAATTACATAAATTGAAGGAAACAACAAAGTTAGATTTCACACACGCAGAGTTAACTTATATAGCCTTCCTGTGACTTGTTCATTATGGTGAAGTTTTACTAAATTTGGAAGCGTTTATGACCACCAGTGGGAAGGAAGGTGAAAAAGTGAACAAAAATGCAATCTGTTGGCTTTTAATAAACAGGTAATTTCTGACACACACCCAGCAGCCATTTTGTGAGGGTCCCACAATAAATCCAATCCCCTCCTCCCAACAGATTGACAGTTTTTCAATTGACAGTTTTATTTATCAGATTCGGCAATCTCATAAATAAAATGATACACTTGTTATAAAGTTTGAAGGGGATTGATAGAATTTTCTTGAAATTCTGTAAGAAAGACGGGTTTATAGATACGTGTGAGTTGAATCTGATTTGATTTGGAGAAAATATACTTGTTTACCCACAAAATACCTTCAGATGAAATTGGAAAACTCTGATTTGGAGTGCCCAGGGTATCCAAATCACCCTTGAATTAAAGTTTTGAAGTAGGAATTTGCAGCCCCTTAGTACTTCATGTAGAAATTCTGGATATTAGTTTCAAAATTTCAATATAATAGGCAAGCTAAAAAAAATCACCAATAGAATCCAATAAATGTGTTTTCTATTAAACCTGCAATTGAACCCAAAAATGGTTGTTAAGATTGGAGAAATCCTTTGGTAGCAATAGAAAATGGCATTATAAAGTTTGATGGCCTCTACATCCAATATTAGTAGAAAAACTATTTTTTAAAAAAGAAGTGATTTAACTAGGATAGTTTTTTCTAATAGGCAAATTGACATCTTAATCAGCAGCAATGTTAGTTAAATAGAATCCTATTTCGGTGTTGCACTTCTAACAACATAGAATTTCTACTTTTGTAGTTTTCATATTGAACAGCTTACTGTAGGCCAGGGGTGTCAAACTGGTGGCCCACAAGCCGGATGTGTCACACACAGACCATGGCCACCCCAGGTTTGCGTAGGGGAAAAACATTGTGAAACATCACATGACGGCACGAGTTTGACACCCATGCTGTAGGCAGTTGCCTTCTACTACTTTGTTATAATTTTACTTAATTTGATTTTGAAGTTGCTTGTCTCCATCTGACTCCTTGATAACTTCTGTGACTAGCATTTGTTTTTTTAATAATACATGTTCTACGTCTTCAAGAAAACAATATTTATTTATAAAAAATACAACAAGATCAGTTGATGATGAGAAATGTGGCAATAAATACAATTCAAAGGAAAGGCAATTCTACATGGATATATTATGGCACAGGAAAAAAAAGTCAATGACCTTCAAAATGTAAAGATTTTTTTGGGCTCAGAACTTAATACTAGTTCCCTTCTAAGAAAGCTTTTCCTAGAATTTTGGTGAATTTAGACATTATGATGAAACATACACAATCACAAATGCACATTTATTATTTCTACTATGACTTCAGGAGATAAGCAAGCAAGTACAAAACCAACATTTTTATCTATTAACTAAAACCTTTATTTTGATGGTATGGTCCAGAATTAACTTTATGAATAAAAGCATTTACAGTCTTCCACAGAATGGAGCTGTAAATAAAAAAGTTTAAAAAGGAAAAGCTTGGTATAGTATGTAAAATGCCTATTTCAGAACAAGATTGTAAAAAAAATGCATAGTTCCTTATTATTAAAAGACTTGGCTGTATACGAGAAGTTCCCTTTCACAGTATTCCTTTTTACTTCATATGCTGTTATTGGTTATGCTGTAGACCGCAAATGTTACAGCACTAAAGGCAACTAGAGAAGAAAAGGGCAAAGAAAGGAAAAAGGAATGTTATGTAAGGCAATATTTCCTTAAGTACATGAAGCATAATGTGTAAAGGATGGGTAACAATTCCACAAGGCTAGTTTCGTTTTTCTTGAATAAAATAATAAACTAATACTGAGCTTTTGAGGCAAATCTAGTAATCAATGCCATGGTCACTGTATTGACCGTGGTAATCTCTCTGATATTCATCTTGGTATTCGCCATGATAGTCATCTGGATATTCTGCCTGATAATCACTATCACTGATTTCTGATCCATTAGTTCCTGTTCCTTGGCTTCCATTATGAATGACAGGTTCTGTTGGTGCAGCACAATACTTAGGATCATACACTTGCCGTCCAAGCCCATATACACTCATCCCCTTCTGTGAAGCCACTTTGTTGGTGCCCATTTGTAGTGAAATTGTAGTGTTATCAATGGGCTGTAATGTGACCTTCTGGTCATAGATGTCTCGCCTTGTTCCTGGTGCAGGCATCCCTGCCTAAAAAACAAACACAAAAATATTTCAGGGATTATAGTAACTACTAGCAATATGGTTAGTCCTTAAGACTGTCCACTTAAGGTTGATACAAATTAATGATGGCCCCAGAAAGGGAGCTTTACAGGCTTCTCTAACAATCGCTAAAGGTTGCACCGCATCACTTTCCTGGTCACATGATCACAATCTAAGTGCCTGGCAATCTATTGGCACTTCTGATTGGTTGCCAAGCACAACTGTGATCACGTGATTGTCATTTGCAAGCTTCTCTGGTTTCCCCAGAATGCCAATGCAAGTTGCTGCCACTTGCCAAGAAGACTTCCTCTTGTCTCTGGGGGCTGGCTGACGACCTCCATACCAAATCCAAGCAGCCACAGAGCTGAAATCCTACAGGGTGCTCTTTCAGCTTTCTTTTAGCCAGCCCTCAGAGAAAAGCGAGCTGAAATCTAAGCAAGATTTTTAGTCCTTGACTGGAGAGGCAGCATGTTAAGGTACGGAATGTGGGTGCTTCTGGGTGGGGGAAGCCCAGCCCAGGATATGTGCAAATCCCTGCATTTGGGCTGAAAATCCTGCTTGGTTGGTGGGGAGGATTTTCAGCTCCAGAGTGGAGATGCAAGGCAGTAAGGTAAGGCATGCCTCTGGAGGGCGGAGAAGGTCTTGAACCACTGCAGGTTGTACATGAATTGTCCCTGCCTGGGCTAAAAGTTCTGCTTAGGTTTCAGCTCTTGAGAGGAGAAATACAAGCGTCTTGGGACAGGCCTCTCCCACCTTCACAAGGCATACCATGTTCCTTACCTGGGATTCCACTTAACAATCTGCAAGATCACTTAATGACCACAACACGGAGTGCTGAGAGTGTGGTCACTGAGTAAACCAATCATGTGACATCTTATTTTACTCTGACTGAGATTTGGGCCCCCAATTGTAAATTGAAGGCTACAGTGGTACCTTGGTACTTGACTGCTTCAAAACTCGCTGAATTTGGTACTCAACAAATTTTGATGCGAAAATGTCCCAGTACTCATTGTTTGTTTGGTATTTGACACTATGATCAGAAGAGGGGGATGGCTGTGGAGAACGGACAGGAAGTTGGCCATGCTGGGAAGGTCATTGCAAAAGGAAACGGGATGGCCAAAGAGGGTGGATAGGAAGTCAGCCATGCTGAAAAGGCCGCTGACATAGGATAGGACAGACAGGAAGTTCAAAGGGTCATGTGGTAAGTCACATGGTTTGTTTGGTGCTCGTTTTTAGTACCCATCGTACCACTCGAAACTAGTTAACAACAAGTACCAAGTACCACTGTGTTTTTAAATAGTAAAACTAGGATCCATGTGAAATACTGTAAACTAAAGTTCATTAAACAGTGTTGTTCAATAGTTCTACACAGAACATGGGGAAACTAATTTGCTAGGACACTTGTCGCTTCAGTACAGAACAGTATAATATAAAGAATACAAAGAAAAGCCTTCAGAATAGTCTACTTTTCCCCAAGATTTAACTGAAGGATAAAAAACACAGAGACTAAACCAGAGTCAGTCCTTTCCAATAATTAGACACAATTCCGAAGAGAAGGTTTGGAAATCTAGATCAGAGACTAGACATTTCTTACCTGACTGGCTCCTTTATTAGTCCCCATCTGCAGGCTAATTGTTGTCTGGTCAAATGGCTTATCTGTTTGCATCTTTGGATCATAGAGATGTCTCCTAGTTCCATAAGCTGTCATTCCTGCCTGGCTGGCACATTTGTTAGTCCCCATCTACAATCAATAAGAGAATACAATTTAAAAGAAAAAAAAATCCTCAAATGTTTGTTGTGACAGGTATGACTAAAATCCAAATAAGCATCAATTATAGAGAGTAAAATGGTACAGGTAGTCCTCAACTTATGACCACAGTTTCATCCAGAATTTATGTTGCTAAGTGAGAAATTTGTTAAGTTTTTCTCCATTTTATGACTTTTCTTGTCACATTTGTTAAGTGAATCACTGCTGTTGTTAAGTTAGTAACA
Source organism: Ptyas mucosa (assembly GCA_012654045.1). Lineage (NCBI taxonomy): Eukaryota > Metazoa > Chordata > Lepidosauria > Squamata > Colubridae > Ptyas > Ptyas mucosa. The sequence continues at coordinate 47,499,468 of WNWU01000004.1, read as the reverse complement.
TGTTTATTAAGTGAATCTGGCTTCCCCAGTGACTTTGCTTGTCAGAAGGTTGCAAAAGATTGTCACATGACCCCGGACCATCATAAATATGAACCAGTTATCAAATGTAAATCACGTGACCATGGAGATGCTGCAACAGTTGTAAGTGTGAATGGTGGTCATAAGTCACTTTTTTCAGGGCTGTTGTAACTTTGGTCACTAAATGAACTGCTGTTAAGTCGAGGACTATCTGTATAGCTAAAAGAACTGAAGCCAAGGAATTTGACTTTAGGATGGAGGGTGGCTTGCAGTCCCAAATATTCGTTCGTTCATTCGAATTTGTCAAACAAAAACGAGAACAAGAATAAGAGAAAAAAATACAATGATAGGGACAATAGGCACATTAGTGCACTTATGCACGCCCCCTCTATTGACCACTTAAGTATGAAGTAAGGTCCATGATACTGAAATACTTGCCTTGCCCAAAAATTTAACAGAAACTGATTATGCAAAAACATGTGATGGATATCTATAAAAAACAAGGCAAAATACTTGTATGAAAAAAATCAGTGAAAATAGAATGTGTACATGCAGTAATAAATACAAAAAATATCACCATGGATGCCATATATATAAAAAATTAAAAGACAAAATATACTAAACCCAACCTGTTTTTTTAATGAGGCTTAGAACAAGATGTACTGCCCAGAAACTGCCACTTACCATATCCACCATCTTAAAATTTCAGAATGTTCTCACCTCTAACTCAAACTCTTACACCATTAGCTTTTCTGTTCCTTGGTACAGTTAACTTTCTTGGCTTTAGTTATGTTTAGCTTAGCTTAGTTAGACTTATGGACTATGCCGCCTTCCATGTTAGGCAGCTCACAAAAATGGTAATTCATGGGCAAACATTATCTAATGATACCAAAACAAAAAACCATCAACATCCACATCATGTTGGAATTTTTCCAAATTATGGCAAAATCTTTTTCAGAAATATTTTGGTAATATCTATACATCTGATATGAAGTAAAAGCCATGTTGGACTAGTGAACACAGCTTGCATTTTCTGCTCTCCCCACCGCCCACCCGCCCCCAAATCTTACATATGCAAAGAGTCTAATATCTGGTAAACATCATTGTAAATGCAACTAGCATAAGGAATAACCTTGAGGAAGAGGAGGAAGCAACAACCAAGATAATAGTCCAGATGACAGAAATTTGAGCCTAGAGCAGAAATACAATTCAGGAAAATGCCTAAGACATGACCCCTAGTTCTCATTAAGATAAGGGGGGGGTGGGGTTTGCAAGATTCTATTACTGTAATTTTATAGTAATAGTAGCAATAACACCCATAACTTTGGATTCCTAATCTCATCTAGAAGACCTGACAGTAACAAATAAAATAGCCTATGCTAGAATAAACTGCTGCTTTATTATGGTTTGTCTTTTCTGAGCTGAAAAATGTACCTGGAGCATCTTTTTTTTAAAAAAAAAGTTGCCTTATTGCCAAGTGTGATCCAAAAGTAGTTCAACTTGGAACTATTGGTAATGTAAATCTCATTACTTTTTTGGAATACGGTATAAATCATGGGCAATTACATCCAAAAATCTTTCTCTGCATATTAATTTAGTATCTTTTATCCTTTTTGCTTACCTGCAAACCGATCACACTTTGTCCAGCCTTGAGTTTTCCAGCATCAAAACTTCTTGCTTGTTTTTCTGCATATTTAACACCAATATCAATTGTAGTGTGGAATCCCTTGGTTTTTGCCTAGACATAGGTTAAAATTACATTTAGTATTTCTTGTACCAATAAAAGAGAGTATTTGTAGCTCGGGGTTGAAATGAGGTATTCCTTAGTGCTCTCTGAGCTTGATTGTTTTCTTGCAGATGTTTAATTATTCAAATTAGGTAACATCACCAGTGCTAGTAAGGAGTGGGGTTTGCTCTCAGTTTATATTATCCAATACCCCAAACAAAAGTATTGTTCTTGATTGTTGGTCTGAGGCCAACAATCAAGAAGTAAACAATACCCAAATCAAGGAACTGCCAAACAAGCTAACAGTAAACAGTCCAACCAAAGAACCTCCAAAGCCTCTCCCACCAACACTGACAGGGCAAGCCACTAGAATATAAACTGAGAGCAAACTAACATTGATGATGTTACCTAGGTTGAGTAATGAAATCTCTGCAAGAAAATAACCAAGTTCAGAGAGCACCCCCTCAGCATTTCTTGTACTTTTCTCTAATCACTTATTGTTAAGATACAAATATCCAATAGAGTGGTGTTTATAACAAATTGCAATGATGACAGAATGATAGCATCATGCAAATGCCCCCAAAACACCCTGCTCTCACAACAGCCAATTTCAGCAAGTAAGTCATGGCATTTGTATGACTGTCCGCCCCTGTGAAAGAATGAAGGTTTGTCATGTTTATTCAAAATCAATGATCAGATCCTTGATTTGACATTTTGACCTATTGCTTTGTTGATGTTACATGGTAAGGTGATGATTTTTGTGCAGACAAATTAATGGGATTCATTAACTTAATTCTTAAGTCAGCCATAATACAAACTCAAACTATGAAATTCATGGGCATGCCTGTTCTATAATTTCTTTTAGGTAACAAATGATGTGAACCAATATTATAAGGTTTGTTATTTACTAAGGATGGTAAATTGTGTGTTGGGCTCCATGGATTAATGTACTTACCAAGCCTGCAAGTGCCACCAATGATGTTTGAACTTGGGTCATATTTCCATTCTCAAAGAGATCATTTGCTTCAAAAATATCATGTGGTTTCATGCCATATTGTTGAATGGCCTTGATAAAATTTCCAATGTTTTCCAGCTAAAAACAAATGTAGGAAGTCACACTCTTACAACTTGTTAACGTTTGTTACCTTAAAGTGGAGATATACATTTCTTGGAACCAATAATTGTGGAGGGCTATTGTTTCAAGAAAGACAAATTAGGTGGAATTCACATCAATGGGAGAAATGCTACCTGCCAGCATCCAACTTCAAATCACTGTTCTGGCTGTTTTTAATGATAGTTATGATTTAGGCACACATATCTGTGAATAAGATATTTTTAATTGAAGGAAATGGTACTTAAATGAAGCTTGAAAATCCAGCATAACAGAAAACAGGAAGAAAATATTTCACTGAATTAACATGGCATCAGAACAGTGCAATTTTATTTTATTCAACTTTGATTTTGAAGTGTCCAGCTAATATGATCCCACAATATTTATACTACCATTGCAAAAAAAAAATAATTTTGCTTCAGCATCTGTTGTATTTGAAGGTTTATTTTGTAAATTCATCCATTTATTTTTCCTGATACATATAATGTGAAAAATCATTTCCTTTGGAAAATGGGACAAATTTCTAATTTAAAAGAGATACAGTTATTGGTTTTCATGCTTATACTACTATAGGGCCCCGCTATTTGGAAAGTGAGTGCACAGTATCAGATTCCTTGAGCTATGAAAATTTAGAGAAAAACTGCCAAGAGATATTTCTCCAATCTCAAGAAAGCTTTTAACAAAACTTCTGCTTCTCTGATTTCTCAGAACTATCTCCTCCTTGCTTTTCTATTTGTGGGGAAAAACTGTACAGGGATGATACCGTTTAATTACTAAAATTAGTAATTCTGTCACTCCAACATTAGTGTTTACAGTAGTTAATACTGCAAACCATTTGTGGTTCCTGAAAAATAAAACTTCAATGGGTCTCTTTTTGAAAACCACCGGACATTAACTTTTATTCATGACAATTCTTCTTAAAGAAAAAACAAATAGAAAATAAAACATAGCTTACCTGGTGCCAGTTTAACTTGGACTGGTTTATTTTCTTTATTGATCCTGGCTGGAGTTTGTTGATAAGCCTGCAAAAGTGATGAAGTAAAAGGCCTTTTTCTATTTTCTTTCTTTTTACAACGCCATAATTTAAATTTTCGTAACACGCCAAAAAAAAAGTGCTAATCCTGCTATCGAAGGCGTTTTATGTTTTCTTCATACAAGAAAATGATCTTAGGTACAAGCTGCATAAGTTTCACATTTTCCATGGACTAGCTACCTTATAATTTTGTTCAACCATTATACTGCATTTTCCTGTATACAAAATATAAGAAGTTTCTTGAAGTTCCAATTTTTAAAAACCTGACATGAAAATTATAGGATATTTTAGTAACAGGAAAGCTTATTTCATAGAGAACAAAAAATGCACGAAATGTTGATAATGTTAATTCAGCTGAAGAGACAGTTACAAAGGAGAACTGTATTCTGTTGTTTCTAAGAGCTACAGAGTTATTTTGGTAGGTTCAGTTCTTCAAACCTGCACTTTCAACAATTACGTAATATGCACATCTCTGGAAAACATATATAGCTTTTCTAAGACACAGACATGTGTACATAACATTTTAAAAATGGAAACTATAAATTTTGATCTATGCCCAACAGCTGCTGTTTTAGGCTTAAACAGATCTATCTGAAGAAGAATTTTAAAAGCATTACTTACTCGCATAGTATAATGCCATCCTTTAAGCCCAGCTGGAAATTTGGGCCAATGCTCATGCCAGTAACTTCTTCAATCCAGTTGCGGAGATCTTCTTCTACCTGTGGATCATATTTCAAAGCAATCTACAAAACAAAAGGGAAAAAAAGTATTAATGTCTCTGGATATTTTAGAATTTATGTGATTTTCTTCTAAGAGTTTAAAACATCACATATCATTTTTCCCTTGCACGTCATTCTTAATCTAGTTTTCTAGACTGTATGATAATGAACCCGTCTGCATTATGCTGATATTAATTCTTCTGAATATACCCAGAGGAACCTGTCACTAACAAACATATATGTCTTTGCCTGTGGTGTATTTAACTTAATATGCAAAACCAGAGACTCTGATCTGTTCCCCTTAACAAGGCAAAAGCATCTATCTGTCTGATTCTCAAGAGGTTGTATGAACACCATCCTCAAATTAAATGAAATAAAAACCACTATCAAATGGAATCCATATATTTTCTTGCTATGGCTTTGATAATAGATGGTGTGCATAAATCGGAAGTGGCTATTTGGATAAGTAATTCCAACTTTAAGCTGAATTAAATTAATGACAAATATCTGCCATTCTACTGCTACGTAAGACTCTTAGCCTAACTTCAAAAACCACTATTTTCCTGCCTAGAAAAAATGGAGAGAGAAAACAACAGAGGATTACAAAGCATTCAGGCATAAAGATGGTATGTATCAAGAACAGAGTGGAAATTCATCACCCCTTTCCAATGACTATCAAGGCAGTGCTCAGAAGGAAAAAAGTAATTACCCACAATACTAGAATATAGACTCTAGAATCAATATTTATCTGACATCAACCACATTTGAGAGCAATACAGTATTACTGTATTTACAAAGAATTATTCCTTTCAACACTTTCAATGAGGCTAAACAATATTACAGAACTTAAGACCTAAACATCTGCTTTAAATTGATTTAAAACTGGACAAAACATGATTATTGGCTAAGAATTTAAATAGTACTGTAATAATGATTTGCCTTCCTAGCTACCAGGATCATTACAATACACTAAGGAAAGGCACCGTAGCAGGCAGCAAAAAAAAAACAAAAACAAAACAAAACCAGAAGAAAGGCAATTAAATCACATCCTGCTGTACAAGACTAGGCCCAGAACACAGCAGGTTTTCAATAAGTAAAACAAATAAACAAACTGCTGACAATCTATACCCGGCACAATGGATGCAGCAAGATAAAAGGAATGGCCACAACATAGAACAGAACTTTTGAAGGACTTTCTATTTCTGGCAATGCCGAGCTTGGGCCACGAGAAAAAACAATAATGTAGGAGACCATTTTGACAAGTGAAAAAAGAATTTGATTGCTTTAAAAAAAAATACACCTGCCAAATGCAAGAAAAATGTCACTGCAAACCACTGTGACAATCAAATACTATTCCAAACATCACGACTGAATATCATAGCTGTTGGGAAGTTGTGATGATAAACAGGATTGATATTTTTTTCTATAGCTGGTGAAAAGTTGGATTAAGCAAATTAGAAGATCCCCTAATGGGTTCACAGATAGGGTGGTTGCTTCTAATTAATAAGAATCGGGCACAGCATATCTATCCCACTGGAAGAACCTTTCAATTTAATTAAGATTTTGCTATCCCACCTTGAAATTATCATAAATTAAAATGCACATCCTTAATTTAATGCACAACTGAGGTATGTGCATAATAGCAATCAACACCTTTTGCTTTTGGCAATTCTGCCAATTACTCCCAAGTTGAGATGCTTTCTCCACGGCAAACTAAAAAGTTTAAATTTAGGTTTATGACCAGTGTCTAAGCAAAAAAAAAAAATCAATTAAAATGTTAAGTAATCAAAGAACTGTCATACTTGAGCTTCTTTGTAACAAAATCTCTTCCTCAGTGAACTGCATAGACAAAATGGATTTTCACTGGAGCCAAGAAGAAACCTTCTACTTCTTCACTACTCAAGATTTCTGTGGGAGTAAATTACAGCCACGCCATTATAGTCAAAACATTTCATTATAACTATATTCTCCTATATTTTGCATGGAACAAACCAGCCAGTTGTTCATATTTAAGTCCCACAAGTAATTCAGTTCTTAATCGCATTCCCTACAGCTGATCTTGAACTCACTTTGTCTTTTAAAGGGAACCATTACCAGCCTTTTCTCTACATGCACAGATATGAGACAAAAACAGTCAGTGAATACAGAAAGGGTGAATATAGAAACTAAAAAACCGCATTCATAGTCAATGAATCTCTGTTTCTGTCTTGAGGGTAATACAGAACCTTACTGTATAATTCTTTTATAAATCAATGTCTTTAAAAAATATACTTTGAGCTCATTTTTTATCAGCTTGGAATCTTTTTAATAAAAGAGATACAGAGCTAAAAGAAAATGTCAACACAAGAGGCATTTTGAAGGAGATTAATTCTATACTGAAGACCACAAAGAGCCATATTTTCATCAGGTTAGTAAAGCAAATCAATTCTATCCCTATTTATTTACTTACATACTCTCCTACCTATTGGGAAAATGAATTTGTTTTTCAATGCTCATTTTGCTAGTTTGGTATGCATCTGAATTTCAATATTTTCATGATGGAATAAAATGCTTATTGCCTTGAGATGCGTTTTATCACCAGTGTTCCAGCAACAGCAGCAACAATAACAGCAATAATAGTAGTTTAGTAAACTTGCATGCCATCTGACTCTCAATGACTTTAGGTGGCTCATAACTATCAAATTACAATAAAATGAATTAAACATAAAAAATAAAGATAACAATGCTGAGTTAAACATATGGAATGCTACCAAAAGCTGCAAATATGTATTTTAATTTAATATATGAATTTCCTTGTTTTCTACAATATCACTGAAATGTTTTTAAAGGAATTATATAGTAATTCCAATAAAATATCAGATAAACTGTGATGTGAAACTTTACTCATTTTTTAAAATTTTCTCAATGTATACATTAGAGCTTCGGAGACTCCAACGTACACAAAGTAATTGTATAGGCATAAGATGTGGTTTTTTTATTATTATTATTAAGCTGCTGCTTTGTCTCTGAAATTGCAACATAACATCCAAGTCATCCATTCCCATTATGCTCATCATGTCTTTAGATACTTCTTTGCTGTTTTGACATGTTGTTATGTCATGGCAACATATATGCTAAATTTCTCAATACTTGTCCCACCTAACTCAAATCTTCTTCCAAATATATTATTTGTCACAACCAATACACGGATGCTTCATATACATGTACAAGATCTTTTTTAAAAAAAATTATACTGGAATTTCAGTATATTCCCAGATATATTGAATGGATGTGATCAAGACATTACCAAGAAGCTTAATCTGCAAATAAGAAATATAGTATGGGATTACATCACCTTCAGGAGGATGACATATTTATTCATGATGCAATATAAGATGGAAAATGAGGGGAAAGTTCAATATATAAGAGAATGTCTCTTCTAAATGGCATTCCAATTTATGGGTTGCTTACATGCCATATTTCTATGGGAGGGAGGGAGCAAAACCTGAAATTCCATTTTTCATTGCTTTTAAATCTTATGATTGCAACAACATACATAAAGGTATTTCAAGCATGTTGTGTATATATAGCGAATATATTGAGGAGAAGGGAAGTGGAATGAAGCTGCTCTCCCTGATTCCTATTGTATCCTGTAGAAGTCTGAAAAGGGCTCTATTTGGATATTGTTGTAGATATGCAACAACAGAAGGTGCAATTGGGGGGGGGGGGCAAAGATCAAATTTAAAATAGATGTGGGTAGGAGTACACCCTCTATGTGGGCACAGCTTCAGGGATCATTGGGTGGGAGGGATTGCTTTTGTGACAAAGCTATTTTTAGGCACCCACTATATGTCTCCAATAAGTTTCTTCTCAACTTGGTGGAAAATTTCACTGCCAGTTTTCCACATAATTAAAGAGTGATTTGAGGTTGAAAGAAAAAAGTACATAGGACCACAGGTTGCTCACTCGTTTTGCACGATTGGCAAATAGAGTAAGCAAGATATACCACACTGTAGACATAGCCCTATTTCTCTCTCCTCTCAGGGGTCACCTCTGTGAAGGTCTGAGTAGGGGTAATGAGTATAAATGAATTTTAAGTAATCTCACACAATTAAAAAAAATTTGCAATGTCTGAAAGCACAAGATCAGCAAATTCTAAGCTTATTTTGTCTTCATTGCTACCAAACTAGATTAGATTAGGAAAAATTAACAAACATGTTTCTTTAACAGTCTAGTGCTATTCAATTATTTTTCATACAAGCCTATCTGTTTGCAGAATTATATTTAATTGAAACTATACTCATTCCTATTCAGTTTAGACTTAAATGATTGTCATTCTATAATGGATCCAAATTTCAAATCAATGGTGTTTAAATGCCTATCAAAAAGTAGAACACATATGCTAAGCAGGGACAATGATAGAAACTTTTTGATAACTTCAACAGCTGACGTGCAGGTATGATTTAAGATGAAGCCCTTGAAATGATTGTATTGTTATAAAAGACAAGCAAAATAAATCTGCGTGAGATCCTCTGGTGCTCTCTGAGTTTGTTTTTTTCTTGTAGACATTTCATTGCTCAACTAGGTAACATCATCAGTGCTAGAAGAATGGGACTTGCTCTCTGTCATAGAGCAAATTGTATTCCCTTCTAGCACTGCTGATGATACCAGTGGTGGGTAATGAAATATCTGCAAGAAAACAACCAAGCTCAGAGAGCACCAAGGAGCACTCAATTTAATTCTGAGCTACAAATATTCTCTTCTACTGAAATCTACATAATTCCACTTTATTGGCAACGTCACAGATAAGATACACTACAGCTGCCCTGTTGTAGTCAGCATATTTTGTTAATCTTCTCATTAAAAAAATTAAACTCTTAAATTCAGCTCTTAAAGCTGAATTCCTAGTGACAAGCTGGGTATGTCCAACTTGTGTTCTCGGCAACAATATGGAAGTGATTAAGTACTAACTCTTTCCAGGATTTTTCTAGTCTACAGCCCTAAATTCATGGTGGTATTAATCAAGTCAAAATTTTCTTCATTTATTTCAAGATCAGCCAACTCAAACCATAGAATCAAAACCACCTAGGAAATCTTCTCATCAACCTACTGCCCTGCACAGACAAACGACTGTCCATTGTTTGAAAATCTTCAGTGATGGAGTACCCACAACTCCAGAAGGCAGCCTATTTCTCCGTTTAATAGCTCTTGTGATTGGGAAACTATTCCTTATTTTGAGCTTGGATCTCTGGAAAACTTCTACCTGCTGGTTTTTGTTCTTCAGTGCTACAGAGAATAAAACCACACCCTCCTTCCACATCTTTGCACTATCTCCCTGAGAGGAAAAAAATAACTCCACAACACAACACTTGCAGCCCATCCATCCATCCCTCCCTCCCCCTACATAAATTTTAACTTTCCCATAAAGTTGCTAAAGCTGCAGTTGCTTTAACAGGTATCTTCTGTCAGCCAGATTGGCAAGCATAGAACTGTAAGCCGCCTTCTCCAATCTACCCTTATATTTATATTTATATTTATATTTATATTTATATTTATATTTATATTTATATTTATATTTATATTTATATTTATATTTATATTTATATTTATATTTATATTTAT
>WNWU01000004.1:47453710-47489250 GCA_012654045.1 Ptyas mucosa | reverse complement strand
TTTATATTTATATTTATATTTATATTTATATTTATATTTATATTTATTTATTGAATTTGTATACCGCCCTACTCCCGAAGGACTCAGGACGTTGAACAGCCAAAAGATAAAATACATATAATACAAACGTTAAACAACCATTTAAAATACAATTAAATAATTTGGCCCAGAAAACAAAATTTAAAACACCCCAAATTTATAAGACAAATTTAAAATTTAAAAACAGTTTAAAAGAGAGGTCAGGCCAGGCTGGCCTGCTGGAATAGGAATGTTTTGAGGGCACGGTGGAAAACGCGCAGATCCGGGATCCTCCGTATCTCCGGGGGGAGCTCGTTCCAAAGAAGGCTCTCCTCCTGGGGGCCGCCAGTCGACACTGTTTGACCGACAGCACTCTAAGAAACCCCCCTCTATGGGAGCGTACTGGTCGGTGAGAGGCTACTGGTGGCAGAAGGCAGTCTCGTAGATACCCCGGTCCTAGGCCATGGAGTGCTCTAAAGGTGGTAACCAAAACCTTGAAGCGCACCCGGAAGACTACTGGGAGCCAGTGCAGCTTGCGCAGGAGGGGAGTCACATGGGAGCGCCACGTCGCTCCCATAACCACCCGCGCGGCCGCATTCTGGACCAGCTGGAGCCTCCGGATGCTCCTCAAGGGGAGCCCCATGTAGAGAGCATTTCTTTCAAAGCCTTTATCAGTCATTCAATCAATTTCAATGAAAAACAGGGACAAGGCCACTCCTATTGTTGTGCTGTTGAGGTTGAAAACAGATTGGAAAAAAAAGTGAGGAATATTTGGCGCACCCCCCTCCCCCCAAGTTTTATTTCATCCTTGGAATACTCAAAGTAGCCACCTTCAAGCCAGAATCTTTTGGATTTGAAAATTCTTCATTATCTCTAGTGATAAAAATATTTTACATAACTATTTGAAAATACAGTAAACTTTTGCTTTACCAGACCATTCAGATACGTAAAGCAAGTGTCCATTATTCCTGAATGTCTGCTAAATACAGAAAATTATGTGTTAATGACATCATTTGGGTATATTACATATGCACAATAGTACTAATTAGTAGCTAAAAGTGTTATGCACTCAACTCTTGCTTTGTTTGCTATTGTAAACCCTTAAACAGTATTATACCCAGCTTTCTTTTTTTTCTCAAATGAAGCACTCAGAGACTTTATTAAAAGTTTGATGAAGTACATGCTCTAACTAATTTATGATTCTGCAGGGCTAAAAAACCAAAAAGTATCAATTATTTTGCATATTAAATGTTGCATTGCAGGCAGTTACAGTTAGTGCACAATGATAGGTAATTAATGATTTAGCACATAGAAGAGATCATTTGATCCCACAAAGCTTGTTTGCTAATCACATCAGCCTATCAGATCTGGACTGCAAAAAATCTAGAGAATCTTTTTTTAAATGGGGTCTAGTTATCTCCGAGACCGCCTGCTGTCACCGATGACCTCCCATCGACCCGTGCGCTCCCACAGAGAGGGCCTCCTCAGGGTGCCATCAGCCAAACAATGTAGGCTGGTGACTCCCAGGGGGAGAGCCTTCTCTGTGGGGGCACCCACCCTCTGGAACCAGTTGCCCCCGGAGATTAGGAGAATTCATGACCTCAGTGCCTTCCGCCGTGCCCTAAAAACACATTTTTTCCAACAAGCCGGGCTGGCTTAAGAAGAAATTTTAAATATTTTTAATATTTTAATTGGTCTGTGAGTTTTAAATTTTGTAGCCAAATTATATATATATTTTAAATGTCTTAATATTTATATTTTATGTTTTTTATGTCTGGCTGTACACCGCCCTGAGTCCTCAGGGAGAAGGGCGGTATATAAATTGGAAATAAAATAAAAAAAATAAAATAAAAATGGCAACAAAAAGTTACAGCTTTTTCTGTATCTTTTCTAGTATCATCCAGTGGATGTCCAGATTTTGGCTGTGGATGGCTTGTGGATGGCTTGTGGATGGCTACAGGTAATCCTCGACTTACAACAGTTCATTTAGTGACTGTTCAAAATTACAATGGCATTGGAAAAAGGTAACTTATGACCATTTTTCACACTTAGGACATTGCAGCATTGGATGCTTGGCAACTGGTTCATATTTATGACGGTTGCAATGCCCCTGGGCTCATGTGAACAGCTTTTCTGACAAGCAGAGTCAGTGGGGAATTCAGATTCACTTAACAAGTGAATCATAAGATCATAAAATAGGGCAAAATTCACTTAACTAATGTCTCACTTAAAATGTAAATTTTGGGTTCAGTTGTGGTCGTAAGTCAAGGACTACCTGTATTTTTTTGCCTAGATACTAATACATGACATGATATTGATACATGACAAATGCTATGAAATTGTTATACCTTATATTAAATATCAGTCAATATATAGTATTTGAAATGGGGCACTGCTTTGGCTGTCTCCTTCTGACTCCCTAAACCCTTGCCACACAATCCTGAATGTTACAGCCGCCCAACTAATATTCCTTTCTTCATTTTTGTCCAGACCAGATGTTTTCTTCACCATTGTTGTTGTTTTTCTTGTGCTATTTTTACGGGGGGGGGGGATGGGGGGGGTTGCATTGTTCTTTGTTTTTAAATGTTTTAACAATTTTAACCCACCCAAGGTTAATGGAAGTCAGGTGGCATATAAATTTAATAAATTATTATTAATGCTACCCATTTAGTTCACCTAAAAGCTGCCAGACATACAGTACCATACTGTACCATTCCAGACTTTGTAAAAAAACGTTTAAGCCAATTGGTATCTGATAACATTTGCAAAAGAACTGAATTCAGTGACATTTTAAAAAGATTTCATTGAAAATATGTTAATATATTTATTATATTAGATATTATATTATTATATAGAGCCTCAGTGGTGCAGTGGACTAAAGTGCTGTTAAGTGCTAGCACTTAGCTGCCAGCTGCCTGCAATTAGTGCAAGTTCGAATCTCACCAGGCTCAAGATTGACTCAGCCTTCCATCCTTTCGAGGTAGGTAAATTGAGGACCTGGATTGCGGGGGCAATAAGCCAACTTTGTATAGAACAACACCGCTTAGGGGGGCCAAAAGCCCTAATAAGCAGGTATATACAAAAAAGTATGCAGGCTATTGCTATAATGCATTGTAAGCCGCTCTGAGTCTACGGAGAAGGGCGGCATATAAATTGGACTAATAAATAAATAAATAAAATAGAAATTGTTCTTTCTCAGATTCAAAACCTAATAGGGAGTATATAAAGCAGCGCAAATCTCCAGGGCTGGTGTAATCAGCAACACAACCAGGGGTGAAATCCAGCAGGTTCTGACAGGTTCTGGAGAACCGGTAGCGGAAATTTTGAGTAGTTTGGAGAACCGGCAAATGCCACCTCTGCCTGGCTCCAGAGTGGGGTGGGAATGGAGATTTTGCAATATCCTTCCCCCAGGAATGGGGAGGAAATGGGGATTTTGCAGTATCCTTCCCCTGCCACATCTACGAAGCCATGCCCACCAAGCCACACCGTGCCTACCAAGCCACACCCACAGAACCGGTAGTAAAAAAAATTGGATTTCACCACTGAACACAACACAATATGACTCAAATCTAAAAGAAAAATAGATCTGCCTCCTTCCTTTTTTAAAAGTGCCTAAGAAAAAATAAAACTACTTTTTAGTAGTTTCTTCAAGTTTGAGTTTCCCAGGCTTAGGTGGACTCTGCTTTCTCTCTAGAGACAAATGTTTCCGTATCTAAATGTCAACCACAGCCTGAAAATATTGAAGGAAAAACCACTTTCTATATTATATTTCAGAATATTGAACCATGGTATTTCAGACTTTTCCCTTTATTTTTTTCTCATACAATTTTGGGTCAATTGTCCTCAAATGACAACTGGAAAGATATCCAAAAGAGCTAGGGTCAAAATAATCCTACTACAAACATATGAGCTAGTTGCCATATAACTGGTTACATGGCAACTTTAACACTGTTAATTTGTGTGTGAAAAGGGAACATAACGTGAACAATGATCTTCTCTTGTAAAAGTGCCAAGCAGCTGGATGGAATCTCTCTCTGTGTAGTATGTGTGCCCATCAAATATGGAAAGCATTTGAGGTGAGATCTCTATATATCAAATCTCATCTCTAACACTGCATTCCAGAATGATTATTAAAAATAAGTGGAGGAGATCCACTCAACAGCAACTTTTTATAAAGTTTCAAGCATATGTTCTTCCATATCGCCCATCAATAAGAGGTAACACCCATTAGCAGTGGAATTTTAGGGAAGACGATACAAAGCACAAGTAGTCAAAGAGAGTACAGGAAGAATCTATGCTTCTAAAATGAAAATCTGACCATTCAATTTAACCAATACATTAACAAAATGTAAAATCTTTGCACATTCAACTTAGTTAAAACAATTAGAATTAGACCATCTAATCTCTTTGATTGGCCAAAATCACCTCTTATCTTCCCCCATCAATCAGTTTTCCATTTTATCTATTTTTGTCCAATCACCTCCTTGTTGCCTATCAATACTTTATTCTAAGCCTTCCTCACAAATATAACACAAAACATCAGATTTAAAGCAACATGTTTCTGAATTTTAATTTTCAACATCATAGTAAATGCTACTAAGTTAGTAATTTTGGGTTTTTAAAAAAATATTAGAAATTTTCTCCAACAAAATGGTGTTTCCCATCTCAGTTATGTTGTACAAGATTTAATAATTCATCTGACTCCAGGTTTTACTCAGGGCTTCCTATCCTTTACTAATGTTACATCTACTAAATTATTACTGCCCTTCAAGTGAGGTTATTGAACACTACACTAAAATATGGAAGAACATATTGTGCAGAACATGCTTTCATGAAGGTGGCATATTTATGATGCACAAGCAAGAGAGAGAAATATTGATGAAGACTTGTTAATAAAATGATTTAAAATAAAATAAAATAATACCATATTAAAACCATATTTCTGAGTTCCCATCATGGTGGCTTCCCTAATCATGAATGTTGAAAACCAATTAAACCATTTTTAAATCATTTTGGGATGAGAAATAAATAAATGCAGTATAAAACCCAAAATAGGCATATTGAGAGAGAGAGAAAACCAACCCAAACAAATAAAACTCCCAAAATCACTGAAAAGGAACAAACTCTACTTTTTTGGGTAATATGACTCTACTCACATTGAGACCATTGACTTCCCCATAAATATCAAGCAATATCCTTGGCCATAAGCAGTTCAACACCTCTCTCCTACAGTACCTCATAACTAGTCTCAGTTAATCATGAAAAAGTGAGTGTCGATTTGCACACCAAAGAACAACAACAACAATATTCCCTCAGCATTGCTGGCCTAAAGGTTTAGACTGGTCAAGTGTAAGCATTTCAGTTTTTAAAAAGAGTTGGTAGTTAAACTAGACCAATGATGGAGAACCTTTTGTACTCAGTGCGTCAAAAATTCAGAAAATGCCTACCTTGAATCTGCTGCCATCTCTGTCTCTCTCACTGACAAATAGAGGGAGAGGGAGAGGGGGGGAACCAATTGACAATAAAGAGTAATAAATTTATTATTTAATAAATAAATAAATACTTAAATAATTGTAAATAATGTACCTGTCTGAGGCAGCTCTTGATTGCGTGAGGCATAGAAACTTCAGAAAATGATTTTCTGTGGCCTTGTAGTCTCCAAAAAAGAATAGGAAGCAAGTCCCATTCTCGAATGTTTTTAGGGGGCTTCAAAGGCTGCAGAAGAGCAGAGCCTTCTCTCACATGACTTCCAGAGGATTACTGAGGCCTAGTGTTAGTGGTAGTATTCAACCAGTTCCATCCAATTTGGGCGAACCGGTAGCAGTGGTTGCAAGAGGGTCCGCCCACCCACTGACATCATCACATCCCGTT
Organism: Ptyas mucosa; assembly: GCA_012654045.1. Classification (NCBI taxonomy): domain Eukaryota; kingdom Metazoa; phylum Chordata; class Lepidosauria; order Squamata; family Colubridae; genus Ptyas; species Ptyas mucosa. The sequence continues at coordinate 47,483,361 of WNWU01000004.1, read as the reverse complement.
TTTGGTGCTCTGCGCATGCTTGGAAAGCTCTGCAGACGTGGCATGTGCAAGCGAAGTGAGCGTACATGCGCACATTTGTGAACCGGTAGCTAAAGTAAGTGAATACCACCCCTGCCTAGCATGTCACCAGTGACATATATGTCATAGGTTTGCCATCCCTGTATTAGACAATAATCACTCCTTTTCTCAAATACATAAATATGTAGCAATATAAGAGAAGAAATTCAAACCTGAAAGCATTATTATTGTTAAAATGTTTCAGACAATAAGGCTGGGCAGTGGGCACTCTTTGAAAATGAAGTGTTTCTTTAGACTTTCTTTTATAAACATAGCATTTTCCTGCTACTCATTATAGTAGGTCTCTTTCAAAGCTTTTAAATAAGCTCGAGAAAAAGACTGTACTTCCTTAATGAACTAAATCAATAAAGCAGCTTGCATTTAATTGATTCTTAAAGGGGGGAGGGGTAATATTATTTTCAGTCTCAGGTTTGACAGAATAAAAAGTATTTCACCAATATACTGGTGGATTAGTCAGATCATTAAAAAACCTCTCAAACCCTGTAATAAACTTTAAAAATACAATTTTTAATTTAAAAATTAAAAAAACTTTTATATCAAAGAATGCATTTGTTTAGAACTTGAAATGTTAAACTGAAATTGAGGTTCATCTATCTTTATAGTTGAGGCTTCCCTGAAAATTCAGAATTATCTCTTAATCACAACTGGAATGACAGCAAGAAGAAAGTTAATGAAGGTTCCACATAAGACTTAGCAATGCTATCACTACCCAAAATAAATCTGTATCAAAGAAAAAGGCAAATAAGAAAAACAAACTTGGATAAATGACACAATATTCTAATAACTATGTTGTTCATAGGAATCTACTGAAAAACATCTAGTGGGATATCTTTATTAAAATTAGTTGAGATACCTAAAAACAGAGAAAAGTAGTTGAATTCTTCCAACTCTTATGTTTTATTATTAAATAATTCTAAAAATTATGATTATTTTTAGAATTATATCACAATGTCTTTTATAAAGGAGCATTCGTGGAGAGCTCTTTTTGCGAATAGAATAGAAAATAATAATAGAATAGAATTAGAATAGAAAAACAGAACAGAACAGCAGAGTTGGAAGGGACCTTGGAGGTCTTCTAGTCCAACCCCCTGCTCAGGCAAGAAACCCTACCAGTGATGGCGAACCTATGGTACATGGGTCGGAAGCAGAGCCAACTCTCCAGGCACGCCAGCTATTGCCCGTTGCTCTTCCGTGTTCTGGTGTGCATATGCGCGCCCGCCAGCTGGTTTTTATGGGTGGGAGCACAGGAAACCAGAAAAGTAGCTCTCTGGCACGCATGCGCGCCCAGCCAGTTGGTGTTCATATGCACGCCAGAAATCAGAAGACCAGGTGACTGGTGCGCATACACACGCTGGAAACTGGAAGTTCAGCTTCCCAGCATGTACATTTACGCTGGGGAACTGCTCTTCTTGTTTCATGCGCGCTTGGTGCCGAAAAGGTTCACCAAACACTGGTTCACCAACATTTCAGACAAATGGCTGTCCAGTCTTTTTTAAAAAACCTCCAATGACAACTGCTGACTTTTATCTTTACAACAATAATCTTATGAAATATGTTTGACTAAGAATAGCCCAAAAAGTCCATAGCTGAGAGGGAAAGCTAATCCTCTGCCTCCTTAATCCTGTCCAGTACCTTAAACACTATACAACACGGATCTTCCCACCCTTATTTTTGAGTTTAATAACACAAAAAAACCCCCACTTCATTGGACTGGATGAGGAAGTACACTGGGGGACAGAGGAGAAACTGGCCATGATCCTTTGGCTGATATAGTAGGAATGAAACAAATACAGAAATGGGTCTATGAATGTAATGTTGTAATATAAAGAACATAAACGAGCTACTGGGACAAGGCAGAATAGATGTTATTAATTTACATAAATTATTAAATAATTTTTTAAAAATTATTAAAATTATTATTACATTTAATTATTTTTTAAAAATAAAAAATTTGTGTAATGGTGCGGTGTGTTTCAGCTCCTGTAGTCAAGCAACATCATGACTTTGGAAGTAACATTTTATTTCAGATATGCCTTTTTTTAACCATTTTGTACATTCTATTAATGTTGAGATTCTTTGTTGAAATTTCTGTATTGAAGCTACACTGAAAATATGAAAACTAGACATACCCATTGCCATCTTTTGGGAAACCAGAATAAATGGGTACTATAAACAGTTATAGGACTGCTGCTCAAAAGAATCCAATTCAAGAGGGATAATCATCCTACAATTCAGAAACATGTATATCAAGTACCATATTTTTCAGACTATAAGATGCACTCCCCCCCAAAAGTGGGTGGAAATGTCTGTGCGTCTTATAGAGCGAATATTGCGGCGGGGAGGCAGGGAGGTTGGTGCAGCACTGATCAGCTGTTCTAGGCGGCGGGCAGGGCTGCTGCCTATCACCGCCTCTCATTTGCGGCGATCGGCTATGAACCGACTGTGGCGACAAATGGGCAGCGGCAACAAATAGGCGATGGCAAATGGGTGGCAGTGAACAGGCCGCAGCCACAGCAAACAGGCAGCAGAGGCAGATTTTTTTTTCTTGTTTTCCTCCTCTAAAGCTAATGTGTATCTTATAGTCCGGAGCATCTTGTAGTCTGAAAAATACAGTAAGTTGTGTGTTTCTCTTCAACACAGGAAAAACTACTATAGAGTGGATCTATGTAAAGGTAAATGTGATTACTTTAATATGCAGATGCACCGCAAATGCACTTAGGAACACTACTGCATGTAGGCGACCACACAATTATCTTGATAACTACAAATTACAATTGCTGTTGTGTAAAATAAGCGTATACTTATATCTCAGGTATGCATAATTTGTAATCCACTGTGTCAGCTGCAGCCACATTAATCAAGTGCTAGTGACTGTCACCAAGTAGAAGTAAAACCAATAATTTAACTGAGCCAGTGATAGGTTGCTACTCCTTTTGACAGAATGCATTCCTTTTTTTTAAGCTCTTATTGACAGTTTCTTTCTTTTAGGGTATGTTATACATAAACAGAATCAAATTGGTTAGAGATGTAAAAACCCACCTCTCTGCTTTATGTCAGAGGGAGAACTGGGAATCAGTGTAGCTGTCTACACATGCTTGATTACAAAACAGGCATGTTGTTCTCTGTTGGTGTCTCCTATCAAAAACAAAGTCAAGTAACTACTGGTTTTGGAATGAACTACAGGTAATCCTCAATTTATGACTTTTTGCTTAACAACTATTCAAAGTTACAACAGATCTCCCCAGAGCTATTCGTAAACCATTTCTGAAGTTACAAACGCTGCACTCTCCATGTGGCCACATGACTGCATTTGGGGCATTTGACAACTGGCTCATCTTTATGGCCGTTTGCAGTGTCTCAGTCACATGACCACAATTTGCAAAAAAAATTTGGCCAGTTTCATGCATTTACTTCCAATTTTGGGGGGGGGGATTCCCATTGGGAAATATGCATTTGCTTTATGACTGCTGCAAAAAAAATGTTTAAAATGATTCTAATGACATAATGCCTCAACTTATGACCATACATAATGACTATTATCAGCAATTCTGACCTCGATTACTGCTGTAAATTGAAGGCTACCATTACATTCTCTTAGTTTGAAGCTTGATGTCTTTCACCAGCTTAAGAGAAGATAGTGTAAAAGCAGCTACTTTATAGGAAATGAAGATAACCGAATTAAGATTTGCTAGTTGATTGCTATAACAGGAGCTTCACTTCTTAGTATACAGTTTTGCAAACTAGTGCCCACCCCTTTTTCTCCCACCCAGTAGACATCAGACCTGTAAACTACACATTAAGCACAGAGCCCTTGTAATCCCCAAATGATATGTCATTCCAAGGGATAATTGGAATATGTTGCTCTTTCTTGTCTTCATTTTGTACTTTTCAGAATCTACAAAGTACCCCTTGAGGGAAAAGATACTGTGTTTAATGGCTACTTCCTGTAGTCCTAGGGGATGCAGTGGCACAGAGGCTTAATGACCCTGGAACTGTGGCCAGAAATGGTCTGCACGCCAATGGTTCGAGCCCGGCTCTGTAAGAAAGGGTGAACTCCTGCTGCTCACTCCGCAGCTCCTGTCCATCCAGCAGTTCGAAAGTATATAATATTGTGAACCCATATTGTGAGATATGGGTTTCATTTCGCTGGGAAAAACCTAGCTGTGTTTGTGTGTGTGGAGGGTAGAAGTTGGCACTGGCGGAAGCAAGGAGACCAGTGGAGAAGCCCGGAAGAGCCAGCAACCGAGCACTGCTAGTCAGCTGGGATAAGCTAGTGTTCCCATTTCTTTCTTATACAAGTGAATCCCTGGTCCTTCTTCACTACTCCCTCTTCCAGAAGCAACTTCTTTTTGGGACATGAATTTGTGAAACTGTTTCAAAATCCAATTGGGGTCTTGGAAGTCCATTTTCTATTCTGTTTTGTTGAGCAGGGGTTTGGACTAGAAGACCTCCAAGGTTCCTTCCAATTCTGTTATTCTGTTTTCTCTCGTTTTGAGTGGGAACAAACCAAAATACCTTTAGAACTCTAGAAAGATCTGAGCAAAGATCTTTCCAGAGGTAAATGGATATGGATATGAAGCTTAAAACTACAAAAGATTATCACTACTAAACTTTAAATGCACATTTAACACCCTTTACACGTGAGTGTCCAAAATGTGGTGCAGCTTATCTGTGATAGGACAGCAGTTTATTAATACTGTTAAGAGCAGTTCTAGCCAGAGGACAGTTTATGTAATTGCGAGTTCTTGAGGCATGTCCAAGAAGGATATAATCTGGGCTCTCTAATGAGCTAATTTATTTGTTGTGTTTATATCCTGTCTTTCCTTAGGAATTAAAAGCAACACACGTAATATTCTCACTCTAATTTTATCCTCTTATCCTAGCCCAAAGCCATTCAGTAAATTTCATGACTGACTGGTGACTTGAATCTTATGAATCTTCCAGCTGGAGTCAACCACTCATTATAATCTATTTCTTATGTCCTACTCAGTATTGAGTTCAGAAGACAAGAATTAAACTTGGAAAATTTATTTAGACATGTTCTGATATGATCAGTACTCTACACATAATGGGTGCTACAGGACTTCCAGTCCTAGTATCAGGCACAGAAAACCAATCATAAAAAGGAAACCAATTCACTAGAGGAAAATAATTATTAAATTAGTACCATATATTTCTTTCATTTGTTGTTTTTTGTTTGGGGAGGGGAATGGTCATGGTCTGGTTTGGACACTGCAAGATTATTCTCTCCTAAATCAGAACAACATCCAGGTTGGGGGGGGGGATATGGGATATTTTGATGGTGCAGTATTGCAGGCTAACTCTGCCCACAGCCAGGAGTTCAATCCTGACCAGTTCAAGATTGACTCAGCCTTCCATCTTTTGAGGTCGGTAGAATGAGGACCCAGATTGTTGGGGGCAATATGCTGATTCTGTAAACCGCTTAGAGAGGGCTATAAAGCACTGTGAAGTGGTATATAAGTCTAAGTGCTAATGTTATTGCTATACTGTTTCCTAAATGAGAACAACAAGCAGGTAGTATCATAATATAATTTTTGCTCCTTCCCTCTGAAAATGGTCAACCTGTACAGACTTGGAACTCGTTAAGTTACAGAATCATATAGAAAAGACAAATTGTAAAACGAAAACTCCAGATCAGCATCTCAATACCAAAATAACTTTTCAGAAATTTTGAAGAGCTGGCCATTTGGCAAAATGTGTGTGTTGGAGTGGAGAATGAAAAGAGATCTAGTAGCCTATCAGTGCCTGGGCTTGGCTATTTTCTCAGTTAAAGAACAAAGAAGAAGTACAGTACATAATCCTGACAAGATTTTTTTTTTAAGGTTGAAAAGCTCTTTTATGAAGTTCTGCAAGTAGAATTCAATTTTCTGGATTCAATTTCTTAAATTGGAAACAATTTAGGACAGGCTACTTCCTAAACTGATATAATCTAGTCTCAGCTTCTTCTGGTTAATCATCCAACCACAAGCAAGCTACATGGTCCTTCTAGAGCCCTGTTAAATAATATTGGAAGACACTCCTTTATTATTCAATTAAGCAAATACTGTGGAATGTTTCCCGGTACAAACCTCTCACTCCATTTATTTATGAGATGCTCTCTATTCACTGTACATTATAATACAGTTGAAATACATTAGACTTTAAATCCCTTTCAGTTCTACAATTATTTTTGATATTTGGTTTTATAATCATCAAGGAGGAGGTTTCAACTATGACATATAAAAACAAGCGAAAACTACATAATTGTCCAATCAAAGTATTTATTTATTTATTTATTTATTTATTTTATTAGTCATATTTCTATGCCGCCCACTCTCCGAGGACTCTGGGTGGCTTATACCAAAGACAGTATACTAAATAGCATATTGCCCCCAACAATCTGGGTCCTCATTTTACCCACCTCGGAAGGATGGAAGGCCGAGTCAACCTTGAGCCGGTGAGATTTGATCCGCTGATCTGCTGAACTAGCAGTCAGCTGAAGTAGCTGCAGTACTGCACTCTAACCACTGCGTCACCTCGGCTCTTATTAAGTATTGTATATTACACTACTCAACAGAGAACTTGGTGGTGCAATGGTTAGAGTGCAGTACTGCAGGCTACTTCTGCTGACTGCCAGTTGCCTGCATTTTGGCAGTTCAAATCCCACCAGGCTCAAGCTTGATTCAGTCTTCCATCCTCCCGAGGTGGATAAAATGAGGACCCAGATTGTTGGGGGCAACATGCTGACTCTGTAAATCGCTTAGAGAGGGCTGTAAAGCACTGTAAAGCAGTATATAATTCTAAGTGCTACTGCTATTGCTACTGAAATATATGGATTCAACTGAAAAAAATGTTAAGAGAGCCCTCATAAGTTGCTAGCAAATACTTTCCCTAATATCCCTGTTATTTAGAAAGGGTTATTCTGAAAAAAATACCCCTCAGTTATGTAATTATACAACATTATATTTATTTCCTATTTCCTGTTTTAACATTACAATTATTTTAATGTACTGGGTATTTTATTGACCTGCACATATATATACAACATTTCATGTTATATCCGAAAATTATTATTTTTATTTATCATTATTAAAGGTAGATACATGTATCAACCTTGCGAACTGCCACTATTTCCTTGGACTCCTGACAATTAACAACAATTACATATATACATCAAGAAAATAAAAATACCCGCAGGAGACAGCAATATAATTATATTAGAGTTCAAATCAAAATAAATATAATAGAGCTTCATCAACAAAAACACACAGAGATGGCGTCATCCTATTGTGAAAACACTCTGGAAAAACTCTGTTTTCAACATTTTCTGGAAGATAGTCAAAGACTTATCTAATTGCTGGAGGAAGGCTGCTCCATACAACAGGAAGCACAACTAGGACTGATTCCCCATCACCTCACCAAAAAATAGAACTACTAACAATTTTTCTAGGGAAGAATAGCTTGGACAAGCTGATTTTCTTGGAGGTGGTGGTCCTGGAAATATTTTAAATACTTATCACAGTTAATAAGCTTGACACACAGTTTAGCCTAAAAAACTCCAACCTACATCATATAAAAAACTCTTTTTTGGATTCACCTTGTCCTTTTATGATAATATGGCCTAACATTATATTACCACAACCATACTTCAAATGAATACCCTTGTAACAATATTTGAAACTGGATTTCCAAATTACTGAAGTTAGGAGATGTTTGAGAAGGGTTTTTGAAACCCTGTTTTGTAATCCACTGTATCATTTGTATGTTTGTGTGAGTGTGTGACTGAGAGAGAGATTAGTGAAGTGTTCCTAGAGCTACAGTAAACCATTGTTAACCAGCCCTAGCCTATTCTGCAACATTACATATCACAGCAATTATTAGTTGTTCATGCAACTGTTTAACAGAGGGGTTCTGGCTGTTACTGAAATTAATGATTTCCACATACCGCAGTCTGCATTGGCTTAAGGTATAAATTTTTTAAAAATCAAATTATTCTTTGATTTATACATACTGTTGCTTTAGCTTATACATTTATCTTTCTGAAGGAGCCTTTACAAATGGATAAAGGTAGGAATTTTGTCTACTTAGACATCATTTTCTGTTAAAAGGAGTTTGAGAGGATGTAGTTCTCACTCCTCAATAACTTGATGGTCTTTTCCGGTTTTCTATGATTTTGCACTATTGCATGCTATTAGAAACTAATTATATAAGGGCAACTCTTGAATACCATCATATGCAAAGCATTAACAAATTAAAAAGATAACTTCCACTAAGACTATAGTTTCTTGCACTTGCTTCTAAATTCTGTTGAGATGTAAGAAACCTATTTCTAACTAAATCCATTTGCTCTGGGATTCAAAATTCCTCTTAGAATAAATTCCATTGAAATGAAGAGATCTACTAAAGAGGAGTGATCTATAAACTTAAAATATGAAAAGGCATAGTTTAAATGCAAGAAGCACTTTAAAATGTTCCTGCATGAATACATAGTTCTTACTTTATCAAGAATCTTATTCAAAACCAAAAATTATGGAAAAAGCTTCTTTGTACAAAATATCTAACGTTGCTTAATGCAACAAATATGGTCAGTATGGCACAACCAGTTAAGTTAAATTTCTTAAGATTGCAGCACTTTATGTCAAATAGCAAATTATTCTTCAGTTAGGAAAAGACTTCAGTTAGGGTTTATATACCTAGTAAAAATATTGGGATGTGCTGATTAAAAGTTGTTTTCTACTTTCAAGCAGGGACAAGAAAATTCGTTATCACATACTGTGCTTTTTTATTTCAATATTTTTAATTATTAAACATAAACATGCATTATTAAAAATTATATTTAAATATAGTGATGCATTGCCACTTAATCTGACGAATTCTGTTGAAGAAAACAGGGCATGTAATTGAGTGGTAAAGCATCTAGACCAGTGATGGCTAACCTTTTTGCCGTCGCGTGCCAAAAGCAGGGGTCGCGGGGGGGTCACGGGTGCGGGTGCCCACATCCATAATTCAATGTGTCCCGCCCTCCTGCGCATGCGCATGTGACCTCCCCACACTTCTCCCTGCTTTTGGCATGTGATGGCACAGTGGACCCAGTAGGCCTGTTTTTTCCCCTCCCCAGGCTCCAGAGGCTTTCTAGGAGCCTGGGGAGGGCAAAAACAGCCTTCCCCATCCCCCCCAGAGGCCTTTCGGAGGCCAGAAACAGCCAGTTTCCCGACTTCCGGTGGGACCGGAAGGCCTGAAAATCAGTTGGCCAGTGCACGCATACGCTCTGGAGCTGAGCTAGGGCAACACTCGCGTGCCCATCAATATGGCTCCGCGTGGCACCTGTGGCACCTGTGCCATAGGTTCGCCATCACGGATCTAGACCATAAGAAAACCTTTCTAGCTCTTTTATCCCATCCCTACAAATTAAATAAAGAGAAAGCTTAAACTACTCTACCTTCTTCTGAGTAATTGTCCTAACTTTGCTATCTGTCCATCTATCTACAGGAGAGAAAGATTTTATGGATTGGTCTATTTTGACCTACTTGTGTTTTATATTTCTCGTAGTAGCTGCTTTGAATTTCTATGCCTAGGTTTAAAGAAGAAATATATCACTACATCTCTCATTTTCTAAATGTTTTATGTATTAGGTATCTCCTGCACATAATAAAGAGCATTCATTTAATTTTCAGAAGTGAATTAACCTTTAAGAAATGTTTTGAGTACACACATATCTTTCCTTTTCCAATACATGCCAATGAATAAATTATTTTTCAATTAAGGGTTTATTAGACTACATTACTAAGCATTGAAAATACTTTATATTTTGGAATGACTATTTGAAGCAAACCCATTTTATTTGCAATGTTAAAAAACTTAAGAGATAATTAATCATCTTAAAAGTTAGCAATAGCAGAAGTGAGGTTTGTTCCAACAGGTAGCCCAGAAAGCAAAAGGCCAAGAACAAAAACAGCTGATCCTAGACAGGTAATAATTGAAAGAAGTTTAGTTAGGAAGGAATATTATCCATACTTATTTTGGAGGAAGCCTCACTGAAATAGCTGGGATTTAATTACAAGTAAAAATGCACAGAATTGGGTGGTCCAAGATTAAAACAAGATGGATCAAGCAGTATTGGAGAACCATTAAATAAGTATTTTTTGAGTTTTCTGCTCTATCACCGAAGGGTTGCATTTTGTAACATTAAAAAAACTTTTGTGAAATTCATACTGTTCTATGCATCCGGTCACCTTGCTGTTACGACAGGAGTGTGTTACAATGTAGGAATTAGGTACCACTACTGCACTTTTTTCCAGAGGAAGAGTGGGAATATCTCACAATACTTCATTTCCCAGGAGACTTAAGAGAAACTTAAACCCAAGCCGCAGAAGGTTCCTTTGTGTGTATCTTCCCCCCCATCCTTCCCCCCCACTTTGGACTTCAGAGCAGCAGAATGGAGACAATGAATATTCTGTGCACAACACCCACATGGATTGGCTGGTCTTTTCCCAATACCCTATGATGTAATGCAACTGGAATGTGCTGGGGTTTTGAGCTGGAAGTGTTGGGAGGGGAGGAAGATTTAGGTGACACTTCTCATCTGTTTGGCAGAGCAAAGAGGTTCAGCAAATTAACAGTAGATCTGCCAAGTTTCATTACCTTTTCCTATATGTTCTATTTAGGATGGAAGGGTTCCTTTTAAAAAAACCCTGAGAACAGGCTCCAATTCCTGAATCAGTACATCACTGTTATCTGGGAAAATATGACTGCGTAAGACAGGAAATGAATATAAATTAGGCAACATATCAAATAAAAGTGCAAGGGTTGTTTTTTTTTTAAAAAATCCCTAAACTAGCAGGCTATGATGGAAGGATTTAAATGAGTTACAGTGTTGGGGGAGGGGGGTGAGCAGGATGTTCAGTGTCCTGCTGTTGTCTGCAGATCTGCTCTACTAGTTTACAACAACCACCCTACTCTATTGGCGGCGCATCCGTCGTTTTCCCCAACGCACCATCCTCGCCTGGCGCTCGCTAGCGCTAGATCGGAGCCACGTAGGCTGGGAGCACCTCCCGCTCCCCCCGCTGCCGCCATCTCCCGAGCTTGGGTGGGTCCCACAGGCAAGCAGCAGGAGAGCCAGTCCTCCAAACTAGGGAGGAGGGGGGGCTTCCCCAACCCACCCACCCACCCCCGTTTGTCAAGTCCGTCTCAAGAGTGCACAACTCCCGAGGCAAAACATAAAGCCACCGGCCACCAAGCGTTTCGCTGCCTTTTGTCTCTCTTCTTTTTCCAGCAGTCGGAGCTTGTCCTTCAGCGGTTCGCTGGACTGGTATTAACCCTCGGCATCTGCAGTATACAATAGTTGGAAAGAAAGGAGGAGACGGGAGAAAAAGGCCCTTTTTTCTCTCTCTCTCTCCCCGCCTTCCTTTTCTGGGAAAGTACTTTTCCACTCCGAGAGGAAGGCAGCGCAGAGGCCAAGAAGAAAAAGTTTAAAGGGAAGCAGAAGGCCTCCCCTCTTCTCTCTTCCCTCCCTCCCCCCCCCTCAGGTTGACCCGGCAAACGACTAACAGGTCTCCTCCAGCCCATGCAGAAGTGACGAGGAAAAGCGACCCGCAATAGAGGAACGCCGCTCAAGCCAACAGAAACCTCCCGGGGAGGGAAGAGCCTAACCCTAATCCTTTCTATGCGCACACACACACACAGAGAGAGAAAGCGGAGGGTGGGGAGGGTCGTAAGAGAAGGCTGAGTAGAGGAGGGGAGGGGGCTGGCGACCCAGGGGACGCCAAGGAGAATCGCGGGGTAAGCGTAATTTTCTTATGAAGAGAACGACGCGGGGAGCGCGTTACGCATTCCACTAAAAGGAACCGGGGAGGAAAGAGGGAGGGGGAGGCTATTGGGTGTCCTGGATCTTTCACAAGAAAGGTGCGCCTGGTCCTAGCTTATGAGTAAGCCCCACAGGGAGAACGTCTAGCAAACGAGAAAGACCGGCAGGGGGGGGGGGGGGGGGGGGAGACAAGGGAGCCCATTTTTGTGTGTGTGTGTGTGTGCGCTCAGGAGTGGAAGCCTCAAAAACCAGGGTTTGGTTTGGGGTGTTTTTTTTTCCCTGCATTGGCTATGACCCCGGGCCGCGTACTTCAGCGTCTGCGGTGAATGTTTCCTCATAAACCGAGTAAGAGGCGAGGGGCATTTCTCACCGAGGTTCCAGTCCACGGGATAATAAGACCGGGACGGTTCCCTATTCCCACCCACCCCCTTACTCCATCGAAGCAGCCAATTTCTTTTAAGGCCCAGGTTAGGGACGTGATAAACACCTTCCTCTGAAGCCACCCTTTCTTTGCGCCCCCACCCCACTTAAACCAAACAATGGAGAGCGGGGTGGGGGGGGAGTCATAGAAGAGGCGGGGAAAATCAAAGACACTGCGAACAGGAGTAGGGTTTCCAAAACCTGAAACTATGGGAAAAGAGGGATGTGGGGGTGGGCGCAGGAGCCGGACTCCAATCCCCCCCCCCTCTCAACGGAGCGCGCAGGGAAGCGCCGCCGCGGCCCCCTTCCTTCCTTCCCTCCCTCCCTCAACTCTTCCCGCGCCTGCTTCCATCCCACGCCTTCCCTCTCCTTGGCGCAAACAAAGCGGGAGAGAAAGCCAGCCGCGGAGCTGGCTGGCTGGCGGGCGAGCTTTGACCGTGGCGTTTTCCTTCTCCACCTCGGCGGTGCTTCTTACCTTATTCTTCACCTCGGCGGAGAGTCCGTAAGAAGGGCCCTTGTTAAAGTGGGTCATGGCGGCGACGGCAACGGCGCCGGGTCGGTGTCGGTGCCCGAGGTGGGGACGCGGCTGAAGCTCTCCTGTCTGCGCTCGACTGGATGCTCCGGGCTGCCAGTGGGGCGCGAGCGAGCGAGCGCGCGAGGGCGGGCCGGGCTGGAGAAGGAGGGAGGGACGTGGGGCCAAGCTGGCTGACGGCGCCCGCTGCGGCTTAGACGGCCTCCGAAACTTCTAGTCCCGCCCCGGCCCGGAGAGCAGCCTTGGCGCCCCTTCTCCAAGCCCAACAACAGCCATTCCTCTCCCGGCCGAGGGAGGAGCACCCGGGAAGGCAGGCGAGCTCTCGCTCCGCTTGCCGCGTCTCCCGCTTTTGGAGTCCTGGGAAAAGCCTTCAAAGGACCGGCCAGTTGCTACTACTAGTCGTTTCGCCCGCGTGAGCTCTACATTAAACCTCTGATAATGCTGGCTTAAATCGTGGAAGCCCGTTCATTAACCTCGTGTCAAATAAATCCGTTTATTACAGCCCGCTCTAATTTACCAATCGCAGCTTGCTTGTTAACGATGCGCCAGGTTAATCATTCGCTGAAGGATGGGTGCGTTGCAAACACCGCCCTTCCTAAACGGCGCTCGGTGTGGTAGGCTGTTAGTCCTACTACCCTGAGTGGCTTGCCTGGGCAAGTGGGCTGGGAACGATGGGTGTTGTGGTGTGGCATCAAACTGGAGGGCCCTTGATGGGGAAAGCTGTCAGAGATTAAAATAATGGTTGTTCGATCCTGATCCTAAATGCAACTCCTAAGTGTTTTGACTTGCTCAGAAGAAGCAAGGACCTAGCAAGTATGTTTAGGATTGCTCCTTTAAACTGGCATAAGTTATCATGGGAAAGTCATTTGAAATCTTTAAAATGCACATGGATGTAATGAAACATGTGAAATATTTTTTGTGCTTGGTTACAAAGTGCTGCATTCTCTTTTAGCCACGCATCCACCAATATGTATGTCTGACCATCCCTATCTATCTATCTATCTATCTATCTATCTATCTATCTATCTATTGTATCTTATCTATCCTCTTTCTCTTCTATGTCTGTATCTGTATCTAACTTTTGGAGCAATCATTCCTTCAAATTCATATTATCAACTAAAGCCATATGGGATACATTTAACAAAGGCTGTAGTGTAGATGAAGAGGCTGTTGGAAAGTTTGGGATGTTGCTGGAAGAAAGATGGTACAGTTGAAGATAACTTTTTCTTATGGATAACTGGCAAAAGTTATTATGAAAACATATTGAAAGCTGTACATTTGGATCATTGGAGCCTCAGAGTAGTTGGAGGGAGAATTGGCAGTTGTTAATGACTGGAAGGGAGTTTGCTTAGCGCTTCTGCCAAGGAAGAGAGAAACATCAAAGAAAGCAGGAAGGAATTACTTGCTGCTCAGAATTTTGTAGCAACATTATGGAAAAATAACGTGCAGGAAACTTTGTTTTAAGAATCATGAAATGGCCACTAATTTTTAACACATGCTATAGAAGGGATAGAATCTTTTTTTAAATTTCTCAACTGGATCAATACTTACTTAGCTTTTTTTTTTCAACTTATACAATATTTGTATATAAACTAAGCATAAATCCCTCTATATTTAGGCTGTCCTTTGCCTGGATCATAGGAATTATGGGTTTATAAATAAGATATAGCTATTTCCTTTTGTCCTTTTAGCAGGGTTTCTGTAATTCTAACACACAGAAATCCATCCCATAACTGACTGCTGCTGCCTCTCATAGATGCATACAATTTGGATAAATGTAGTTTATTGGATTTTGTTTGTCAATTTTTTTTTTAAAAGTCCGGTTGGTCAGCTGCCATAAAATGTCTTGTATGTGAATAAAATTTATATACAGCCTTTAGGGAAAAAACTCAAGGCCAAAAATGTCTCCTTACCTAGTTTTAGTGTATGTGTGTGGGTGGTTGTGTTTTTACATGGAATCCTAAATTTATTTGAATTTCCATGGAATGCTAACTTTATTTGAATTTGTTTTTGTGATTGGCTGGGCCTTTATTGTAAAACAGTTTAGGAAATGTTATTGTTATTTTGGAGTCTTCTGAAATGTGACTCTGAAACATGGAAAAAAGGTATGGAATGACATTTCAAGGAGAAACAAAACTGAATTGTTGCAGGAAAAGGGCTGAAGATCATTGGTTTTCCTTTCTCTTATTTCACTTTCCTGTTTAATCAGGGAAGACCCAGATAGACTCAAAACACAGAACTTAGAAGAGTGCAGTGTTTACTATTTTGTTTCTATCACATCTGAAAATATTAGATCAGAAGTATTTGTCTGTAATATATAAAGTCTTCTTCACCTGGATGCCAGAGAGATGGAGGAGGAGGAGGAGAACAGTCTTCTGATAGCAAAGTATTCAGTTTATCACAAATGTAGTTATAAAGTTGGACTTTTATTTGGATTCCACTATTGTAATGTGCTCAGTTGGAATAATTTTAGACTTCACCATCCTGTTTGTTTTGGATTCTTTTCAGTTATAAAACTCTTAACTTGAAAGGCCAAACTAAAAAAAAGTGACGTAACCCAAATCATACTAAGCCAGAAGTCCACAATTTTTAGGTCACGTTTTAATTTTGGAGCGCATACAATCCACACAATATGGCTTCCATCATGGAACTGGTGAATCACTAAGTACCAGAACTAGGAGATTCCTGCTACCATCATCTACTATCTTGTTGGATAATTTCTGCTACCTGCATTTTTAAACAGAGACCTACATTTCAGCTCCCTATCATTTTTGTTTTCCAAGACTGCTTTTAAAATAAATTTGCAGACTGAGAAGCATTCTTGAAAAGAAAGAGTGTGCTTAACCATAGCACTTTGTTTCAAAGTGTTGTACTTCCCGTTTATTTCTCATTTAGACAGTCTATAAATGAAGAAAATCATGTGGGGCATGAAGAAGTACTGTATTTGAATAAAGTATATGACCATTAAAAGGTGCTATATGAAATTATCTCCTCAACTCCTATTGTGATGCCTTATCCTGGTAGGTGGATGTTCCTTGGAGGGATGAGCACAGAATGCCACCTGTTTATGCAAAGACTATTTAATCCCAGCAGGGTCATTCAAGGTATGAATAGTCCAGCTAAAGCAACTTTGCATTCATGTTGGCTGCAGTGCTTTAAGAAGAAGCTGTAAATGAACGGTCACTTCAATGATAATAGCAAAGGTAATGTTTCATACTGTACAGGAGAAGGCAGTGGTTAACCTGTCATTTCTATCAGCATATCCCCTATTATGTCTGCCTTGGTGCTCAGTCAGACATCTAGCATTTTATGCAATTTATTCTGGACTATCCTACTAGCATTGGTAAAGGCGGTTTTTCTAGTCAGCTAATGATAAATTATTCTGATGGGCATGATGAATGTGATGCTTTTCAAGTAGCAAAGCCTATGTCTCTCCATCATTCTCATTGAACCAGTTATGCTGCTTATGAGTAGAGGGCTCTAGCATCTTCAATGCAGATAAATGGATTTCATTCCTGAAGCATTCCTAGTTGTCCTCAGAACTGCCAGCAAGATATAGGCAAGCAAGCTTAGTTTCTAAGCCTTCAGCTGATGCTGAAGCTGTACTGGGTGGGGGTGTTCAGCTTGCCCACATTCATTCTTTTCATGGGTTTACTTCCTTGTGGTCACCTCTTGGTTCTGATCGTCTTCATTTTGAAGACAATGTGCCTTTGATCTGTCCAATAGTAAGCGTCACACATGATCTTCATCATTCTGACATGCCTGTTTTTTTCTTTTGACAAGGACATAGTCATTAAGATGCCAATGTTAAGAGTGGCAGTGCACCACCCTAGGAAGTTATGTTACACACTTGGTAGGCAGAACATTCTAGCAGTGAAGAGGTAATATGCTACATGGGTCTTCGATAAGATTAGGTTATTACTGTTACACTTGTCTGTTCCACGTCTCCCAGTGACTTCCTGCCAGGCTGTAGAAGTGCACCCTACTTTTACATTAAAGTCACCAAGTTTGTTTGTGCTGTTCACTGCTGATAGTAGGGCATTTAGTTCTTCATGGAACCTGCCTTTCATCTCATCCAGGTTGGTCCTTGTGGGGGAATAGGCAGATTGCCATGTCTTCTATCTTGTAGAGGAGGCTGCAATGACATGAGCCGGTTTTTAAGACCCTTGGAGACACTAGCCAGGTCTCTGAATCAGGTGACTTCTGATAGCAAATCCAATTCCAGCATCCTAATGCGGAACACTGCCAAGATTGCTTGGGGGAAAAAAGTGGGTCCACTTCTAATTTCAACCAGCTGAGCTTCATTGACAAGATAAGTCACTCAGGGCTGCAATGTCAATGCTGTAATCTTGCAAGCTCTTTGGTAACTAGAGCTATTCTTGTCTCTGACCTGTCTGCTTTAGGGATGCCCAGAACTATCTATAAGAGAGATGGGCTATTAAGAAGTTTGATATATTAAAAAAAAAATAAAAATAAAAACATTCCAAGTGCCAATGTGTCGCAGATCTGCCCCTGGACCCCTCTGCAGATGTGAGTTCAGAGGAAGGGGAGTTTGAGTCTGCAGAGGAAACGATGGAGCTAAGTATTGGTCAGGATCGGGACTCGGGGAATGTTAGCCTGATGAAGCAGCCTCAGCTGGGTCAATTGGACGAGTGACAGGCTGAGGAAGATGAGCCACAGCTGCAGCAAGTTGGCTAGGAGGTTCCAGGCCAGGACCGGAAGCAGCTGCTGCCCGTTAGCAATGAGGATCTCCACACCTCCTGATCCAAAGACACAGAGAGGAGACAGACACAACACTACTCAGCTAGATAACTCATGAGGAGGCAACCTCACTAAGGAAGGGCTGCACCAGCATGGTCTAACCCCGCCCTGAGGACTTGTGTTGTTTGGAGCAATGTGCCCAGTTTTGTGCCTTTTGTACTTGTGCCCTGTATCCTGGCCTGTTCAACTCCTGGATTGCTTTCTTGGATTTTGTGTGTACCCATTGGACTCAGTTACCCAGTGACTTGCTATACTGAGCTTGGAATCTGGACTCACGCAACAAGGGTGCTTTCCCAAGACCTGTTTTGGGTGGTGGTGGGGTAAACCACCACCTGTAAATAAACACCTGTAGTACTCCTTCCAATATGGGCGTGGGGGGGAGGAGTGGGGTAGCACACAATGGTGAGCGGTATTTGTGTTTTTATGTTTGTTCAGCTGCCAAGATAGGTCACTAGACTATATCAATAAGAAAAACAAGGCAACAATAATAATTTTGGGCAAAGAACAAGGTTCTGGCGATTTGGAAAAGTTATTTTACTGAAGTTTTTTAAACAAAATGAAACCACAGAAAAGAATTTAAAGCCTGGGAGGAGAATGCATATCAACAATAAATTCTGAAGATTATAGCAAAAGGGATATTCTCTGCAAGTTTCCCAATAGGTAAAGTATAATGGTGCCCACTCTGTCCCTTACTATCTGTAATTGCTTTCAAACCGGAATTTTTAAAAAACTGATTAAAATCAAAGGAGAAGGTGAAACGTTATGCTGGTGATATAGTATTAAGAATTATGCAACCACAGAGCTCTGCAGGACAGCTAATAACAAGTAATTAATGACTTTGGTTGCTTTCCTGGATTCAAAATTAATGAAAAGAGAACTAAGGCACTTAACCTCTGGGGGAAAAAATGCTGTGAAAAAAACAGACCTGTGATGAGATAACAAAAGACTCAGTTAATCATCTGACAGGAAGCAATAAAGATATATTTCAAAGCAATGACAAAAAATAATGGAAAGAAAGAAAGTTCTCAAAATATGGAGAGGTTGAAACTTTCCTGGCTAG
Organism: Ptyas mucosa; assembly: GCA_012654045.1. Classification (NCBI taxonomy): domain Eukaryota; kingdom Metazoa; phylum Chordata; class Lepidosauria; order Squamata; family Colubridae; genus Ptyas; species Ptyas mucosa. Next base: position 47,464,707 of record WNWU01000004.1, on the reverse strand, counting down.
GACTTAATACAATCATAAAAATGAATATATTACCTCAAATGAACTGTCTATTCCAAATGGCATCATTTCCAATTTCAGACAAAAACTTGCAGAATTGCTAAAGAACAAGCGACAGATTCATATGGAGAACAGGAAAAAGCCCCAACAAAAGGAAGACATAAAATTCTACAGGATTTTTTTTAAAAAGAGGTGGACTAGCCTTCTCCAATCCAAGATTGTACTCTTGAGAGAGCTGCCTATCATGGATAACAGAACAGATAAAATCTCAGAAGAACTGAATGTTATTAAAAGAAGGGGCAGGTCAAATAAATAGATTTCACAGATTCTGTGGTAGGAAGAAACAAAAGAAAAGAATTTGAAAGTACATGCAGTAAAGCACAGCCTATTAAAAAACGATTTTTTTTAAAAAAAGCAATAAGTCAGACAATTTAACCTCTAGCCTCACTAACATGGCTTTCAAGGATAATTTAAGTAAAAAAGATTAAAGTGCTAAGACGATATATCTGGATTTAAGAAACAGATTAAAGACACATCAGAAACTGCACACAATAAAAGTAATAGTTTACCATGCTTATTGAATTTGCAAGCTGGAAAAATTAAAAAATGGTCTCAAAAAAGAAGGGACTTTGAGAAAGATGACAGAATTTTTTATTATTGATATATTTGTATCTTGCCTTTATTATTTTTACAAATAAGCTGCCGAACATATCTAATGCCACTTTCCTCCTCCTATTTTCTCTACTACAACCACCACCCTGTGGGTAGGTTGGGCTGAGAGGGAGTGACTGGCCCCAAGGCTCCCATCTGGCTTTCATGTCTACGGTGGGACTTGAACTCACAGCCTCCTATTTTCTACCCTGGTGCCTTAACCACTAGACCAAACTGGCTTTGAAATGTTTATTATAAAAATATTATATAAAATTTATATAATTTATACAATTTATACAATTTATAATGTATAAATTGTTGCTGAATATGACCCAGAGACAGAACAAATTAAAAACAGTATGATGCTTTTTGTGATGCAAAATTTGAGAGAAATAATCCCAGTGAATCAATCAAAAGGATTTGGAAAAAAATCAAGAATGTTTGCTCCAGCTACAATTTAGGGGGAAATAGTATAAAATGTACTACAGATGGTATATAACACCATCTACGATTGCTAAGATAAATTAAGCAAAAAATGTTGGAAATGCAATAACAATGAAGGAATATTTTACCACACCTTGTAGTCATGGTAAAAAAAATCCAAAAGAAAGAAAAAGTTTTTTAAAAAATTAAAAATAACATTTGAACTGAAACCACAGACTTTTTTGTTTTACTACAATTGATTAAGATATATGTTAATTGTAGCAGCAATAAATCTAGCACAACATTGATACTTTACAACATCAGACTGGCAGATAAAAATGGAAGAACATGCTTAATGGTACAATTGATAGTATATATCCACGATAGAAGTCTAATTAAAGCAGTGAACTATTCCTGATTTAGACTTCCAGGTATGATTTTTAGGACTCAAATAGAAATAGCCACAATTACTAATGATCGTTGCAAAGTTCAAATATTTAAACTCTGGCTAGTGGCTGCGGATAGAAATGGAAGGGAAAGGGCGAATGTATCAATAAAAGTAATTGACTTTTTTTTTTTTGCATGATAGAAAAAATATTGAGGATTCTGAATTTTGGTGATGGAAAATTCTATGGAGCTAAGAAAGCAAACAAATGGTACATAGAACAAATCAGTCTAAATCTCTTTTTCTGCCAGAACACAGATCTCAGGATAATAGACTCAATTGACTGTAGACACATCGAATAGTTTTACTATGTCTGTAGCCAAAGGCATTTTTACAAACGTGCAAAACAACCCCACCACAGCTTATGAAGTTCACACAGAGTATTTACCATCATGTGAGAGAATCCCATTTGTAGTCCATGGCTGTAGTCTTCAAATGGTTTTAAGGCTGGCAAAGCAAAATAATTAACACATAGAGTGAACTCGGCAACCTACTGCAATATAGTCCACAAAGGTTTATGCTGTAATCAGTTTGTTAAAGATGCCACAATACTAATTTCTGATTGTGCTGCACCGTCCTCAAGGAGGCTATCTAGCTGAAAGTCAGTGATACATTGGATTTGTTCAATTGCTGAGCTCCTCTGATTAACATTGATTGCATTGGATTTTTTTCTTTTTCTTACAGCATAGTGGACAAATTAATTTTGTAGTGTAGAATATTATGAAGATTAAGATTTTGCCCAATATAATTATGTTTAGCAAATGTTCAAAGTTATGAAGGACCCCTCAAAAAGTATTTCTGACCTACTTCTAAAGCTACAGTGGTTGGCTCCCCTTGCAGTCATATGACCACATTTTGGTTGCTTCATCATTGGCCTGCATTTACACTATTTGCAGTGCCCCATGGTCATGTGACCATACTTTACAATAGTTTTCCTGAAAACCAGTGTTCATTTCTGGGTTTTGGCAAAAACAGCCTTAGCGAACAATGGATTTGCTTAACAACCACCATAAAAAGACATAAAATGGGATTGGTCACATGATGATTCACTTTATGCCTGTCATAACTTAATGACCATAATGGGCAGGTTCCATGTTGTTCATAGGTTGAGGAATATCTATACTAGTATAGTTTGCAAGCAAAGTTACAATGCATGACACAAAACAGTGAATAGAGTAAAATTAGAACAGAATAGAACGTAATAGAATGGAATGGAATGGAATGGAAAGGAATAGGAATAGGAATAGGAATAATAGGAATAGGAATAGGAATAGGAATAGGAATAGGAACAGGAACAGGAACAGGAATAGGAATAGAATATAATTCTTTATTGGCCAAGTGTGATTGGATGCATACAGTATGTATCTCCGGTGCATAAGCTCACAGTATACATATAGAGAGCAAATAATAGGTCATAGATCATAAATCATAGTTAAATTATTAATAAGTTACAAACAACAATTGATAAATCATAAGAAACCAATAGGAAAAGAGAGGAAAGATGAGAAATGAGACAGTGCTGTGAGAATTAAGTGTTCAGCGGAGTGATAGCATGGTGGGTGGGTAGGAAACTATATGTCTGGTTGTTTTGGAATGCAATGCTCTGTAGTGGCATCATGAGGGGAGAATTAGAAATAGATAACAAGGATGTGAAGGGTCTGTAGGTATTTTCTCAGCCCTCTTTCTGATTCATGCAGTATACAGATCCTCGATGGAAGGCAGGCTGGTTGCAATTGTTTTTTCAGCAGTCCTAACTATCCACTGAAGTCTGTTACCTGTCCTCTTTGTTGCTGTGCCAAACCAGACAGTTATTAGGAGCCTGAGTGGCGTAGCAGGCTAATGCCTCCTACTCAGGCAGCATTTAACATCCAGCTGCCTGCAATTACTGCGAGTTCTAATCTCACCAGGCTCAAGGTTGACTCAGCCTTCCATCCTTTCTAAGGTGGGTAAAATGAGGACCCGGTTTGTGGGGGCAATAAGCTGACTTTGTATAAATATACAAAAGTATGAAAGCTATTGCTTAATGCATTGTAAGCCGCCCTGAGTCTCCGGAGAAGGGCGGCATATAAATATAAATAAATAAATAAATTGTGGTGCAAATGACAGACTCAATAATTCCTCTGTAGAACTGTATCAGCAGATCCTTGGGCAATCAGCTTTCCGAGTTGACGCAGGAAGAACATTCTTTGTTGTGCCTTTTTAATGATGGTTCTAATGTTAGGTGACCATTTCCTTGGGGATAATAGGATCTAGACACTTGAAAGTCTCTACTGTTGATACTGCTTTGGCTAATATTGTAAGAGGTGGTAGAATAGGAGAGTTTCTTCTAAAACCTACTATCATCTCTACAGTTTTAAGAGTGTTCAGCTCCAGATTGTTCCGGCTGCACCATAGGGCCAGTTGATCTATCTCTTGTCTACATGCAGACTCTTCATCATCTTGAACGAGACCAATGACTGTTGTATCCTCTGCAAACTTTAGTACAGTGGTTGGACAGTATTATGATAGAGCAGGAAATATGAATTGCTAAATCAATAGAAAATTCTACCTAAAATAATACCAATGAATTGAGTTTGGAAGGATTTCTTATTTTGTTTTTTAAAGAATAATGCTGTAGCTACTTCCCAGGTGAGGTACAAATAGTATACATTAGAGTTGATGTTGGGAGTACTGCAGCTGCTCATCTCCACTAGTATTTTATTTTCTCGGGTTAATTTGTGACTGGAATCTTTTTCTTACCAGGGAGCAAATGCAGATTGAACTGATATATTTCTGGATGCTGCATTAGATATTATTGCCAAGCAGCAATAGTTTGGTCCTATTATTTTACTTAACCGAACAACAAACTGCATGCCACTATTTATACTGAATAAGATTTTCCTACCCAAACTTTTGCTTAAATAAAAATGGAAAGCTTCAGTTTGGCTATCTAAATTACTTCTACTTGGCACTATAATTAGGGACTGATAGTACTTCACAGACTGATAAGCTACGGACTGTTTCAGTACAGTAATGAAATTTGTTTGTGGTTTCCTTTTATTGTGATTTTTGCCAAAATCAGATAATCCAGTGATTAACCTTGATTTATTTTACATACTGGGGTCAGCCACTAAGCGTTTGCCATAGCTGGATTAATTTATAACAGAATGCAAATTCTGCAGTACTAGCTTCTCCAGAAATCATTATTTACAATCGAATCTAGTAATTTCTACTAACAGTTCTTTAGAATGGAGGAACAAAAAAGGCAGGAATCTGAAAAAGCACAGGCAACAAATTTGAACTATTAAAAAAATACTGGTAAACTGAAAGTGACTTAGCTTTTTTTATGGGCTCAAACATTGTATAACTGCTTATAATGAATAGTTGTTTTAGGCTTGATAAAATAAGGAAAGCTTTTTCTAAGCAGATATTTAACTTTTAAAAAATGACTAATTGGAACATTGGCCTCGAATGAGACTCAGAAAATTTATATGATACTTTTGACAGTATTTTAATCAGTTTTTTCTCTTAGTAATTCTTAAGTGTATTGGAACAATCATTACTTTAATGTTTAAAGTAAAATCTGAGCTCTATTCTAAAGAAAAAAACTGTTGAGTTTTTCTCCCTGTGGGAGAAGAAATTAAGTTATGTTCCAGCTTATTGGGCTACTGAAATGACTCTGGGGATATTACAGAGAAAGCAGTAAGTCCCTAATATTAATTAAATGGGGAATGATTAAACTTAAACAACACGTTTTGTTAAAAGCCCTCCATCCAATTGTCATTTAATTAATTGATTGTACATGTAGCAGTTCATTTCTCTCAATATATTTCCATTAAGAAATTAAGAGAAGGATGAAAATCAATTCATAACATATAAAAAACAATGTCAGAGAGGAAATTGCTGAGACCATTCTCCAAGTTGTCTTTTTGCCCTAGAAGGCTTGCCACAAAGCAGATTATAATTTTGCAGTCATTTAATACCATTCAGACACACAGGTGGAATTTAGGATTTTTAAAACAAGACACGGGTTGAATCTAAACTGAACATCCCTGGCAATACTTGGATTGTTGTGAAGAAATTGTGCGACAGCCCTTGTTGAAGTCCTTCAACCTCTTATCAAGAAAGCTGTAAAATGTAATTCAGAGTACTTTCATTATCTGTCTTGATACAGTCAGTTTATTTAGGCAAAGCACAAATATAGCCTTGCGAAGGAGTTGTTGCTCTTAGTATTTCCTGTATTTCAAGGCAATGGATGTGGATAGTCTTATCTATATAATCCTATTTTGTTTTGTTTTTTACCGTTCAGTCAAATATGTTTTTAGTCAGAAATAACCCCGAAAAGAAAATAAAGTCAAGTATTGAATTAATCTAGCACAGGGGTGTCAAACTCACATCATTGCCATGTGATGTATCGGGATTTTTTTCCCCTTCGTTAAATGGGGTGTGGGCGTGGCCAGTGTGTGACACATCCGGCCCATGGGCTGGGAGTTTGACAGCCCTGATCTAGCACAAATGAGAAAATGTCTTGAGCACTTAAAAAGTAATGGATATATCAAAATTAGGGTCAGCTTGATAAAAAAAGTAGGTTAAAACAGCCAGCATTTGGCTATTTCCTCACCAGAAATGTTTTATAATTTTCCCCAGCCCATGTAAAGGCAATAAATCATTAAAATACATTACGATGTATTTTACATACATATATTACGATTACCATATAGGTAATATCCCATGGTGTCTTAAAGCATGTCTTAGTCATCACTGTGGCAATATGAGTTATACAGTATACAATTTTTATTGTAAAACTCCCAGAGCCACATAGTTGAGATTGGTATAGCAATGTCATTGATATACCAATGGTATATATTTATATTTATATATATAAATCACTATAGAAACTCATGAGGGAAAACAAGGCTTGTTGCAGTAAGATGGTGGCAACTGCTTCATAACTCATAACATAACACTAACCAGTCTGTAGTTAATCAAACTTTTCTACCTTTTTCCTCCTGGAAAAAAAAATGACAGAAAAAATGTAAGAAAATTGGGGGGGGGGGGGGGGGCTGCTGTCAGCAGAGAATGACACAACATATGAAGGTTATGGTCCTTCATATCATTCTGTCGTTGAGGCAGGGTAGTATCATGATAAAAGCCTCACTTGAAAGCATCCAGTTTCTCTTTGCTTGCTGGATCAATTTTCAACAAAAGCCTGAAGGACCAAATCTGGCTTTGTTGGCAAGTTTAGTCCGAAACAGCTTTATTATTTAGCTACTTACAGAACAGAGTTTCCTCAAGACAGAATCATTGGTTTGAGATGACTTTTCACGATCAATTACTTTGAAACAGTGGTGAAATTCAATTTTTTTTACTACCAGTTCTGTGGGCGTGGCTTGGTGGGTGTGGTGTGGCTTGGCGGGCATGACAGGGGAAGGATACTGCAAAATCTCCATTTCCATCCCACTCCAGGGATAGGATACTGCAAAATCTCCACTCCTGAGGGAAGGATATTGCAAAAACTCCATTCCCATCCCACTCTGGGGCTAGCCAGAGATGGTATTTGCCGGTTCTCTGAACTACTCAAAATTTCCGCTACCAGTTCTCCAGAACCTGTCAAAACCTGCTGGATTTCACCCTTGCTTTGAAGCATCTTTCTTTCTGGGTCTCTGAAGCAACTATTTAAACTGGAATAGTTTAGCACATGTGAAGTATCTATTAAGGTAAGAGAAAGAACTGGCACCGAATAAGCCATGCTATGATTACTGCAGAACAGTCTCTTATTTGCCCTGTAAAAAAGAACAAATTCCAGTTTACTGGATTGTGGTTCCATTTGGAAGCTAGTTGCTGATATTGTTTATTGCAGAGGTCTTCAAACTAGGCAGCTTTAAGACTTGTGGACTTCACTCCCAGAATTCTCCAGCCAGAACTCTGGGAGTTGAAGTCCACAAGTCTTAAAGCTGCCTAGTTTGAAGACCTCTGGTTTATTGTCTTGAGAAGCAAAATTGGTGCCTTAAGGGTTGAACCTCAGCGCCTAGGGTGCCCACTGTGAATCCTGTCTCCCAAATGACCACCTTGACTACAGGAAATGACAAAGATATTAGCAACTGCATCATCAGGTGGCCAACATGGGCATGCTGGTGCCAAGAGTGGTTACTATACTTTTAGTGCTATATGAACACCAGGATAGTACAGTTTGTTCAACAGATCATTTTTTAGAAGCTACCCTTACTGAGTGAGCTATGAAAAAAATAGCCATGTGTTTCACATTGGAGCAGCAGAAGTTAACTTTTATTCTTGAGTTCCTACTGCAAGCTCAAGCTCTTCCTTCCTGGCATTTCTATTTTGTGTTGTTCTAACACTGTGTTTAAAGAAGTAGTTGTAAATCACAGAGAGAAAGGCTTTCCATGGCTGAAGCAATATATCTGATTATCTAAATCCCCTCTGTTCTGCAGTGAGAATATTAAATCTAAGATCTAGAATCACCTGGTTTTACCTCTGAGAACAAGACAATGAAAAGTTTCAAGTTTCAAGCAGAAGTTCTTGGTTTGTTGAAGAATCAAGTTGTGTCACACCTACATGAGAAGCAGGGAGTTGCAGAGGGAGCCAAACACGGGGATTTTTTTCACAGCAAACCAAAGGGTGTGGTATTATTATTATGATTGTTGTTGTTGTTGATGATCTGTTAGATTGCCTCTATGCCTTGGACTCTACTAAATTCTTATACTTGCTATCAGTTGTGATGCAGTTTATGGCTATGAGGAAAGCAACAATCAGAATCAAAATGGCTTGTTTGGTAAATGGTTGGTTAACCGTGCTAAGAAAAAGCCGAAGAGTTTGCTAATTAAGCCTCCAAGACCATTCAGCTAATTTCAGAGGTTAACCCATGCTTTCTGAGTTCAGTTAATACCATGGTAATTACTCTATTGACTATTCCTATCATATATCACAATAGCTATATTCTTCTTTGGTATTGATTTCAGCAAAGGAAGGCATTTTCATTTAAAATAACCCCAGCAGCTTTGTAATTCTTTGACCAAAAACAGAGCCAGACTTGGAAAATAATGGGATGAATGCTAATTTTTCCACTTCTGTGCCAAAAGATTCAAAGGAAATGATATTTTATACAACCTAAATAGTTAAGAGTTTATCAATTGTCGCTGATTAGAGCTCTCGATAGCAGCCAGACGGTACAGCCAATGTTGAGATGTAAGGAGTGCTATTTCAGCAATATTTGAAGAGCTCCCAGATCCCCTCTCGAGTTTTAACAGAAATTAACATCATGACCTTTTGTGGGTCTAAAGCCAGAAGTCCTCTTGTGATTTGTGGTTTCAGCAGCAACTGGGTCATCCTAATCAAAGCTAGGTTAAGGTAATTTCTCTCTGAGTTACAATCTGTTGGTGTATTTGCACAGCTATTACTTTAGATTATTGATGGCCCTGGACACTTCTTGATGGGAAGCAGCTGGTTCCATTCGTAAAGCTTTACTATCTCACTGATAATGAAACATTTTCTCCGTTTTGGGTAAAATGCTAATGCGCTGAAATATCAGAGATCTTCAAGAGCAAATGTTAAACACGCTGAAACAAGTCCCAGTCATTTCCTTTAATTCCAAAAAAACCTGTTTAAAAAATTGTGAGTAAGGTACCTGCCTGTGAAACTGAAGAGCTGATCAAAGTCTGGTTTTGACTTTATGAATTAAAAAAGCGTGCCCTGGGCAGCCCTGCTAGAGACAATCAAGTTGCATAGTGTACACCCATTGACGGAGCACGATTATAGAAGGTGAAAAATATATGTTCCCGTATAATTTACTAAGCCAGTGTCTCATACCTGCACTGCGTTTCTACACCACCCTGCCTCCAAGTTGTTCAAGGATCTGGATTTTTATGTAATCTCTCTCACCTCCTCCACCCACATTTGTTATGGTAACTGTGAAATGCATGTATGCATGCCTGGTTTCCAACTTTTCCTTTGCAGTGAAGAAAAATGAAGAAGCAAGAAAGGATCTCCTGATTTGGTCCCTTCCTCTACTCCAGCAGCCCCCCCAACCTTTTGAGCACCAGGGACCAGTTCCATGGAGAGAGGTTTTTCCATGGACTGGAGAGGGAGAGGTTTCATGTGCTGCCTGCATCCCACGGATGAAACTTTGCTTGTTTGCACAGCCTGGTTTCTGGCATGCCAAAGCCCAGTGCCACTCCATAGATCGGGGGTTGGGGATCCCTGCTCTACTACTTTAATCTACTAATGAAGTGAGGACAATAAAGTTAAAAAAGTTTAGAGCTGTAGTCCCAACTGCTTCCCCACAACTCACCTCTCCACCCATATGGCTCTTGTGGAGCCGTCATCTTGGAGTCCTGTGATTTGCAGAATTCACACCTCCTGGTTTTGCCTAGGGTTAATCCACCCTAGCATTCCTCAATCCTTCCTCAATAGTGTGCAACTGATGGGCCATCACCTTCACTTCTGTGGCCACAAAATGGTAGAAAATATTTCCAGTCGGTTGCTGGGGGGGGGAGCATAAAGATCAAAGGCTGCCTTGCTTAGGCAGTCCAATCTTGAAACAACTATATATTCCAGAGACAAAGAATTGAAATGAATTGCCAGCGCTGCTTCTTCCATCTGTACTTTCAGGACAAAGTTTGTGCATTTGTTTGGCCATTGGCTGAAAAATCAGAGCAGCGTATATGACAGGTTGAAAGTCACTGTTACGCCATGAAATGTAAAATTCATTCTGAGCTAGAGTGGTGGGGGAAAAATGCAATATCTGTACTTTCTGCAACCAAACTTTTCTTTCTCAGTAGCTGCAGGCATGACTGGGCATCTAAAGCAAGAGGCCAGTTAAATATAGGGTCAGGCTGCTGAAGCATGAGAGATGGGGGTGATAAAATACTGGCTTTAGTTCAGAAGCCCCGAGGGTGGCATTAGGACAGAATTCCTGGCAATTGAAAGGGATTGCCCACAGTCTCCCAAGTTTGCGAAACCTCTGAAATAACTGGTTTTAACCAAACAGGGATGCAGATAACCTGGTGTAGAGCCAGGAAGTACTGACCAGCATTCCAAGCAAGATGATATTCTGCAATCAGGTAAATCAGTAACTGATTTCAAACAAGCCTTGATGTGAACTTGGCTTTAATACAGTATGTTCTGTGAACCCTCTTCATCGTTCCTTGCAACTCATGGTTTCTATGTGAACCTGTGTAGTTGTGTTTGTTCAACAGTTGAACCCATGCATTGATTCATTCTCATCTGTTTGGAACAGTGAGGCCTAGACGTCCAGTATCTCCTATTTGCTGCCTTGTCAGAAATGCAAATTGTCCTTACTTTCTGGCCCATTTACTTAGTAAAAAAAAAAAAAGAATCCACCCTATTTAAAACACATTCAGACAGTTAATAAGATTTATTTCAGTCCATGAGATAACATAACGTAGGCCAGCCTAAATTTGCTTGTGTCTCTAGAATGAATAGCATAGCATAGCATAGCATAGCATAGCATAGCATAGCATAGCAT
>WNWU01000004.1:47433635-47453700 GCA_012654045.1 Ptyas mucosa | reverse complement strand
ATAGCATAGCATAGCATAGCATAGCATAGCATAGCATAGCATAGCATAGCATAGCATAGAATTGAATGAACAAGAGTTGGAAGGGACCTTGGAGGTCTTCTAGTCCAACCCCCTGCCTAGGCAGGAAACTCTACTCTGCTTTGGTAATGAGGCCAGCAAGTTAATTTGCAGGGCAGTTTATGGTGCAGGGAATTGGTGGAATTCCCAGCTGCTGGGATTTTAAAAAAATCAATCATTCCCCTTAATGTGGTCTGGGATTGGGGGAGGAGGCAAGTTTTGACAGATAGCTAGAGCGGTGGGTTTAGCCATCTGTCAGAATGTTTTGTTTGCTTTAGGGTCCCCGTCCTACCGCTTTCTCTAACAAAATGGGCCTTCTGCTCTCTTCTAGTGTCAAATCAGCCCAGCAGGACAAAACAAAGAGACCATGGATGGAAGTCACTAGGCCTTGGGATCCAGATAGATTCCATCCAATAGTTGTGCTGATTTGTGTTGGTGGTTTTTAACCTCGTCGGTTGTAGATTACATCTATGATGTTATTTTTCATTGATTTTATGTTCTTATGGGTTTATGTTTGTATGCGGTTTTAAAATATTGTTAGCTGCCCAGGATCATGAATTTGAAATGAGTGGCCATGTAAATGGAAGTAAATTAAGCAAGCAACTGGAAAGACACAGCACCAAGAGGTGTAAATAGATGTTGAGGAGATATCCTTCTTGTCATCATTGTAAAGTGACAAAGGCCATACATATAGAAAGTTTTGTGTTAGAAAAATGGTAAATATCATGCCTTCTGCATGGAACAGAAAAAATAAGGTCAGCTGGCTTCAGTTATAGGCTAGGAATGAAAAGAGGGATGTGTTTTTCAGGAATGTTTGGCTGAGATCAGGGGTGGATTCAGCTGGTTTGGATCGGTTCAGGAAAACCGGATGCTAATTTTACATCTGGTTTGTTGAACCAATAGTTGCAAGGATTGGCTGGCCCCGCCCACCCGTCCCCTCCCCTCCCCTCCCCTGAGTCTCCACATGGCCCGTTTTGGATATCAGGTAAGTGCAGGACCCATGCGGAGGCTCTGGGTGGGTGAAAAACGGGCCTCAGGAGTTCTGGAAGCCTGGAAATGGGCCCATTTCTGGCCTCCGGAGCCCAGGGGAAGCCGTTTTTGCCCTCCCGGAGGCTCGAAAAAAGCCTTTGGAGCCTAAGGAGGGCGAAAATGCCCCCCCACTATGGTGCAGGAGGCCAAGTAGGCCACACCTACCATGGCCACGCCTACCCAGCAACCGAGCAGAGAACCAGTTGCTAAAATTTTTGAATCCCTCCCCTGGCTGGGATTGAATTTGCAGATGGCCCAAAGATGGGGGAGAAGGCTAAAACGTCAGAAGATAGGACCAAGGTTCAAAACGAATTTGAAAGATTTGAATATTGCATTCAGTGACAAGAAAGGCAGAGCTCTGCATTTAGATAGGAAAAATTGGATGTAAAGTTACATCTGGTTACGTGACACCCGGTTCTCAATAGTACTTGTGAAAAGAATCTGGATATCCTGGTAAATCACAGGTAAGCCAGCAGTGTATTACAACTGCCCAAAGGGTCAACACAAACTTAGGCTGCATTAGTAGAGATGTAATATAAAGATCACAAAAAGTGGTAATTCTGCTTTTATGCTACACTGGTCAGATTACACCTGGATTACTGTGTCCAGTTTTGGTTACCACAATACAACGAAGCCAAGGAACTGGAAATAGTGCAGAGAAGACCAACAATGATGGTGTTGGATCTGGAGCCAAACTTTTATGAACAACAGTTAAAAGAACTGTATAGTTTTAGCTTAACCTTAAACCTAAACTTAAGGCTAAGGAAAATTATAACCATCTCCCAGTACTTGAAGTGTTGTCATAGGGAAGAGGTTGTGGATTTATTCTCTGTAACACCCAAGAGTAGGACAAGAATCAATGGGCAGAAGATTCTGAGAAGGGGGTCCAAGCTTGAAATATTTCCTCATAGAACTACAGATGCTTCTCAAGTTACAGCCACTTTTTCAGTAAATTACTTAGTATCAGTCTGCAAAGTTGCAGCTGTCATAGTCTCTCATGGCCCCTTGGTCACATGAAAAACTTAAAAATACCTACTATATCTAATTGCCATGCTAATTTGGAATGGTGAAAATATTGGTCCAAATGATCTGGTGGGCACTGAGCAGAAAAAAGTTGTAGCATGAGAGAGGAATTTTTTAGACTGCAGAATACATTAAGCAGCAGTAAATTTGCCTCATAAATGAATGCTCCTAGGAATTGAAACAGCTTCAGTCATAACAATCAGTGGATGATAGTCCTTATTTACTAAACAATATACAGTTCTACAAAAAGTCCTGATATTTTAACCTTCATCTGAGCCACTAGGCAAAAAGTTAGGACACATGAGTCAAAACTTAGGGGTCAGGTCATTCCCTTGGTTATTTAGTCCTTCACAGATTTTCCACAAAGTTGCTTTCAATGAAATCCTTTAGTTTTCACAAGGAATTCATTAGTGAAGCACACGGCAAAAATGGTTCTGCTGTGCTCCAGCTAAACTATTAATTAATATTTTGTTACCTCACATCTCAGCAAACTGCCCACCAAAACTAAAAACTGGCAATGAAGAAAACTGAGCTCAGATAGGAAAATTTATTGGAGAGATAAAGTTAAGTGATATTTACCTGGATTTACAGCCCTGAAAATTATTTGTGTTCATGGATTAGACTGAGGCTAAGAAAGGTTTAAATCCTGGCTCATTCATCATAATTAATTACCATCTGTCTGCCTTACCTACCTCACAAGATGGTTGTGTAGATAAACTGGGAATGAACAAAAACTATGTACTTTAGCTTAAAAAGGAAAGATGGAAAAATGTCAAATATTTTATTTAAAATTATCAAATCTCATAGAATTCCCTACAATTCAATGGTAATTTCAAATAACAAATCTGTTATTGGAATAAAAATGAAGTCCTATAATTACATATTTGAAAATAAATTCAACTGAAGCCAGAGGAAACATATTTGCACAATGTATGCATTGCGCTGGAATACGCATGCCATAATATAATTCTGTGAACTCATTGGTTAAAAAGATAAAAAATTCCCATGAGTCTAATTTGAGTTCTGGTTACCACATAATAAAGGGGCCAGTTTGGTGTGGCGGTTAAGACATCAGGCTGGAAATGGAGAGACCGTGAGTTCTAGTCTCACCTGAGCACGAAGCCAGCTGGGTGACCCTGAGCCAGTCACTCTTTCTCAACCCTAGGAAGGAGGCAATGGCAAACCACAGCTGAAAAACCTCGTTAAGAAAATTGCAAGATTCCAAAACAATTACAGCAGTCCCTGAGAATTGAATGGAAGGAAAAAAACCCCAAATTCTATGCATACAGTATACGTTGTTTAGGTGTTATGGAATAACATGGGGGGGGGGGGGGGGTTTAGAAATATGCAATACAATGCAGACCAGACTGAACTACAGATCAAACAGCCCATTGACCAGGCTAATGGAGAACTGATGGTGGTGGTGGTGGAAATCCACAATATCTGGAGATTGCTGAGTTGCTTGCTTCAGTCATACTATTCCATAAAACACACTTGGAAAGAGATTCAATTACACTACTGGCCTTAGCTGAATTCCATTCAGCTGTTCAGTTACCCCCTTTCCACAAGATTCAGAAATATATGTCTGTTATTTTTTTGTCTTTTAAAAGTCAGTGTCACCAGAAGACTTTGCCAAGCCAAATTTGATTACTATGGTGCCATCATAATTATGTCAATTTCCACTCTCTCTGTTAAAAATGAAAATGGAGCTGCTCAAAAAATCTGAAGCAGATCTCACGGGATATTAAACTTAACTTTGCAATCAAACTAAGGAAAGCCTTCAGAAAACGTTCTTTCTCCTGCCAATTTCACACAAACATCCGACAGCATCAAGTTGACATACTAGAAAAGCATATTTTTTTTAGTACACATCTTGATTTTATCACATGGGTAAAATGCAGACACTCTTTGAAACTGTCTTTCTAGCTCAATCAAAAGGAATCAGAGAAGGAAGTAAGAGTAGCAAACTTGTGTAGATACAGACCTTAAGACTATTGTTTGGCTCCATAGATGGATCACGTAACACATTTGTTTTTCTTTCTGTTATTTTCTGCAATGTTTGTGTTTCTACTAAATCGGTCCGCTTACGTAATGCTGTATATCGATGACTGATATGTTTTCAGTGCTTTATGCACAGAATAGTGGGGTTTTACTGTGCTATATACACAGAATAATATGTGACTAGAATTTGCCTAACAATCTCAGACAACTACAACACGTTTCAGAAAATCCAGTCTCCTCTGAAATCTATTATTCTCAATAGTGTTTGATATTTAATGCCATTTCTGATTTAAGGGGAAGGATTTCAAGTAATAACCCACGTCTGGAAGTATTAAACAAAACCTAAATATACTAAACTCATCTTTTCTGACAAAGTAGTATTTTTCTTGCATTCCTCTCTCATCCCCTCTCCTTTTTTGGCATTGTTAACCATCATTTAAGTATTTACACATGGGGCTACCAAGAATACTAAAAGGGGAAAAAATCTTGTCGCTTATCTGATGAAAGTATCTTGTCTGAAATATAACACGGTTAAAAAAAATTAATGCTTAGCTTGGAAAATCTGCCTTTCTTGAGAACAAATGATGCTTCTGTTTGTAGCATCCAGTACTTCTTTTATTTCTTAACAATTCAAGACAAGGCTTTAAGAACTGCACTTTAAATCAGAGGACCATTCTGCTAGGCCAAAAGATAAAAAGAAAAGGATAGCAGATTGTTTTGAGTTTTGGAAAAGCAGCAGCAGAGTGAAAACTCTGGTGGGACGAAGTTAATTTGATTGTTTCCTTCATGCTTAAAATAGTCAGCAGATACGGTAGTCCTCAACTTAATGACAATTGTGCCCCAAATTTATGTTGCTAAGTGAGAAATTTGTTAAGTGACTTTTGCCCAATTTTACTATTTTTCTTGCCACATTTGTTAAGTGAATCACTTCCGTTTCTTACATGAGCAAAAAGGGATGTTAAGTGAATGTGGTTTCCCTATTGACTTTGCTTGTCAGAAGGTCGTAAAAGGGGATCATATGACTCTGAGGCACTGCAACCGTTATAAATGTGAGTCAGCTGTCAAGCATCCGAATGTGAATCACATGACCGTGGGAATGCTGCAACGCTTGTAAGTGTGAAAAATGGTCATAAGTCACTTTTTTCGATGCTGTTGTAACTTTGATCACTAAATGAACTGTTGTAAGTCAAGAGCTACCTGTATTTTATTGCTTGAGTACAAGAAACAAGCATTGTTACACTCTCTCTCACACACACACTTCTATCATGGGCCTCTGAAATGGGGTTGTATGATCTTAATCTTA
Organism: Ptyas mucosa; assembly: GCA_012654045.1. Lineage (NCBI taxonomy): Eukaryota > Metazoa > Chordata > Lepidosauria > Squamata > Colubridae > Ptyas > Ptyas mucosa. The sequence goes on along the minus strand of WNWU01000004.1, from coordinate 47,448,287 downwards.
AAACATAGTTCTATTCTGGAGGGAATAAGGGATAATTGGCAGGAAGAATCTCTATTTGCTCCAACTAGCATCTTCTCAATTGACTTTTTCCATATAAAGCTCAACAGGACTGTATACGGCCATCTTAACTATTATTGTCAAAACTTTGCACACTTTGTGAAAAAAAGGTTTAGTCAAGAGTAAGAAATGGGAATGTAGCAATAATTTCTCAATTCTGAGACGCTAGTTCAGTTCACATCGCATACCAAGTTTTGTTTTCATATTTTAATGCCATGTCAGTACTGGTGTCATATTAATCGATTCATCCTTATTTAATTTCTGCAGTTGCCCATCTCAGACAGGTGACTGGATGGCAATAATAAAAACAATTAAAAGCAATTATAGTAGAGTACAAAAATAAATATATATATAACAGTCAAGATTTGGGGGGGAAATTTAAAAAAAAATACATCACAGATTTAGGAACCAGCAACAAAGCAACAGTATTCCCAGGGTGCCAACTCTGTGACCTTGGATGGCACACACACACACAGTCTGTTTGATTTACCATCAGGTCTAGCTTGAAAGAAATTCAAGAAATTCAGAGTCCCAAAAATGTTTAGTGGTTGTACTGGCACTAGTTGTATTTCTTCGTAACATGTCACACTATTCTTCCAAAGTAGAGAGATTTGGGATATTTTTCTTTTAGAGCAGGCCACTGGACAATGAAGTAATCTGAAAAGTGGTAAAGAATTTTTCCTGACAGAGATAGGTTTTCAACACGGCAGATGCTCTCAACATACACAATGGTTATTTTCTTTAGTCCCAGTATTTTGAGTAAAAAGGCAGATAGACATATGGGGACACACGTTCCTGGGCCGTTGCACAGCACCTAAAAAGAAAAAAAGAAAAAAGAAAAGGGTTCATCAAACCTTCCAGAAATCTTTAAAAATATATTAGCAACAAGTATATATAGTAGATATGCACAGTACGTTTGAAATGAATCCAGATTTAACACAAAATACGAAGAAAAGGGGGGGGGGGAAGCTAATGTTGACATATGAGTAAAGCTTAAACATTGGAAATACGCACTTTAGCAGTAAGTTGAAAAGGTGCCTGGATCAAAGATTGAATCAATGTTCATCATCTTGAATAAGCAGGCCAAAGCAGATTTGTCAGCCAATCAGAACTGGGATGCCTTTTATGTACTTTGGCTTAAGCGAGGAGATGATTCACTGCCCTTCTGAATAACTCACATTGGGAAACGCAGTTTTAAAAAATCCAACTTTCTGGACAACCAGGAAGAGAGAAACCTCGTGCTTTAGGTTGACGTTACTTGAGATAAATGTAGAAGCTGGGAGGCAAGGTCCTGAGTTTATTTCCTCCTTGCAAACTTGATTTATTCCAGGAAACTCTGAGCAGCCTGAGGTTCGCACTCCTTAATTGCCTGGACCTGGTCACTATGGGCAGAGGCCTGCTCTGATTTCCCAATGAGTTGGATAAGCAGTTTCATCTTCAAGATGGTCATTTAAGCCCTCCCGCCTCGATTACCTCCTTCCTATGCTTCCTCACACTTCAGAAGTACAATTTTCCTAGGGCAGATGCAGCTTAATTGGACTTCCCAGCCTGGAAGAAGTAGCTGATTTTGTCTCATCAGTTGGATCCAGATTAGACAAAGGAGCAACGTACCACTATCTACTCCCCGAACTAATCCAAACTCATAGATCCTGTGAATTCAGGAAGGCAAGGAGAGTACTAAATTGATTCAGATGAAGAGATAAGTACTCTAAAGACCTCCTTCCTTCTCCTCCTCTTGCAAAAGTCTGGAGGCCATGTTCATCACTAATTCTCAAAATCTTTGCACCATAAAAGGAACACCTGTCTTTTTGCTTCCTTCCTTCCTCCTTCCTAATTGACTAATTGACTATCTGCCCTTCCTTATGGTTGTCTTCTTCCACTACTCCGATCTGCTACATAACACAAGGTCCTCGGTCCACATTTATCCCCTCCCTCCTTCTTCTGAACTTCCAACCCCCCACATTTAAGACATTTGTACCTCTCCTTTCTGTGGCTTCTCCAAAAATCACACTTGGCTCTCTCCTTCCCTCTCTTACCGCAATACTGAACATGCTTTGGACTCTCTCTTCCTATTAAAAGTGCACCGTACAGCCTGTTCCACTGTTACCCCCCCAGGGCTGTTCATTTCCATCCCTCAATACTGCTTATTGTTTTAAATGCTATTTCCCAATGGAAGCTGCGTTTCCTTTCAATGCTATTTCCCACTGCCTGTTAGTTCCCCTACTGAGTGCTTTGTGAATGTTTTCATATTTTCATGGTATTGTCCCCTTAATAGTGCTTCCTTTCAATGCCATTTCCCCTAATAAATAGTTCTCCAATGAATGTTACCTCTCCTTTTATTGCTCTTTCCCACCCGCTGAGCTCTCTACTAATGTTTTTCATGGGATGGTTGTCTTTCCCTCAGTAAATTCAAATCTCCTTTCTGAGGCATATGTGGTTGCCATTTCTGTGGTCTGTATTTACTATAGGACACAGGTGTCAAACTCGCCGCATCACGTTGCCCTCATGTGACTTTTGCAACATTTTCCCCATTTGCGGAGCTGGGGAGGACGTGGCCTGCGCGTAACGCATCCGGCCAGCAGGATGCCAGTTTGACACCCCTGCTCTAGGACATGTTGTGTTTAAATACCCTTTAATTAAAAGATCTCAGTTGCATCCTGATCCCTGATGAATAGTTTCTGAGTATAGGAAGTCCTGGACTTGCAACTGTTAATTTAGCGACAGTTCAGAGTTACAAACGCACCGAAAAAAGTGACCAGACTTACAACTGTCACAGTATCCCAATGATATGATTAAAATTTGGGTGCTTGGCAACTGGCATGTATTTATGATGGTTGCAGCCTCCCGGGGTTATATAATCGCCATTTGCAACCTTCCCAGCCTCTTTCTGACAAGCAAAGTCAATGGAGGAAGCCGATTCACTTAACAATTGCAGTAACTCACTTAGAAACCACGCCCCAAAAGTCATAAAATCAAGCATAAAATCACTTAACAACCTTGCTTACCAAGCAATCAAATTCTGATTCCCAATTGTGGTTGGAAATTGAGGAGTACTTTTATACATCCCCATAAAAGAAAGATTTAAAAGGAAGCTGCCCTTCTTTACCAAAAGAAACACAAAGTGATATACTAAGGAATTTGGGATAGGCAAAGAAATCCTATTCTGTCCCCTTATAGAAAGAAAGACATTGTGAACTTAGCTGAAAGGAGGAAGGTACTGTATGTGGAAAAAGAGAAGTGGGTGGCGGCATGCAATAAAACTAAGAAAATCACTATTATGTGCTGTAGAAAGATAAACAACATGGCTGCGGCCAATCTTTTCTAATCACTGCATGATTTCATGGCAGATGGTCAAAGTTATTATGTACTCATTGAAGAGTTTTTGGGGGGAGAGGGGGTGAACAGATTCAAATGGAATGCGACGTCTGCTCATAGATCCACTTCCCTTAATGTGGAATTGGGGTTCTCTCATAAATTCTGAAGATTTGATGGGTGACATGTTTTTCCCCGCTTTTAAAAAAAACCTAGGCCTTCCAAAACTTTTTACACACAAGAAGAATGTATCCCACAATAAGAGCCTACCGCGTGTGAATTTCTGAAAAAAATATCAGGAAAAACAGAACCTCAGAAGGAGTCTGGCAGCCCCTTTTCCAACTGTTGTGAAACTTCCAGCCAGGCAAGGAGGAGAGGTCAAGCAGGGAACTAGCCTTGAATCCTTGCGCAGCTACGGGAGACGTAACCTTTTTTTGTTGTTCCCATGGGAAGGCAAGCAGCCTGAAAAGATTCTTGTAATTTAGGCAGAACACAATAAAGTTGCTGACTTGGACCTTTCACGAGTTGATTTGGTTGCTTGCTGACATAAACTAACAAACTGTATTGAAAGGCATAAGTTTTTATGAGCTGCAGCTTTTTTCATCCGATAATGCAGCTCACAAAAAGCTTATGCCTTTTAATATATCCTTTTTAGTCGGGAAAAAATATTCCCAGATGCCTGGTTTTTTTTCCCCACCACAATCTAATACTTCTCTCCTGAAAAACAATGTTTTCAGACAAAAGTAGGGGAGAGCATAGGGTGCACTGGGACCATCCAAGATTTCTGTGGGAAGAAGAGAAATTGAGAATGTGGTTAGCATGAGTCATCCATGAATTTGTTATAATTTGGCCTTAGAAAATTACATTCATAGGTCATGGGGGAGATAAATAGCTAGAAAGAAAAACAGCAGCGGTCTGGTTTAAGTCTACCTTCCTCTTGTATAACAGTCTCTAATGGAAATAAATGGGAACAGTTCTTGAATTCTACAGTATTAATTATTATTCTGTAGGCTCAGCTGAGAATTATTTTTAACTCAACAGAGCATTATCTCAGAATTCTTTGTGCTATTTACCCTTTCTATATTACATTTTCTCCTAGATATAACTTACTACCGAATGACTTTCACAATCTATCCTAAGAAACAGAAACTGGCAACACCTGGACTGAATTTCACAAAATATGAGACAGATCTTGCTCTGCAAGTATACCAACTATTCTTACCCCATCTTTGGTTGCCAGCATATAAGCAAAAAAGATATATACAGAAAAATAGCGGCTCTAGCAATTCATATCCCAAAAAACCCACTGCCACTTTCCAGGACCTTGTCCAAATATTTTTCCAAATGACTAGTATTTTCTTCTTTTCAAAACTGAACATCTTTTAAATAGACCAGGAAGGCATCCCAAATAATAAAGCAACACACTATAAACATAGATGTAGAAATTGCAGGTGGAAGGACTATCTGGGAAAACGTTTTCTCACTCTCACACCGAAAGGAATCTTACTTGTAACACTCACCTGTAGTGACAAGTCCAGGGAGTATATAAATACAAAAGAATACCCTTTGATCTTCAGAAGGACTAGTTTGAAGATTGATGCAAATTTAAACTAATTAAATTTACCAGGCAATGTTTCTATTTTTAATAAAACTTCTATATATGCATGGTAAGTCTCCCTCAAGCTCAGCTTGACTTTTGGTAACAACACTGAATATATCCAGATCCTAATTCTGAATTTCAGATCCTGATTTCCTAAAATGCATTTTATGGGCACATGTTGGTGACTACGTATGCAAGGAAGATATACAAATTGTGAAAACTTCTACACACAGACAATTACACATCATCCACATGTCCTCTCTTGAAGCCCTATGTTCTTGGTGATTCACAGCATAGACCACAGGTGTGAACATTTAAAATTGCAATCCAAAACGTTAGGGAGGAAAGCCTTGGTGAATACAGGGAACTTATCTGAGAAAAAACATGCACAAGAGTTGAGCCATCTAAAACTCCAAAATAATTAATTACGCGACCTCCTTAAGATAGAGCAAAATTTTGTACAAATAAATGAACATCTAACGTGCTTCCTAAAAACCAAGAGACAGAACAGCTCATTAATGTATATTAATCCTTGCCTGGAAGGCTGGAGAAAAGTACCAAAAATCATTTTTCTTTCCTCATTCCTTGCCCCCAACCATGGCAGATTATGAACTTCAACACTCTCCAGATGAAAGCGGCTTCAGTCTACTGAATATAGCAAATGTATTCAACTGACATTTACTGGTTCCAGTGAAAAAAACAGAGCTTCCAGCCTCGTAGGGATTAAATGTCAGCCAAATAGGCTAAACGTGGAGGAAAACATCAGTTTTCAGACACATCATGGTGATGAAAAAAAAAATCCAGTGTGTTTTAATTACAAATTGAAGATCTCTAGATGTTCCGAAGTGAAATGAAACAGGAAAATGACATTGTTCCCAAATCCTTCCAGCAAAGACTTGTCTTGAATACCCTGCCATTTTGCTGAAGGAAGCCTTGAGGTCTTCATTGGAGCAGAGACCTATTAGTGAGGCTGGTCTTTGTGAGGAAAATCCTGGTAGCGCAACAATCTATTTCCACATTCTGTGCCAGAGCCTCTTTGTAGCCAACTAATTGCCTGAATTCTGGCAGCGTGTCACAAAGGCACCTAACAAACATCTCTGTATTCCCTCTTTGCCTACAGGACACAGCTCAATTTACAAGGGTTTTTTTTCCCCCTCCCAAAAAGGAATCAGTGTGGCAAAATAACTACAATGCTGGGTATCTATGCAGCTAGGTTGCTTAAAATGTAGTCCTGCTATTAGTTATGCATGTCCGGTTTCAGTGGATATTTATACAAGTCTGGCCAAACTTTTCTCAGACTTTAGGAAAGGGGAATGCTTGTTATGTGTTTCTATGTTTGTTCTGATATTTTCTAAAAGCCCATTATAGCAGCTGAAGTTGTATTAAGCAGCATTTAAGCTGTGCATTTAAATGTGCTATATAGCATGCATTTAAATCAACACAAGTGCAAGAATCAAGTATCTAAGTATAAAAGCAAAATCACCCCTGGCCCTAATCCCCCGTTAGTAAACACAGATCTAATATTTTCGGTAGAGAATGTTTCATTGTCTGCAACTTTCTGCTGAGTTGTTTCCTGCTTTTGATATTTTGGCTGTGCTCAGAATCCTCAGTAGCTCTCAATTTTATTTATTTATTTGAATCCCACCCTTATTATTTTTACAAATCAGTTAAGGCAGCGAACATATCCAACCTATCTTCCTCCTCCTATTTTCCTCATAACAACAGCCTTGTGAGGCGAATTGGGCTGAGAGAGAGAGAGAGAGAGAGAGAGAGAAAGTGACTGGCCCAAGATCACGTAGCTGGCTTTCATAGCTAAGGCGGGACTAGAACTCCTTGTCTCCTGCTTTCTAGCTTGGTGCCTTAACCACTGGACCAAACTGGCTCTATGAAGATGTTCTGGTATGTGTATATGTGTGTGTTTTTGCCCTGTTAATTAAAATTGTTCTTGAGAAATATTGGACATAAACATAACATATTTGTAGGGATATGCAAATTGAATATAAATGCAAATTTGAAGGGGGGGGAGTGCTTTGGAGTGCATAGGGAAATGTATGTCACACCTGTCTGGAAATGCATCTTGTTCTGGACTAACAAGGCAGCTGTGCAATCCTGGGGAAAACCCTGGATGTTTTAACAAATCTGTGCTTTAGTTGCACCTCCACAGCCCCAAAGCACTTTTTTTATCAGCATAAAGCTCTAGATAGATGCTGTCAGTGACCGTAGGCCACTTTGGCTAGACACAATACTATGTTGAGAGAAGTGCTGTATCTATAACACACCTGTGGTTGGGTGGAAGCCAAACCGCCCACAACAAGATCTTAAAAAAAAAATAGAACATACAGACTGTAATAAGACAATGCACAAAATTGCTGGATGTGAGACAGACATTCTTGCACCGGTGAGCTGATGCAATAACTCATCAAGAAAAATGAACTCATTAAGAAAAATCAGAAGATAAGATGGGAGGGTCCAAACTCATCATTTCAGTCACACTGAACTTCTGATGTGACTAGAAATCAGAATAATTAGCATATGGTACCTGTCCCTTCACCCTATCCTATTCATTCACCCTATCCTATACCAGCTGGCTGGTGATTTTAGGCCAGTCATTCTCTGTCCACCCAACCCACCTCAGGGTTGTTAATCAGTGGTGCGATTCAAATTTTTTTACTACCGGTTCTGTGGGCGTGGCTTGGTGAGTGTGGCATGGCTTGGTGGGCGTGGCAAGGGAAGGATACTGTAAAATCTCCATTCCCTACCCACTCCAGGGGAAGGTTACTGCAAAATCCCCATTTCCTCCCAATCAGCTGGGACTCAGGAGGCAGAGAATAGATGGGGGCAGGGCGAGTCAGAGGTAGTATTTACTTGTTCTCTGAACTACTCAAAATTTCCGCTACCGGTTCTCCAGAACTGGTCAGAACCTGCTGAATAGCACCCCTGGTTGTTATTGTGGGGAAAAATAGGAGGAGGAAGAAGTAATATGTATGTTCACCGCCTTGGGTAACTTATAAAGTAATGAAGGCAGGACAAAAATCTAATTAAAAAAAAATACCAACTAGCCTGAGCACCAATAACTCAACTAGTCTCTGGGTCTCTCTACTGTACTCACACCCCACTGCCTTATATTCTCCACTTCCCAGATGCCTGTTAGCTTTGCTGTGCCCTCTTCTAAACCCTGATGAGTTTGGCAGCTTCAAGAACAAGGAGAAGGACAGGATGTCTGCTTCTATTGCTGCCACGCCAGCAACACCGAGGTAATCAATTTATCATAACAAGGGGTATCCTAGCAACTCTAGAGAAATCAAAAGTTCTCACCCTCTTCGGTGAGGCAGAAAAACGAGTTTTTCTAGCAGCCTTGCAAAGATGCCCCAGCAGATAGGCAGACAGGTATTTTTATATTTTAAGGGAAGTGCGATGATACTTGGGAGGAAGATGAGACTCATAAAAACCTGCTTTGCGCTGCAAGTGTTATGACTAACCCGTCAACTACGCTGAACAATAAGCGTTCATTTAATATCTGATCCTTGCACTAAAGAGAACTAAAAAAACTGAAAGTAGCAGAACCAGTCATCTCTCTTTGCTCATGGCTTACTGGTCAAATCCTATTTCCATTGTAAATAAGGTGTGCAAACAGCTGCAGCCACCCATTGCTGTTGGCTATGCTAAGGTAACTGAAGACTTTTCCCAAACTGTGTGACCAGCCACTCTGAAAAGTCCTTAGGGATATCAACAGTCTTACACAAATCCAAATGTCCTACCTAGACTGTCTTGATAACATGTGGAGTGGTGGGGAGGACGTGGATATCCCAGAGCAAAGGTAAGACTACTAATTGTCCATGTCCCAAACTGTTTGATCTAGTGTTTAAGGCGCCTGGCTAGAGACCGGGAGCCTCTGAGTTCTAGTCCCACCTTAGCCATGAAAACTGGCTGGGTGGCTTTGGGGCCAGTCACTCTCTCTCAGCCCTACCGACCACACAGGGTTGTTGTTGTTGTGGAGAAAACAGGAGGAGGAGGAAGCATTAAATATGTTCGCCGCCTTGAGTTGTTTATAAAAATAATAAAGGCAGGATACTAAATGACTTTGTAGGCCCGAGAAAAAAATGAGAAATTAGGAGAGTTATGGACATACCCTCTCAATTCTACCCTCGCCAATTTTGATCATTTAGACCAGATTTACTGTAACCTGTCCGGGCAGTATTGTTTTAATTTTTACATGTAGGGAAGACCAAAAAGAAAAGTGGACTAGAGCAGGGGTCTCCAACCTTGGCAACTTTAAGACTTGTGGACTTCAACTCCCAGAACTCCCAGCTTTGCTGGCTGAGGAATTCTGGGAGTTGAAGTCCACAAGTCTTAAAGTTGCCACGGTTAGAGACCCCTGGCCTAGAGGATGCCTAATTTTAGGGTCTATCAAATAAGGCAGAGGCCACTGATTGAGTGGCTCCAAAATTTTATTACACTCTCTCTCTTTGTCTGGGCTCCAAGAACAAATTTGTCACTTACATTTGTGGAATAGTGTAAGGGTGGAAATCTCCCCCTCCCAGAGGTGGCATCTTAGCAGCAGATTTCTGATGGAAAGATAATCTATTTAAGGAAATGAAGATTGCTTTGCCATAGCAGATAAATTTTCAAAATGGCTTGCAGAGAGGAAAGCATATATTAATCTCTTTTATTCATTGCATTTTGGCTGAGCGACAAACTAGCCGATCATATTTTCATCTAGTATTGTATATGAACACATCCCATGTAAATAGTGACCAATAATTACCAAGTGAAGCCGGGCAATTAGACTGAATTCATTAAGCCATAGGTGAAATACTTTTTAATTCTGTGCTTATTATTTTTATAAGTAACTTAAGGCGGTAAACATATCTAATGCTCCTTCCTCCTCCTATTTTTTTCCCACAACAATCCTGCGAGGTGAATTGGGCTGAGAGAGAGTGTGACTGGCCTAAAGTCACCCAGCCAGCTTTCATGCTGAAGGTAGGACTAGAACTCCCTGTCTCCTGGTTTCTAGCTGGCACCCTAACCACTAGACCAAACTGGCTCTCAATTGTCTCAGCCAATACAGCCATGATGATCAATATTAATACTAGTTGGTACTTCTATTCTGCATAAGTGATATTAATACTATAACTGTAAATGTATTATGTTATAACTGACATTATTGCTTTATCTCCAATTTTAATTGTTGATAATTTTTAACTTAATTTTGATTATGCTTGCACTGTACTCTGGGTGGAGTTGCTATTTAAATAATTTTTTGTTTCTTTGCTAATTTTTAATGACTGCACATTCTTTTCTTTCCCCTGGAAGATAGTAGAATTTAACAAGTTGTTTGCATTTTTTTAGTTGTTTGTGATAAAACAGTAGTTTTTCTCCTTGTATGAATATAAAATAACCATTTCTAATCCAAACGTGGAAAATAACGTCACAGTGGATATTAATCCACAGTTTTAATAGCAAACTTGCCTGCACATCTGTGGACTATTTTTTTTTCCAAAAAAAAAGTTTTACAAATTTAAACAAGTCCTTTAATTTCATATCCTTAAAAGTAGATCTTCTGAAGAATAAAGAAATAGTTGACATTTCTACTGTTTGGTAACTTCAGAAAAAAAACCCTTTCTTTCTTCCTTTCTTCTTTCCTTTGAAAGATAAATACTAAATAGAAAAGAATCTTAATTTTTTGCCCTGACTGATACACAGAGCTCAATTACAAATATGCTTACTTGAAAAACAAGTCCTACTGTGGAAATTAAAGCTTATTAGAAAGTAAGAGTAGCATTGGGTTTACAACAAAGTAATCTCAAGTAAAAAGAATGGATCAAATTTCAGAGTTACGTCTGTGGTACCAGATGGCATTAAAATTCTAAATTCAGTACAAATAAATTCCATGTATTTTAAAGGAAATTTAGTTGAAAATAAAGATGTTTAGGATTAGGCTGCCATTTACAGTTAATGAGGAAGGTGAAACCTAGGAGGAAACGGTTTGTTAAGTATTCCTGGGATGATCTTTGGCAGAATCCTAGTTATAAGGGAACGAAAGACGGCAATGAACAACATTTGGGAACTGCAGTGCAACTTTTATGGAGGGTATATGGATGTTTACATCAGATTCCTATTTTCAGAAGGTTACTAAAAGTTGTGTAACTGAGAAAGAAACATTACTGTATGTCACTTAATTTAGAGAAAGCATGTGGCAAAATGAATGGCTGTATATTATGGAAACTTTGTGAGACAATATAGTTGGAGATCAGCTGCTGAATGCAGTAAAAGCAGAATATGATGGAAATAAAACATCCACAAGTCTCAATGAAATGCTTCAATGTTGAGCAGAAAGTAAGACAAGGTTATGTAATGGCTGCCTACTGTACGTATAGAGAAATGCATGCATACAGGTAATCCTCAATTTATGACCAATCATTTAGCAACAGTTCAAAGTTATGACAGACACACACCCCCCCCCCAAAAGCTGTTTACTATTTGGCTTTGAAGATCCTATCTTGGGGTCCCTCTGTAGTCATGTGCCTGCATTTTGGGCACTTGTCAATGGCCCACATTTATGGCCATTTGCAGCACTCCACAGGCATGTGACTGATTTATGATGGATTTGCTGGAAACTGGCGTTTACTTGCAGTCTCCAGCAAAAACTGACCCATAGAGAACAATGGCTTTGCTAAACAACCATGGTGTTCATTTAATGATTGGGGTTTCCACTTAACAACCACTCTGAAAAGGGAATAAAATCAGGTCTGGTCACATGGTGATCCACATCACGACTTATGACTGTAATTGCCGGGCTCAATTACAGTCGTAACTCGAGGATTACTTCTGGTACATGTGATGTATTACACGTGTCTTTTGGTATGTAGATGATGCTATGGTTCTAGATCAGAATCCAAATGTTACAGACACCATGATGTAACAAAGCATTCAAATGTTAAGATTATGGGCTATTTCGCAGGAAATCAGGAATGAACAATAGCAAGTTTTACACACGATAGCGAAAAACAATAAATATGTGCTTTATTATATGGAAGTGAGAGAAGGGTAGTTAAATGCGGTAGGGATGGGCTATTTAAGAACTGGGTATTGCAAAGGAAGGAGATAAAGTCAGGAATGAGTGCTGAGAAAATGTGGATGGAATACAAAAATAAGAAGGAAGAAGGTTGAGGGGGGTTTGGTCATGCAGAATGTAAATTAGAATCAAAGTGCAAAGAAATATATCAAGAGTGAATGATTGAAAGAAAGGGAAAGTCCAAAACTGTCACTGGATGAAGTTGATGAGTTCATGAAAAAGAGAAGTTTAATGAACCATGACAGAAGTAAAGGATGATTTAAGTGAATTCAAAAAGGTATAGTGAACGATGTTGGTATAAACCAGTTTTAACTCTGTTTCTGTTCCTTTTTTCTCATTTCATGCTTTTAATTTCTTTGGCTTATTGTTCCATACTCTTTCTGTGCTTTGTATAACAAGCTGGAGCTACCTTGAAATGGAGGGCTGTTTGAACCAAACCATAGAATTATAACTTATCTCTTCAAAAACAAAAGAGAAAAGGGTCATACAGAGGAAGTCTGGAATGCTGGAAGATTAGGAAATTAAGATGCCAACTCAAGTGTTTAGATTCCTCAAGGACTTCTTCGCAACTGCAAACTATAATCCCATATTAATAGCATGCAAATTATAGACTACTGTAAGAGTAGTTGAAGGAGCAACAAAAAGATTAGGTCTATGTAGATATCCTGCCTTTTCTATGGGACAATTTTATTGATGTTCTTATTATTTTTTTTATGAAAGTTCACTTAAAGTTGCACCTGTGGGAACTTTACAGGTAGTCTTTGATTTACAACCACAATAACCCCAAAATTTCTGTTGCTAAGCAAAACATTTGTTATGTGAATTTCATTCCATTTTACAATCATTCTTGCCACAATTGTTAAGTGAATCACTGCAGTTGTTAAGTTAGTCGCACAGTTGTTAAGTGGATCTGGTTTCCCCATTGACTTTGCTTGTCAAAAGGTCATAAAAAGGAATCACATGACCATGGGATACTGCAACCATCATAAATATGATTCCTAATAAAGGAGAATATTTGTAGCTCAGGGCTGATGTGAAGGGTCTTTAGTGCTCTTTGAGCTTGCTTGTTTTCTTGTAGACATTTCATTACCCAAGTAGGTAACATCATCAGTGCTAGCTAATGAAAAGTTCACAAGAAAACAAGCAAGCTCAGAGAGCACCAAGGGCCCCTCATGTCAACCCTGAGCTACAACTATTCTTCTTTATTAGTGACTCATATTTATGACAGTTGCAGTTGCATTTTGATCCCATGACCACGGGGATGCTGCAATGGTCATAAGAGTGAAAAATGGTCGTAAGTCACTTTTTTCAATGCCGTTGTAACTTCGAATGGTCACTAAATGAACTGTTGAAGGTCAAGGACTACCTGTATATGAATGCTTACAATACCAAACAGGAAACATACAGATTATTAAAGTGACAATGTTCAAAGCAGGTTCACAACTAATGTTATATTTTCTACATTGGTATTAATGAACAGATTAATAGGATAGAAAAAGTTCTGAACAAATGTTGCAGACGTCATAAATATACAGACAAGTGGTCTTCAATTTACAACCACAATTGAGTGCAGAATTTTGCTTGTAAGTTGTTGCGGTTATAAGTCGAATCACTGACCAGGCTTGATTTTTATGACAGTTGTTAAGTGAATCACTGCAATTAAGTGAATTGTGAGGTCTTTAAGCAAATCACAGAGTCATAAGCCTGAATCCCGCTTACCCAATGGGTGTTCTTTGTTATTTTGGGCTGGAAAGCAGCAAAACAAAACCATGGCAACACATGATCACATGACTGGGGGGACACTGCAAGCAGTTATAAACGTGAGCTGAAATGGAAAAGTGCCTGAAATGGAATCACATGACCATGGGGGTGGCGTGGGCAGTTGTAACATTGAAGACGAGTCATAAATAAAGAGCTCTGGTGGCTCAGCAGACTAAAGCAGTGTCATTAACTGTTATTAAGATCAGCTGCCTGCAATTACTGCAAGTTCAAATCCCACCAGGCTCAAGGTTGACTCAGCCTTCCATCCTTTCTAAGGTAGGTAAAATGAGGACCCAGATTGTGGGGGCAATAAGCTGACTTTGTATAAAATATACAAAAAGTATGAAGGCTATTGCTTAACGCATTGTAAGCCGCCCTGAGTCTCCAGAGAAGGGCGGCATATAAATCAAATTTTTTAAAAAATAGTATTTTGAGCCCATCAGAACTCCAAATGGCTTGTTAAGCAACTGGTTATATAACTACCCATGTTGAGCAAAGGTTAAGAATATTGTTCTGGCATCAGGAAGGCCTTGCTTAGTATGTGGTTTATACGTTCATATCATCCTCGGAAATATAATCAAACTAAGGCATAACAGAAAGAGAAGCAAGATGGATACTGGATTTCCTGAGATTGCTTAGGGAAAAACTCAACAGCTGTACGGAAGTCAGAGCAAATGTAGGTATAAGTCAGATGGGGAAGTCTTTAATACTTCAGTCATGCTGTAAACATAGACAGCTTTGGCTTTGTTATACCCTCCCCAAAGCTGGGACCACCTACATGTATTAAACCAGGGGTCTCCAACCTTGGCAACTTTAAGACTTGTGGACTTCAACTCCTAGAATTCCT